>CM045744.1:13718975-13788975 GCA_024760905.1 Plotosus lineatus
TTCTGGAGTGAGTTAGATGAAGTGATGCAGAGTACCCCCAGAGGTGAAAGAGTGGTCATTGGTGCAGACTTCAATGAACATGTTGGTGCTGGCAACAGAGGGGACGAGGAAGTGATGGGCAGGTTTGGTATCCAGGACAGGAACACAGAAGGACAGATGTTGATCGATTTTGCAAAAAGGATGGAAATGGCTGTGGTGAATGCTTTCTTCCAGAAGAGACAGGAGCATAGGGTAACTTATAAAAGCGGAGGTCGGAAGAACACAGGTAGACTACATCTTGTGTAGATGATGCAATTTGAAGGGAGTCAGTGACTGCAAAGTAGTAGGGAGTGAGAGTGTTGCCAAACACCATAGGATGGTGGTGTGCAGGATGACGCTGATGGTGAGGAAGGTGAAGAAAACAAATGCAGAAAAGAAGACAAAGTGGTGGAAGCTGAAAAAGGAAGAGTGTCGTGTTGTCTTCAAGGAGGAGTTGAAACAGGCCTTGGGTGGTCAGGAAGTGCTTCCAGATGACTGGACAATTACAGCTAATGTGATCAGGGAGACAGGTAGGAGAGTACTTGGTGTGTCCTCTGAAAGGAAAGTAGATAAGGAGACTTGGTGGTGGAATGAGGAAGTGCAGGAGTGTGTACAAAGGAAGAGGTTAGCTAAGAAGAGGTGGGATATAGAGAGGACTGAAGAGGGTAAACATGAGTACAGGGAGACAGCGTAAGGTGAAGGGGGCAGTGTCAAAGGCCAAACAGAGGGCGTATGATGACTTGTATGCTAGGTTGGACAGTAAGGAGGAAAAATTGATTTATACAAGTTGGCACAGCAGAGAAATAGAGATGGGAAGGACGTGCAGCAAGCTAGAGAGATTAAGGACAGAGAGGGAAATGTATTGACTGATGACAGAAGTGTGCTGGGAAGATGGAAAGAGTACTTTGAAGAGCTGATGAATGAGGAAAATGAGAGAGAACAAAGAGTAGAAGAGGTGACTGTTTAGGATCAGGAAGTAGCAAAGATTAGGAAGGGTGAAGTGAGGAAGGCATTGAAGAGGATGAAGAGTGGACAGGCAGTTGGTCCTGATGACATATCTCTGGAGGTCAGAGGGAGCTGCATTGTGCCTTTGTGGATCTGGAGAAAGCATATGACAGGGTGCCGAGAGAAGAACTGTGGTATTGCATGTAGAAGTCTGGAGTGGCAGAGAAGTATGTTCGAGTGGTGCAAGACATGGATGAGAAATGTAAGACAGTGGTGAGGTGTGCTGTCAGAGTGACAGAAGAATTCAGGATGGTGGTAGGACTGCATCAAGAATCAGCTCTGAGCCCCTTCTTGTTTGCTATGGCGATGGACAGGCTGACAGACGCGGTCAGACGAGAATCTCCATGGACTATGATGTTTGCAGATGACATTGTGATCTGTAGTGAGAGCAGAGAACAAGTGGAGGAAAATCTAGAGAGGTGGAGGTATGCCCTGGAAAGGAGAGGAATGAAGGTTAGCCTGAGTAAATCAGAACACATGAAGGGAGCAGAGTTAAAAAAGGTGGAGGATTTTAATTACATAGTCTCAACAATCCAGAGCAATGGAGAGTGTGGAAAAGAGGTAAAGAAGCATGTGCAGCCAGGTTGGAATCGTTGGAGAAGTGTCCGGTGTGATGTGTGATAGGAGGGTGTCGGCAAGAATGAAAGGAAAAATGTACAAGACGGTGATGAGGCCAGCGATGTTGTCTGGTTTAGAAACAGTGACACTCAGGAAAAGACAGGTGGCAGAGATGGAGGCAGCAGAGATGAAAATGTTGAGGTTCTCTTTGGGAGTCAAGAGGATGGATAGGATCAGGAATGAGTACATCAGAGGGATCGCACATGTTAGAAGTTTTAGAGACAAAGTCAGAGAAGCTAGATTGAGATGGTTTGGACATGTACAGAGGAGGGATAGTGAATATATTGGTATGAAGATTCTGAGGTTGGAACTACCAGGCAGAAGGTCTAGAGGAAGACCAAAGAAGAGATTTATGGATGTGGTGAAGGAGGACATGAAGGTTGCTGGCATAAGAGAAGAGGATGCAGGGGACAGGGTGAGATAGAGGCAGATGATTTGCTGTGGAGACCCCTGAAGGGAACAGCCGAAAGGAAAAGAAGATGAAGATCCTGAATTAGCAAGTAGTTTTAGTTCACTGATCAGGAAGTCACCACGGTTGCCGGTTTGGGGAAATCTTGTTTTGTTACTAAAGCTTGTCTTGGCATCAGTTTCAGCCCTTTGAAAGTTACTAAAACGCTTTTCAATGTAATCTGTATGTTCCTCTTTCAGGTCTGTTTTAAGTGCTTCTTTAAACTGATGAGCTAATCCACTGTGTTTTGAGCTTAAGAAGTCAAGTCTTTCTATTGGTTTCTTAGTTGCTTGCGTTTACAAATTAATTTGAATGGAATGCACAACCAAGACATGGTCAGAATTACAGTCAGCACCAGCATCCTTTGCCTGTGTCACAGAAATCCGAAATTTGTTGATAGTGATGAAGTCAATCTCATTCTTCTTGTTTTGGCAGGCCTTTTCCATGTCCATCTTCTTCGAGGATAATGTTGAAACCATGTATTAGTAATGATCTGGCCTTTTTCCTCACACCATTCTCACCACGTTTCTCCACGCTCATTTCTCAGTCCAAGTCCATGAGGTCCAAATATGTTTTGGTACGTCCCTCCCCCTACAATTGCATTTAAATCTCCCATAACAACTTTGACCTCTTGGGATTTGCAGTCTTTCATTGCTTTGTCTAAATCTGCAGAAAACTTTTCCACTACTTCTTCAGAGCTAGTGCTAGTTGGTGCGTACACTTGAATGATGTTAATGTTGAAAGGCTTCTCTTGCAACTTCACCAGAATAACCCGATCTGAAATAACCCATGAACCCATCATTGCAGCAGATGCTTGGTGACTCAGAAGGATTTCTATACTTCCTTCAGGAAGCCACCAGGGTTGCCGGATTGGGGAAATCTCCTTTTGCTTTAGTGTGGATTGTAATTGTGAAACTTTGCATGGACAAAATTTCATTCGTTCATTCATCATTCATTCAATCATTCATTTTCTGTCACGAATGGTTCTTTTACATGAACCTCTCATCATAGACAATGAGAGACATGGCCTTTGATAACCCAGTTAGCTGCACTGGGGTAAACCCGTTGACAGTACCCAGTTGACAGTTGAACCCCCAACATTGGGAATCAGTGATCCAGCACCCTACCACCGGGCCACCACTGCCCTGAGAGAATTTCAGTGTCCTTCAAATCCATTTGTCGCAAACAATCTTGATTGAGTTCTGATCTGAAGAAATTGCTGTTGTGTTTCAATTTCACACAAAATTTTCAAGTTTTTGGGGTTGGCAAATTTGGAAATTCGGCAGCCGCATTTTTAAAATAGAATGAAAAAATCCTTTATTTCAATGTTTAATAATTCTGTTTTGATATTTTGTGAGTGATATTTTAATTATGTGGTTAATTTACTTTTAATATAAGGTCAAGGTTCAATTTGAACATAAAGGAGATATAAATATAGCTACCAGCTGCTGGTACCTGATATGTCACTCTTCCGGCATAGTGCTTGATGGTGAACTCTGGCAGTGGCATTTTTGGCCTGGAGTAAAATGGATTTTCTCCATGATGATAGTGGCACTTCTGAAGGAAGCTGTGGTCGGTGGCCTGGTACATATATATGAACAATTAAAATGTAAATAGTGAAGTTAATAATAAATAACTAGCTATTTTCAAACAGTTCAGAGTTTGTGTATGAGAAGTAGGCGTCTTTATTCATTGTAATTTTTATATATTATCAGTAGTAATTGCGACTCAGATCTGTGACACAGATTCTATTACAATATATCTTCTTTTCCTTTTGGCTTTTCCCTTCAGGGGTCGCCACAGCGAATCATCTGCCTCCATCTCACCGTATCCTCTGCATCTTCTACTCTTCCTGCAACAACCTTCATGTCCTCTTTCACCACATCCATAAATCTTCTCCTTGGTCTTCCTCTGGACCTTCTGCCTGGTAGTTCCAACCTCAGCATCCTACTACCAATATACTCACTATCCCTCCTCTGTACATGTCCAAACCATCTCAATCTAGCCTCTCTGACTTTGTCTCCAAAACGTCTTACATGTGGACAGGACAAAGACTTTCTATTGAAACTTCATTTTCACCACAGATCTGTTTCGAGGGGTGGTGAAACCATCCTCTCTCTTCAGGTGATTACAGAAGAATTTTTCTTTGTCTCCAAAACCTCTTACATGTGCTGTCCCTCTGATGTACTCATTCCTGATCCTATCCATCCTCGTTACTCCCAAAGAGAACCTCAACATTTTCATCTCTGCTACCTCCAGCTCTGCCGCCTGTTTTTTCCTCAGTGCCACTGTTTCTAAACCATACAACATCGCTGGCCTGAACACCTTCTTGTACACTTATCCTTTCATTCCTGCCGATACCTTCCTATCACACATCACACTGGACACTTTTCTACAACCATTCCAATCTGCCTGCACATGCTTCTTTACCTCTTTTCCACACTCTCTATTGCTCTGGACTGTCGAGCCAAAGTACTTAAAGTCTTCCACCTTCTTTATCCTGTAACCTCTTTCTTTATCCCTGTAACCTCACCATTCATCTTGGGTCCTTGTCGTTCACACACATGTATTCTGTTTTACTGAGGCTAACCTTCATTCCTCTCCTTTCCAGGGCATACCTCCACCTCTCTAGATTTTCCTTCACTTGTTCTCTGCTCTCACTACAGATCACAATGTCATCTGCAAACATCATAGTTCATGGAAATTCTCGTCTAACCTTGTCTGTCAGCCTGAACATCACCATAGCAAACAAGAAGGGGCTCAGAGCTGATCCTTGATGCAGTCCCACCTCCACCCTGAACTCTTTTGTCACTCCGACAGCACACCTCACCACTGTCTTACATTTCTCATACATGTCTTGCACCACTCTAACATACTTCTCTGCCACGCCTACATGCAATACCACAGTTCTTCTCTCGGCACCCTGTCATATGCTTTCTCCAGATCCACAAAGGCACAATGCAGCTCCCTCTGACCTCATGTGTAGTTCTCCAGCAACATCCTTAAAGCAAACACTGCATCTGTGGTGCTCTTTCTTGGCATGAAACCAAACTGTTGTTCACAAATTCTGACCTCTGCCCTTAGTCTAGCGTCCACTATTCTCTCCCATAACTTCATCGTATGGCTCATCAACTTTATCCCTCTGTAGTTGCCACAACTCTGCATGTCTCCCTTGTTCTTAAAAATGGGCACCAGCACACATCTCCATTCCGCCGGCATCTGCTCACTCTCTAAGACCTTGTTGAATATTCTTGTCAGAAAATCTACAGTACTGCTACCTTGCCTAGACACTTCCTTACCTCTACCAGTATGTCATCAGGGCCAACTGCCTTTCCACTCTTCATCCTCTTCAATGCCTTCCTCACTTCACCCTTCCTAATCTTTGCTACTTCCTGGTCCTAAACAGTCACCTCTTCTACTCTTTTTTCTCTCTCATTTTCCTCATTCATCAGCTCTTCAAAGTACTCTTTCCATCTTCCCAGCACACTTCTATCATCAGTCAATACATTTCCCTCTCTGTCCATAATCTCTCTAGCTTGCTGCACGTCCTTCCCATCTCTATTTCTCTGCTGTGCCAACTTGTATAAATCAATTTTTCCTCCTTACTCTCCAACCTAGCATACAAGTCATCATACACCCTCTGTTTGGCCTTTGACACTGCCCCCTTCACCTTATGCTGTGTCTCCCTGTACTCCTGCTTACTCTCTTTGGTCCTCTCTATGTCCCACTGCTTCTTAGCTAACCTCTTCCTTTGTACACACTCCTGCACTTCCTCATTCCACCTCCAAGTCTCCTTATCTACTTTCCTTTCAGAGGACACACCACGTACTCTCCAACCTGTCTCCCTGATCACATTAGCTGTAATTGTCCAGCCATCTGGAAGCACTGCCTGACCACCCAAGGCCTGTTTCAACTCCTCCTTGAAGACAACCCGACACTCTTCCTTTTTCAGCTTCTACCATTTTTTCTTCTGCTCTGTCTTTGCCTTCTTCACCTTTCTCACCATCAGCATCATCCTGCACACCACCATCCTATGGTGTTTTGCAACACTCTCACTCACTACTACTTTGCAGTCACTGGCTCCCTTCAAATGACATCATCTACACAAGATGTAGTATACCTGTGTGCTCCTACCTACACTTTTTGTAAGTCACCCTATGCTCCTGTCTCTTCTGGAAGAAAGTATTTCACCACAGCCATTTCCATCCTTTTTGCAAAATCGATCAACATCTGTCCTTCTGTGTTCCTGTCCCGGATACCAAGCCTGCCCATCACTTCCTCGTCCCCGCTGTTGCCTGCACCAACATGTCCATTGAAGTCTGCACCAATGACCACTCTTTCACCTCTGGGGGTACTCTGCATCACTTCATCTAACTCCCTCCAGAATCTCTCCTTGTCTTCTCGCTCACATCCTGCCTGTGGGGCATAAGCACTAACAACATTGAACATCACACTTTCAATTTCCAACTAGAGAATCATCACTCTGCCTGACACTTTTTTCACTTCTAGAACATTCCTGACAAACCCCTCCTTCAAGATGACTCCTACTCCATTTCTCTTCCCATCCACACCATGATAAAACAGCTTAAACATTGCTCCGAAGCTTGTAGCCTTGCTACTTTTCCACCTGGTCTCCTGAACACACAGTCTGTCCACCTTCCTCCTCTGCATCATGTCAGCCAGCTCTCTACCTTTTTCTGTCATAGTTCCAACATTCAAAGTCGCTACTCTCAGTCCTAGACTCATGCCTTTCCTCTTCTCTCTCTGCCTGTGGACACGCCTCCTGCCTTTCCTTCTTCGGCCTCTCCTTCTTCGACCTCTCCTTCTTTGACCTCTCCTTCTTCGACCAACAATAGTCCAATTTCCACTAGCACCTTGTTGGTTGACAGCACTGATGGCAGTCGTTGTTAATGAAATTATGCTATGAAATTAGTATTGGCAGTTCGCATAGTGTATTTTGGCAAAAGTTTTACGCTGGATGCCCTTCCTGTCATAACCCTCTGCATTTATTTGTGCTTGGGACCGGCAGGAGGACGGTCACTTGTTTGCACCCATCCTCATGGCTGCATTTTCTATTAGATAAGATAAGATACAGCTTTATTAATCTCACCGTGGAGAAATTCACTGTTACAGACTCTTGAGGTATCATCAGTAGGGGGTGCAAAAATAGATACATATACAAACATACATATATAAGTAAATAAATAAATACATACATAAATAGAATAAAGTAATATACAATAAAAAAGAAAAGAAAGGAACAACTTTGTAGACTGACCTATATTCAAGTGTACATGTATCTGAGGGCAGAGTAGATGGGTTGATATGGTTCACAGTCAGTGGGGTAGATGTGGTTGATTAAAGTGCACGGGGTTTTTATTGCACATAACCGGTATTTTCACAGACAGTTACAAAGTGGCGTTGTACAGTCTGACAGCGGTGGGAATGAACGACCTGTGGCAGCGCTCCTTCCTGCACTGAGGATGTCTCAGTCGTCCACTGAAGGAGCTATTCAGCTTCTCTACAGTCTGGTGCAGTGGGTGAGAGCTGTTGACCATGATTGATGTGAGCTTTGCTACCATCCTCCTCTCACTCACCTCCTCCACAGAGTCCAGTGGGCAGCCTAGGACAGAGCTGGCCCTCCTGACCAGCTTGTTCAGTCTCTTTCTGTCCCGCTCTGTGTTGCCTGGGGCCCAGCAGATGGCAGCATAGAGGATTGCAGAGGCTACCACAGAATCATAAAAATTCCTGAGCAGAGGTCTGCATACTCCGAAGGACCCAAGTCTCCTCAGAAGGTGGAGGCGACTCTGGCCCTTCTTGTACAGGGCGTTGGTGTTGTGGGACCAGTCCAGTTTATTGTTAAGGTGAACGCCTAGGTACTTGAAACTGTCCACTGTCTCAATGTCCTGTCCCTGGATGTTCACTAGTGAGTGTGTGTGTGTGTGTGTGTGTGTGTGTGTGTGTGTGTGTGTGTGTGTGTGTTAGAGTGCTTCTCCTGAAGTCGACCACCATCTCCTTCATCTTCCTAGTGTTCAAGCACAGGTGGTTGCACTCACACCAGTCCACGAAGTCAATGATGACCGACCGGTACTCCAGCTCGTTCCCCTCTGACACACGGCCCACGATGACGGAGTCGTCCGAGAACTTCTGGAGGTGGCAGCTGTCTGTGCTATAGATGAAGTCCGAGGTATAAATGTTGAAAAGGAAGGGTGAGAGGACGGTGCCCTGCGGTGCTCCCGTGCTGCAGACTGCCACCTTTGACTTACAGCCGCGCGGCCGCACGTACTGTGGACGGTTAGTGAGATAGTCGATAATCCAGGCAGCAAGATATCCATCCACTCCCACGTCCTCCAGCTTCCCCCGCAGAAGCGCTGGCCTGATGGTGTTGAAGGCGCTAGAGAAGTCAAAGAACATGACCCTCACAGCGCTGCCAGCGATCTCCAGGTGGGTGAGTGAGCACCCGCTGCAGAAGATGGCATCTTCTACCCCGATGTTGGGCCTGTAGGCAAACTGCAGCGGGTCTAGGGTAGGGCTCACCATAGAGCGGAGGTGTTCGAGGAAGAGCCTTTCCATGGTCTTCATGAGGTGGGAGGTCAGGGCGACAGGCCTGTAGTGGGCCGGTTCCTTCGCTTGAGCTGTTTTGGGAACCAGAACCACACAGGAGGTCTTCCACAGGACGGGAACCTTCTCCAGGCTGAGGCTCAGGTTGTACAGGTAGCATAGTATCTCACAGAGCTGGTCCGCGCAGGTCCTCAGCAGCATGGGACTGATGCCATCTGGTCCTTCAGATTTCCTCTGATTTAGTCACCTCAGCTGTCTCCTCACCTGGTCTGACGTGAGGGAGAGGGGGGCTGGGGTGGGCTCCAGAGGGAGGGGGATGTGTCTGTCGGGCTGTAGCAGTCAAGTGAAGTTGGCCTGGGGAGGGGAGGTGTCTGCTGGTCTGGAGATGTGTGAAGAGGGGGAGGTGTCTGCTAGTCTGGAGATGTGTGAAGAGGGGGGTGGGAACGGGGAGGGGGGCAGAGGGGGAGGGGGAGAGAATCAAACCTGTTGAAGTAACAGTTTAATTCATCCGCCCAGTGCTGGTCACCATCAGCTGTCACTCTGACACTCTGCCCAAATCCAGACATGGTCTTTGGTCCTCTCCAGACGTCCTGCACGTTGTTCTGAGCCAGCTTCTCCTCCATCTTCTTCCCATAGTCCTTCTTGGCCCTCCTGATCCTCCACTGGAGCTCACGCTGGACCTTCTTCTCCTCCTCTCTATCCCCCGAGATGAAAGCCCTCTTCTTCTGGTTCAGGAGGACTTTAAGCTCAGGGGTGACCCAAAGGTGGTTGTTGGAGAAGCACCGTACCCTCCGTGTTGGCACAGTGCTGTCCACGCAGAAGTTCATGTAGTCGTGATACAGTGTGTGAGGCCGATGATGTCATCACCAAAGGAGTCAGAGCATGCTCCAGTCTGTGGTCTGGAAACAGTCCCTAAGCCTCTCATTGGTCTCGGTCCACACTTTCACAGACCTCTTCTGCGCAGGTTCCTTTCGCACCCTGGGTGTGGATTGGGGGAGCAGGTAGTCCAGGTTGTGGTCTGAGCATCCCAGTGGGGGGAGGGGGTGGAGCTGTAGCGTCCTTCACATTAGCATACAGCAAGTCCAGAGTTTTATTGTCTCTTGTGGTGCACTTCATGTATTGCGTGAAAGTCGGGAGTGAGTCAGAGAGAGGGGCGTGGTTAAAGTCCCCGCTGATCAGAATCATGGCGCGGGGGGGTGACGAGTCTGTGTCTGACTGACAGCGCTGTGGAGACGTTCACACGCGGCCGCCGCATAAGCCGAGGGCGGAATGTACACACAAAACACAATCACGTGTGAAAACTCCCTCGGTAGATAATATGGCCGCGCGCTCACCGCGAGCAACTCCAGGTCCCGCGTGCATAGCTGCTCCTTCACGTGCACGTTGGCCGGGTGGCACCACCGTTCATTCACATAGACCGCCACGCCCCCTCCTTTCTTCTTTCCGCTCTCCGCCACGCTCCGATCTGCACGCGCGAGTGTGAATCCGTTAAGAGAAACCACAGAGTCCGGTGTGAGTTCATTCAGCCAAGTTCTGAAAAACACATGAGGCTGCAGTCCCGGTACTCCCTCTGCTCCTGGTACTCCCTCTGCTGCCGGGTCAGCGCCGCCAGCTACTCGGTGTTGTTGGCGATTTCCCATGATGACAGAGGGAACACATGTCCTCCGCGTCTTTCGTCCCTCTCTGCAGCCTCTCCTTTTCCTCCGTATTTCCACAGGAACAACGGGCTTTTCCGCATGAAAGAGGGCGGGGGCGCGCAGGCCGAGGAGGGTCACGTGTGTAAGACTTGCGTTGCTCAGAGCCGTCGGTGAATGAATTTCCTGACGCCGATCCAAAAAGTGAAAGTAAAAGTGCACAGGAAAAAAAAAAAACATCATAAAAGTAGGTTTCCCAAATGCAGGATTGAAGAAAGGAAAATAAAATTTGAAAAAAGATAAAGAAACACGCCTATATACAATAGAAGAGAAAAAAAAGGAAAATCAGCTGAAGAGCTCCTGTAACTGGCTGCAGGTCACCCAGCGCCATCTTGTAAGTAGTATTACAATATATAACTCCTTTAAAATCAGATCACAGTGAAGTGCAGGTAGTTTCTTGTTACAGTAAGTATGTACCTGAGGAAAGCAGCTCTGGTCATCGAGAATGCGCAATATCCCATGGGGCTTTGCAGCGATGAGATCGATGCACGCTTTGTTATCAGTGAAGGTCACTTCCTTCCAACTGATTTGCTCTCGTATGTACTCCTCCTACAAAAACAAAACAAAAAACGCATCAGTGCTGAATTGTGAACTAAACGATATTTATCTGTTTACACCATCACTGGTTGCAATGAGGGGCACACGTGCCCTGGTGATAAGGTGCTGGATTCCTGATCCCAAGGTGGGGGGTTGAAACCCCACTATCACCTGGTTCTCACTCTCCACCCCAATGCAGCTAACTGGATTAACAAAGGTCGGCCATGTCTCTCACTGTCTGTGGTTTGAGTTTCTTGGAAAAGAACCATTGCTAACTTTAAAGAGGAGCTGCATAATCTCCAGCATGTTTCTGCCATGCAATCACGTGGCGAGCTGTCCACGGTGTACTGTGCCCTCACCCAGAGTGGGTTGAGACGGGGGCCATCCTCTAAGCAATCCTAATTAAAATTAAGTGGTTCAGAAAATGAATAAATGGTTGCAATGATGCTTTATTACACTTTGCTACATAAAAAAATCACACCGTTTATCGCCACCTTCAGCTTCATGTTGAATATCCTCAAACCTCTCTTGTACTTTATCTCTTACTGTCAACATTTTTAGAAGTTATGATGCATATTACTTGCTTATGCTGTTTGCTAAAAATAAAGAATAATTTAATACTACAATATATAAAAAGAAATTTTATATTTCAAAAAATTTACTCTACGGCTTTTTCATAGAACATTTCCATCATTATGTGAACACCTATTTAATATACTTTTTGATTATACAGTAAAACCTCCGCTGACGAACGCTTAAGCTCACGAACTTTTCGTCTCAAGAACATTAAATTTGCGAGCATATTGTCTCTGCTGACGAACTAGTATTCGGCGGACGAATCAAACCACGCGGTCGAACAGCGCCACGGTGGCGGCCACGAGAAGCTGACGCACGCTCACGGCGTCACAGTTCGTCACACCCCTTTCTTTGAATGCGGAAGTGGTTTGTATTTGCTAGACATTTTGGACCATATTGAATATACTTTTGCTATTATGGGACCGAAAAAGACCCCACCACAGGCGGAGATCATTGAAAAACACGAACGAGGTGTGCGTTTGTGTGACTCAGCGTCCCAGTACCAGTACGCAAAGTCTACTATTGCTACCATCCTTAAGAACAAGGAAGCTATTAAGGGTGTGTGTGTGTGGCGATGCGTGTTTCTAAACAGTAGGCGTTTCCAAACTCTCCTTCCAAACAGTAAGTCCCTCCCTCCCTCCTCCTCCCACTCCATTCCATCAAGCCATCAACTAACATCACAAAGGTAAATAAAACGACTTTATTATACAGTACAGTTTATTTCTTTAATTACAATACAATAGCACATTTATTATACATAAAATAAGGTATATTTTTGTGTAGTTTTAAGGCTTATTTAGTAGAAAATTATGTTTTATGGGGACCTGGGAACGGATTATTCTCATTTTAATGGTTTCTTATGGGAAATAAATGTTCGGAAGACGAACTTTTCGCCTCACACACACTTTCTGGGAACCAATTATGTTCGTGAACAGAGGTATCACTGTATATTATTTATAGGATCATAAAACAGCAATAAAAAATAACTTCTGGAACACAGTATTTCTATCAGACATTTGAGGTATGTATTTAATATGAATAAGCACTAAGGACTCTTAGGATATCTCATGTAACAGGACAGACATTTTTTCTGGGCATTGAGAGGGCTAGAAGAACGAGTCTGTCAACATGATATTCACAATACAACGACATCTAAATGGCAGCTTTCTACTTAAGCTCTATATCCACTAAAAGTTGGAATTGGTGGTCTAGTTTATCTCTACTGGCACTGTAATTCACCCCATTACATTAGGACAGACATTACGAGAAAATCATTCACTTTTTCGCAAACTTTATATCGGCAATATTATTAAACAGGGATACACGACATCTTGCCTATCAAACACATGGTGTGCGTTTCAAGAAAAACTAAAATAATCACATTTGTCTTTCTCGGAATTTGCTGTGAATAATTAGTGTTTACACAACATGAATGGGATTCCATCTTTTCCTCCTTCCTCGCTTGTGAAGGCTGTAAGAAATCGTGGAAGGAATGCTTCAACATCCATGAAAATGAAAAATAGAGCTCTGATTAAATATCAGAAGAATTATTTTTGCCGGGCTTAGATCAATCAGCAAATTTACCGTCTTCTATTTATTTATTTAAATAGCATTTATCTTTATGCTTGTTTGCTTTATTTCTACCCATCGACCCCACTATGTTCTTTTTTCAACCAAAATATTGTCACTTGTGTGAGATTGGGAGCTGAGCAGTCGGACCCAAAGATGCAGGAGACCAAGCACGACGAAATAATGACTTTTATTTGAGCACAGGGGAAGCACAGGAGCTCGGCAGTTGAGATCACCGTAGCAGTGAGGGAAAAAACACGATAAATCATAATCACTGGGAATATATATCAACAAGGAAAACTGGTCGAGCACGGAGCTGGTAACCAGGAGTCAGAGAGATTACGGGGGAGACAGAATCGCATGAAGGGGTCAATCTTCTGACGCTTGAGGGAAGCGTGTTGCTCCTCACCTCCTGGGCACTAGGGGACCACTGGAAAGATGCTTTGGGCAATGTCAGCTGTGTGAGGGGGGCTGCTAGGTGGCTATAGTCCCGCACAAACCGTCAATAGAAGTTAGCGAACCCCAGAAAAAATCTCGGGAGTTTGGTGAGGGCCTGGAGAGGGATTATCGGTTGGCCTCAAAAAGGTTCTGGACTGCCATCTGACGCCTTAGGAGAGGGAAGCAGTTCTCCACAAACACTGTTTACAGTGGAGGTGGGGAGCTGCTTACCTCAACTGGGGATGTCGTCAAGAGGTGGAGGGAATATTTTGAGGACCTCCTCAATCCCACCAACACGCCCTCCGTGGAAGAGGAAGACCCTGGGGGTTTTGGTGGGGGTCCGCCCGTCGCTGGAGTGGAGGTCACTGAGGTTGTCAAAAAGCTCCTCAGTGGTCAAGCTCCGGGGTTGGATGAGATCCACCCGGAATATCTCAGGGTTCTGGATGCTGTAGGACTGTGTTGGTTGACATGTCTCTGCAACATCGTGTGGTCATCGGGGGCTGTACCTCTGGATTGGCAAACTGGGGTGGTGGTCCCGATTTTTAAGAAGGGGGACTGGAGGGTGTGTTACAATTATCGTGGAATTACACTCCTCAGCCTACCTGGGAAAGTCTATGCAGGGGGTACTAGCGAGGAGGATCCTACCGATAGTCGAACCTTGGATTCAAGAGGTAACAATGTGGTTTTCGTCCTGGCCGTAGCACTCTTGACCAACTCTATACGTTCCACAGGATTCTGAAGGGGAAATGAGAGTTTGCCCAATCTGTCCACATGTGCTTTGTGGATTTGGAGAAGGTTTTCAACCGTGTCCTTCAAACGGTCTTGTGGGGCGTGCGCCGAGAGTACGGCGTTCCGGATCCGTTGCTACAAGCCATTCGGTCGCTGTATCATCAGAGCCAGAGTTTGGTCCGTATTGGCAACAACAGGTCGAATTCGTTTCCAGTGGGAGTTGGAGTCCGCCAAGGCTTTCCTTTGTCACCAATTCTGTTCATAATTTTCATGGACAGAATTTCTAGGCGCAGTCGAGGCGTTGAGGGGTTCTGGTTTGGTGGCCATTGGATCTCGTCTCTGTTTTTTGCGGATGATGTTGTCCCTTTGGCTTCATCAAGTCGGGATCTCCAGCTCTTATTGGAGCGATTTGCAGCCACGTGCGAAGCAGCCGGGATGAGGATCAGTACCTCCAAGTCTGAGGCCATGGTTCTCAGTCGGACAAGGGTGGAATGCACCCTCCGGGTTGGGAATGAGGTCCTGCCCCAAGTGGAGGAGTTTAAGTATCTTGGGGTCTTGTTCACAAGTGAGGGAAGGATGGAGCGAGAGATCGACAGACGGATCGCTGCAGTCTCTGCTGTTAAGTGGTGCCTGTACCGGTCTGTCGTGGTGAAGAAGGAGCTGAGCCAAAAGGCGAAGCTCTCAATTTACCAGTCGATCTACGTTCCAACCCTTACCTATGGTCACGAGCTTGGGTAGTGACCGAAAGAACAAGATCACAGACACAAGGGGCTGAAATAAGCTTCCTTTGCCAGGTGGCGGGGTTCTCCTTTACAGATAAGGTGAGAAGCTCTACCATCTGTGGAGAGCTTGGAGTAGATCCGCTGCTCCTCCGCATTGAGAGGGGCCAGTTGAGGTGGCTCGGGCATCTGGTCAGAATGCCTCCCGGACGCCTCCCTGGTGTGGTATTTCAGGCATGTCCAACCGGGAAGAGACCCCGGGGTTGATCTAGAACACGCTGGAGGGACTATGTCTCTTGGTTTGTCTGGGACCGCCTCGGTGTCCCCCCGGGAGAGTTGGAGGAGGTGGCTGGGGAGAGGGATGTCTGGACCTCTTTGCTTAGGTTTCTGCTCCTGCGACCCGATCCCAGACTTAGCGGAAGTCGATGATGATGATGATAATGATGAATAGAATAGTATAAGAATAAAATAGAATAGTGGCAGGCATCAATGTTCTGTGGCTAAAGAGGCAGTTGAACTATCAACACCAACAGAATCCATTCTGCTGCTGTCCAGAGCTTTGCCGTAACCCTAGCAGGAGCAGTTCATTGGAGTGCTATCAACCGGGCCAGTTGAACTCCAGGATACAGTTTAACTTCATACCTAGGACCCTTAAAATAGTACAATATTCTATCAATATATCAATCAAATAACAGAAGGCATACAACACAACACCTACTGGGCTTGTAATGCCACACTTCCAAAAATATAAACAAACAAACAAACAAACAAAAATCCTTTAAAATTTCTCAATCAAGAATTTAACAATCGCAGTTACAGAAAACACAAAATTAAAGTTTTAAAGGGGCAATTTAAATACTTTGTTGTGTGTGAATGATTTCTACTCACCTGCTCTTGCTCCAGAATTATTTTGGTGAAGAAGAACTGAAGTGTCTCATTAGCATAGTTGATGCACAGTTGTTCAAAACTGTTAAACGTTAACTCCTGTAAATAAAACCGAGCTTATTAAAATGTTCCACCTGAAGGAGTGGATGAGCAAAACTGTATGTCGTCACATGCCTCAAAGCCATAGATATCTAGAATAGATATGGAGAGTGCCTCATTTCTTGGGTAAACACGACTGTTGATGCGCTCCGTTAGCCAATGAAAGAGCAGGATATAAAGGATCTTGGCGACGGCATCTCTGTGAAGCAGAAGAAAAGAAAATTAGCAATGATTACAATTACATGTTAGGATTTGAGTTCATGTGTTTTTTAATATCAATCATCACTTCCTTATTGCGTTTGCGATGCTTTTATCACTCGTCTCTCGGGGCTTTTCTCCTGTTTGCTATGCCTCTGCTTGGTCTACCCTCCTGGTTTTGCCCACTGCCTGTCCCTTTGACACTCAGATTTTTCTTTCAAGTGTCTTCTTGGACTGTGTTTATCAATAAATTATTGATAGCTCTCCACTGCTCGTCTGCATGTTCTCTAATAATCACATACTTTAATTCCATATTTTCTTACATTTTGTGTTTCAGATGAATAGCTGTATAACGTGAACCTCAGAGAGCTCACTGACCTGCAACATATGTGACATTTTAATATGAAATACTTTAATTTACTTAATTTACTTAATTAATGCAGCCGTGAGGGAGGGGCACAAACCAGTGTCTCTTCCTCACACCGGTCCCAAGCCCTGATAAATGCAGAGGGTTGCGTCAGGAAGGGCATCCGGCTTAAAACAAATGCCAAATAAAAAATGTGAGTCACAACAAACAATGTCATACCGGATTGGTCGAGGCCCAGGTTAACAATGACCGCCATCAGTGCTGTTAACCAACAGGGTGCTGGTGGAAATTGGACTACTGTTGGTCGAAGACGTCGAAGAAGGAGAGGCGGGAGGGTGTCCGTAGGCAGAGAGAGAAGAGGAAAAGCACGAGTCTAGGACTGAGAGTAGGGACTTTAAATGTTGGAACTATGGCAGGAAAAGGTAGAGAGCTGGCTGACATGATGCAGAGGAGGAGGGTGGACAATACTGTGTGTTCAGGAGACCAGGTGGAAAGGTAGCAAAGCTAGAAGCTTAAAAGCAGGCTTTAAGCTGTTTTTTTCATGGTGTGGATGGGAAGAGAAATGGAGTAGGAGTCATCTGGAAGGAGGAGTTTGTCAGGAATATTCTAGAAGTGAAAAGTGTGTCAGACAGAGTGATGAGTCTCAAGTTAGAAATTGAAGGCGTGATGTTCAATGTTGTTAGTGCTTATGCCCCACAGGTAGGATGTGAGTTAAAAGAGAAGGAGAGATTCTGGAGTGAGTTAGATGAAGTGATGCAGAGTACCCGCAGAGGTGAAAGAGTGGTCATTGTGGGCAGACTTCAATGGACATGTTGGTGCAGGAAACAGAGGGGACGAAGAAGTGATGGGCAGGTTTGGTATCCAGGACAGGAACGCAGAAGGACAGATGTTGATCGATTTTGCAAAAAGGATGGAAATGGCTGTGGTGAATGCTTTCTTCCAGAAGAGACAGGAGCATAGAGTAACTTATAAAAGCGGAGGTCGTAGCACACAGGTAAACTACATCTTGTGTAGGTGATGCAATTTGAAGGGAGTCAGTGACTGCAAAGTAGTAAGGAGTGAGAGTGTTGCCAAACAGCATAGGATGGTGGTGTGCAGGATGACGCTGATGGTGAGGAAGGCGAAGAAGGCAAAGGCAAAACAGAATACAAAGTGGTGGAAGCTGAAAAAGGAAGAGTGTCAGGTTGTCTTCAAGGAGATGTTGAAACAGGCTTTGGGTGGTCAGGAAGTGCTTCCAGATGACTGGACAACTACAACTAATGTGATCAGGGAGACAGATAGGAGAATACTTGGTGGAGTAGATAAGGAGACTTGGTGGTGGAATGAGGAAGTGCAGGAGTGTGTACAAAGGAAGAGGTTAGCTAAGAAGAAGTGGGACATTGAGAGGACCGAAGAGAGTAAACAGGGAGACACAGCGTAAGGTGAAGGTAGCGGTGTCAAAGGCCAAACAGAGGGCGTATGATGACTTGTATGCTCGGTTGGAAAGTAATGAGGGAGAAAATGATTTATACAGGTTGGCACAGCAGAGAAATAGAGATGGGAAGGACGTGCAGCAAGTTAGAGTGATTAAGGACAGAAAGGGAAATGTATTGACTGATGACAGAATTGTGAAAGTGTGGAAGATGAAAAGAGTACTTTGAAGAGCTGATGAATGAGGAAAATGAGAGAGAAAAAAGAGTAGAAGAGGTGACCGTCGAGGACCAGGAAGTAGCAAAGATTAATAAGGGTGAAGTGAGGAGGGCATTGAAGAGGATGAAGAATGGAAAGGCAGTTGGTCCTGACGACATACAGGCGGCGGTATGGAAGTGTCTAGGAGAGGTAGCAGTAGATTTCCTGACAAGAACATTCAACAAGGTCTTAGAGAGTGAGCGGATGCCAGAGGAATGGAGAAGAAGTGTGTGACGCCCATTTTTAAGAACAAGGGAGACATGCAGAGTTGTGGCAACTACAGAGGGATAAAGTTGATGAGCCATACGATACGAAGTTATGGGAAAGAATAGTGGAAGCTCGACTAAGGGCAGAGGTCAGCATTTGTGAACAACAGTTTGGTTTCATGACAAGAAAGAGCACCACAGATGCAGTGTTTGCTTTGAGGATGTTAATAGAGAAGTACAGAGAAGGTCAGCATTGTGCCTTTGTGGATCTGGAAAAAGCATATGACAGGGTGCTAAGAGAGGAACTGTGGTATTGCATGGGGAAGTCTGGAGTGGCAGAGAAGTATGTTAGAGTGGTGCAGGACATGTATGAGAGATGAAGACAGTGGTGAGGTGTGCTGTCGGTGTGACAGAAGAGTTCAAGGTGGAGGTGGGACTGCATCAAGGGTCAGCCCTGAGCCCCTTCTTGTTAGTTATGGTGATGGACAGGCTGACAGATGAAGTTAGACAAGATTCCCCATGGACTATGATGTTTGCAGATGACATTGTGATCTGCAGTGAGAGCAGAGAACAAGTGCAGGAAAATCTAGTGACTTGGAGGTATGCCCTGGAAAGGAGGGGAATGAAGGTTAGCCTCAGCAAGACAGACTACATGTGTATGAATGACAAGGACCCAAGAGGAACGGTGAGGTTACAGGGAGCAGAGATAAGGAAGGTGGAGGATTTTAAGTTCTTAGGCTCAACAATCCAGAGCAGTGGAGTGTGTGGAAAAGAGGTGAAGAAGCGTGTGCAGGCAGGTTGGAATGGTTGGAGAAAAGTGTCCGGTGTGATGAGTGATACGAGGGTATCGGCAAGAATGAAAGGAGAAGTGTACAAGACGCTGATGATGCCAGCAATGTTGTATGGTTTAGAAACAGTGGCACTGGCGAAAAGACAGGAGGCAGAGTTGGAGGTAGCAGAGATGAAAATGTTGAGGTTCTCTTTGGGAGTAACAAGGATGGATAGGATCAGGAATGAGCACATCAGAGGGACAGCACATGTAAGACGTTTTGGAGATAAAGTCAGAGAGGCTAGATTGAGATGGTTTGGATATGTACAGAGGAGGGATAGTGAGTATATTGGTAGTAGGATGCTTAGGTTGGAATTACCAGGCAGAAGGCCTAGAGGAAGACCAAAGACACGATTCATGGATGTGGTGAAGGAGGACATGAAGGTAGTTGGTGTAAGAGAAGAAGATGCAAAGGTTCGGGTGAGATGGAGGCAGATGATTCGCTGTGGCGACCCCTGAAGGGAAAAGCCGAAAGGAAAATAAGAAGACTTTAATTTACTTAATTCTCTAAATGCCAGTCCATATAGGTTTAAGAAAAATATGAATAATGTGAGGAGGGGTGACACTGTGGCACAGTGGGTAGCACATTCATGTCTCATAGCAAAAGTGCCTGGGTTTGATTACCACGCTCAGGGCATTTCTGAATATGGCGTTTGCATGTGGTCCGTATGCTCGTGTTGGTTTCCTCCAACAGTGCAAAAGCATGTACAGTAGGTTGACTGGTGGTTACAAATTGCCCCTTGGTGTAAGAGTGAGAGTTATGTAAATATGTTCATCCTGAAATGGCCTAGCGACCCCCCCCCCCCATCAATATTACATAGCTTGGCAAATGAATGTATGAATACTTGAGCAAAAATATACATACGTCTGTCCCTTATCTGAGCATGTGTTGCTAACATGAATATTGCATGACTGATTTTTCTCTCCGCTCTCTCGACGCTTCCAAATACAGTACGTTGTTCTAGTGGCAAGAATAATTTGCACACTTCCTACTTATGTATTTCATATTAACATTTTATATGTTTTATACACAGTGGTACTTCGGTACTTGAACGCCTTAGATTTTGAACAAATCAGAATTTGACCAAAAAATCCGGGATTTTTTGTTCTGGAAGTTGACCAAATTCTGGAAGTCTTACGCTAAAAAAGGGCGAGAAAAAACAAGACAGAGAGGGAGGGGAAATGCATGCTTTCCGGAAGTCCGGAAGTTGTTGACACTATGCATCACCCTGATAAAGCTAGCGCTGTTCTGGGGACGTCCGGAAGTATTTGATGCTATGTATTGCTGTGAACACCTTTAACGATGAGGTCATGAGCCACTTCCGTAAGGTTTTGAAAAGAAGGCAGAAAGCCACGTTAAAAATGTTCTTCAGGGAAAGAAAGGGACATCCTGAAGAGGACTCATCTATGTCAAAGCGAATAGCAAGAGAAAAAAAAAACACCTTTGGCTGGTTCACCTGAAGCTGTTATGAAAGGGGATCCTTCTCCTCTCTCCCTCTCGGTTATGGAAAGGGATCCTGCTCGCTCCCTCTCTGTTATGGAATGGGATCCGCTTCCTCTCTCCCTCTCCAACATTTATATATGCCAACTGCTCACCACCACAACGATTGAAATTGTTATCTTTATTGCTCTGATGCTTCAACTGCACTGTGTATTTTTATTTTAGTGTGTTATGGTCTGTGTTGTGAGAGACTCTGGTTTTGGCTGCTCTCTCTCTCTCTCTCTCTGCATGCAGGTGCTGGTGAGGGGCGTGGCTATCACACGCGGGTGGAACACTAAACACACACACCTGATTCCACTTAATCACAAGCTATAAAGACGAGCAAAGCGCTCCTCCCGGTGCTAGAAGATTACCCTCTAGAACTAGTGTTCCATTTTAGTGTATTGTTTATGTGAGTGCCGAGAAATTTGAAAGAGTCAGTTATGGCTATGGGTTCATTAGAGATGTGAATGGGAGTTTTGAGTGAGGCTGTGTGCCTGAAGTCAATTATTAGTTCTTGTGTTTTGGATGGGTTGAGCTGGAGATTGTTTTCTTGGCACCAGGAGACAGCTTGGGCTACTTGTTGGCGGTACTGGTGTTCATTATCCATAGTTATGAGTCCAATGATAGTAGTGTCGTCTGCATACTTAAAAATGGAAACTGAACTGTGATGGGATGTCATATGGTTTGTGTACAGAGAAAAAAGCCATGGTGAGAGGATGCAACCCTGGGGGACACCTGTGCTGAGGGTCAGAGGTCGAGATGAGAGGTTACCCATCTTAACCCTTTGTTGCCTTTTCCATAGGAAGCTCCATAACCAATGGCGTAGACAGGGGACAATGTTCATGTCCGTCAGTTTATTGAAGAGGTTGACCAGGTTTATTGTGTTAAAAGCAGAACTGAAATCAATGAAAAGGATACGGGCATAGCTGTTAGGAGACTCAAGGTGCTGTAAGATGTGGTAGAGGGCCAGGTTGACGGCATCCTCAACAGACCTGTTGGCACGGTAAGCAAATTGATGAGGGTCTAGCAGGGGGGTAGTGGATGCCTTCAGATGATTAAGGATGATGCGTTCAAACGACTTCATGACCACGGATGTTAGGGCGATTGGTCTGTAGTCGTTGAGACATGAGATCTTTGATGATTTTGGGACAGGGATTATGGATGAAACCTTGAAACACAGTGGAACTGTACAGTGGCGGAGGGACGTATTAAAGATGGAGGTGAATATTGGGGCCAGTTGAGCTGCGCAGTACTTAAGAACAGCAGGGGTGATCCCGTCTGGGCCAGCTGCTTTCCTCTTGTTATTTTTCTTAAAGATGTACTTGACCTCTTCCTCCTGGATGTGAAATGAGGGGTGTGGGAGGGGGTGAGGGAGGGGATAGGGGGGACTGGGGACTGTTCAAACCTCCCATAGAACTCACTGAGTTTGTTTGGAAGGTCCATATCAATGTCAGATGAAATGGAGGGTTTTTTTTTGTAATCAGTCATGTCCTTTAGTTTTTCCATACATATCGGGTATTGTTTGATGTGATCTGATGTTCCAGCTTTATTGCATAGTTTGATTTATCTTTCCTGATTGCAGACCTCAATTGATATTTGGCAGTGGTGTATGACTCCTTGTCTCCGCTGAGGAAAGCAGAGTTCTTTTTCTTGCGTATGAGTAAGATATCTTTTGTAAACCAAGGTTTGTTATTACTGTATGCCTCCACAGTTTTTGTTGGGATACACAGATCCACGCAGAAGTTGATGTATGACGTCACCACGTCCGTGAGCACGTCGAGGCAGTTCTCACCTGCACTGAATACATCCCAATCAGTGCATTCAAAACAGCCTCTCAAAGTCTCAACGGCTGCCCTGGACCAGGACTTAACTGTTTTGGATGTGAAGTTTGTGGCTTTAACTTTTTGTTTGTATTTCGGGATGAGGAGCAGCATGGCGTGGTCAGACGTTCCGAGCGGAGCCCTTGGGAAAGCTCGGTAAGCATCGCTGATGGTGACGTAGCAATGGTCCAGTGTATTAGTGCCTCTGCTAGGACATGTGACCTGTTGAATATAGTTGGGGAGTTCGGTGGACAAGTTGGTATGATTAAAGTCACCGAGCACAGTGACTACTGCGTCGGGATGAGAGTTTTCAACGGTTGATATGTAGGTTGCAAGCTCCGTGATGGCGAAGTTGGCATTAGCCAATGGCGGGATGTAAACGCCAATCAGTATAACGGAGGCAAATTCTCTTGGGAGGTAGGCGGGTCTGCATTTCACGCTGATGTATTCCAATTGTGGTGAACAAGTAGTGTTTAATACAGTCGTGTTGCTACACCAGCGTTGGTTAATCAAGAAACAAATTCCACCACCTTTAGTTTTTGTAGATAGCTTGACTGACCTGTCGGCACAGTAGAGTGAGAAGCCGGGCGGGGTTACCGCCTGGTCTGGCACGGTGTGATCGAGCCAGGTCTCGGTCAGGCAGATGGCAGAACAGTCTTTGTAATCCTTCTTATTTTGGAGAAGAAGGAAGAGTTCGTCAATTTTATTTCTGATAGTTCTCACGTTTGTCAGCAGCAGAGCCGGTAAAGGTGGCCGGTACGGCCGCTTCCTGAACCTGGAAAGGACGCCGGCTCGTCGCTTCATCCTGTCTCGCTTGCGTCTCCAGGAGGTCGGATATCCAGATGAGTTGTTCATTTCTAGAATTTCCGCAGGTAGCGATGAGATCATGGATGAAACAGTCGCTGCTGAGTTAGCTCTAAGGGATAGTAACTCCCAACGAGTGTATGTGAGAAGACATTCTGACTTTTTAACATAAAACATTGACAAAAGTGCAAGACATAGAAGCAGAGCTTGTGCCGGGGCGAGCCTCACGGCCGCCATCTTGTTCATTGTTTCAGGTCTTTTATTGTTTTAATACTGATGATTTTGGCATACAGCTCATGAAAACCAAAAATTCCTATCTCAAAAAATTAGCATATTCCACCCGACCAATTAAAAAAAATGTGTTTTTAATACAAAAAAGTCAACCTTCAAATAATTATGTTTAGTTATGCACTCAATACTTGGTTGGGAATCCTTTTGCAGAAATGACTGCTTCAATGCGGCGTGGCATGGAGGCAATCAGCCTGTGGCACTGCTGAGGTGTTATGGAGGCCCAGGATGCTTCAATAGCGGCCTTAAGCTCATCCACAGTGTTGGGTCTGGTGTCTCGCAACTTTCTCTTCACAATATCCCACAGATTCTTTTTGGGATTCAGGTCAGGAGAGTTGGCAGGCCAATTTAGCACAGTAATACCATGGTCAGTAAACCATTTACCAGTGGTTTTGGCACTGTGAGCAGGTGCCAGGTCGTGCTGAAAAATGAAATCTTCATCTCCATAAAGCTTTTCAGCAGATGGAAGCATGAAGTGCTCCAAAATCTCCTGAAAGCTTGATAAAAGACAGTGGACCAACACCAGCAGCTGACATGGCACCCCAGACCATCACTGACTGTGGGTACTTGACACTGGACTTCAGGCATTTTGGCATTTCCTTCTCCCCCAGTCTTCCTCCAGACTCTGGCACCTTGATTTCTGAATGAGATGCAAAATTTGCTTTCATCCGAAAAAAGTACTTTGGACCACTGAGCAACAGTCCAGTGCTGCTTCTCTGTAGCCCAGGTCAGGTGCTTCTGCCGCTGTTTCTGGTTCAAAAGTGGCTTGACCTGGGGAATGCGGCACCTGGAGCCCAGTCCACTGCTTCCACAGGTTCCCCAAGGTCTGGAATCGGCCCTTCTCCACAATCTTCCTCAGGGTCCGGTCACCTCTTCTGGTTGTGCAGCGTTTTCTGCCACACTTTTTCCTTCCCACAGACGTCCCACTGAGGTGCCTTGATACAGCACTCCAGGAACAGCCTATTCGCTCAGAGATTTCTTTCTGTGTCTTTCCCTCTTGCTTGAGGGTGTCAATGATGGCCTTCTGGACAGCAGCCAGGTCGGCAGTCTTACCCATGATTGCGGCTTTGAGTAATGAACCAGGCTGGGAGTTTTTAAAAGCCTCAGGAATCTTTTTCAGGTGTTTAGAGTTAATTTGTTGATTCAGATGATTAGATTAATAGCTCGTTTAGAGTGCCTTTTCACGATATGCTAATTATTTGAGATAGGAATTTTGGGTTTTCATGAGCTGTATGCCAAAATCATCAGTATTAAAATAATTAAAGACCTGAAATATTTCAGTTGGTGTGCAATGAATCTAAAATATATGAAAGTTTAATTTTTATCAGTACATTACAGAAAATAATGAACTTCATCACAATATGTTAATTTTTTGAGAAGGACTAGTATATTAATGTATATGCATATGCCGTATACACTTGGTGAATATCAGTGGTGGACTTGGGACTAATCAGCAATATTCACCTCACCTTCAGCAGACAAGTGTTATATATGTCGGTACACCCAGGGAAGTGGTGGCCTCGTAGTAAAGGTGCTGGATCACTAATCCTAAGGTTGGGGTTCAAGCCCCACTCTCAACAGGTTGTCACTGTCCCCCCCCAGTGCAGCTAACTGGGTTATCAAAGGCCAGCCATGTGTTTCACTGTCTATGGTGTGAGGTTCATGTAAAGGAACCATTGCTGCCTTTTGACAAGAGTAGACTGCATAGCCGTCAGTAAGTTTCCGCTCTGTGATGGCCTGGTGAGCTGTCCAGGGTATACTCTGCTCTCACCCGGAGTTGGCTGGGATTGGTACCAGCCTTCCTGTGACCCTAATTAGGATTAAGTGGTTACAGAAAATGAGTGAATGTTGGTGCACATATACCACTGTGTGATTATCAGTATACCTGGCATCCACAGCACTCTCTACAGTCAGAGGAGTGTATATTTTCTCTTTCATTGCTTCCTGTGTAAAAAAGGGAGAAAGATACAATTAGGAAAGTAAGTTACTTGCCAACATAATTCCGCTGTTGTAATTGATAGTGAAGTATAATTACAAATTAGATCAAGAGCCTTAAGAATCGAGGGTAGCGCGCACACACACACTCACACACACACACACACACACACACACACACACACACACACACACACACACACACACACACACACACACACACACACAGCAAGTGTAAGTGATACGTTGTTAGGTGATAGTTGATTTCAACCTGATAGAGGTGTAAACTCAAACCCGTGGACCAGCGGCTAATGCCGTTACTTATTCAAAGAGCAAGATGCTCAGCATGACACCTGCATAAACATACACACAGAGGCTAATACAGGGATCACAGAATGTTCTGGAGCCTGAAGAGAAACTGGAAGTGTATAGAATTACTGTACTGCTAATCGCTAAACACATGCTACTGTAAACTAGCTGCGTGGCATCCACACGCCAGACTTTGCTCGAATTATAACAAATAAATGAGTTTAACCGAATTAATCAGTTAAAAGCAAGGGATTGGATTACTCTCAGGCTGTTCATTATGACATGATCTCTTGTTCTTCGACTCACATGTGTTTTGGTTTCCTTGGGGTGATGCTGGATAAATTTGGAGAATTCATACTAATTCTCATTCGAATAGTGTGGTGTGAAGCCTTCATAACTCAGTTCGTAATTTGTTGATGGAAGAATGTATGTAAGGAAAATTCATGAAAATTTCAGGTACACATATTTATGGATAGGTGGCATGGTAGCTTGTGTGGGTTTCCTCCGGTGCTCAGGTTTCCCCCCACAGTCCAAAAACATGCACAGTAGGTTAATTGGCTGTTGCAAATCAGCTGTAGGTGTGTGACTGAGTATGAATGATTGTGTTAATGTTGGCTCTGTGATGGCCTGACAAGCTGTCCAGGGTGTACCCCGCTGTCGCCCAGAGTTGGCTGAAATGTGCACCAGTCCTTATTAGGATTCAACTGTCCAGAAAAAAAGGATTAATTGAATGATATATATGTGTACAATTGAGGTTTTGTGTGTATCATGTGATACTGAGTGATTACCTTCAGATCAAAAAACTTATAATGATTTTTGTGTAGCGATTTCCCCATCATATATAAATCTTTTATTTATTTCCGTGATGCATACAGATTTATTTGGAAATTTAATGTTGAGTAATATGTAAAGACCAATTCGGCTAGCGATTTAATGCAGGGCCCGTTAGTGTGCATTTAAACAATGGTGTCTGATGCTGTGCAAAGGCAGGGCTGCACTACTTAAAAACCATGTTGAAAATGTGGCCTTTTGACATTTAGTCACTGCCATCACTTTTATTACTTTTATAAGATATATTAGTGACAATGTACAAAAAGCTGTATATCACAGTGAAATAAACCCCAACAGGGTGATGCTTGACCCTGATGTGAAGCAGAGTTTATTATTTGTTTCAAAATTGTTTTGAAAATGATTTTTTCCACAAGTTTTCATTAGTAGCACGATCCATACCAACAGTCTATTTTAAAGAAATAACATACCAGAGAAGTGTTCTTATTGACCAATCAGAATTGAGTATCAGGTGGCACAATTGTGTAGTGGTTATAACATAACTGACTCACAACAAGAAGGTCCTGAGTTTCAGTTCCTGCTTTGGTGAGGATGCTTCAAAGTGGAGATTGCATGCACCTTTGTTTGAATTTATCTTCATCTTCAAATTCATCTTCCTCCACTTATTTCGGGTTGGGTTGCAGGGGCAGCAGCTGAAATAATGAGGCCCAGACGTCTCTCTCCTCAGCTACTTCCTCCAGCTATTCCTGCTGGAACACCGAGGCATTCTCAAACCACCCGAGAGACATAGTCCCTCCAGCGTATTCTAGGTCGATCCGGGGTCTCTGGACATGCCCGAAACACCACACCAGGGAGGTGTTCAGGAGGCATTCTAACCAGATGCCCAAGTCACCTCAACTGGCTCCTCTCAATGCGGAAGAGCAGAGGTTCTACTGCAAGCTCCCCGTGGATGGCTGAGCTTCTCATCCTATCTCTAAGGGAGAGCCCTGTCAGCCACTGGTATCCACGTTCTTCTTCTTTCAACCACAACCCAAAACTTGTGACCTCAGCTCCTGTAATGGGTAGATCCCCACCCAAACTTCCATGGTCTTCCTCCTCCACAGAGGGTGTGTTGGTGGGATTGAGGAGGTACATCGTCAGTCAAGGTGAGAAGCTCTTCACTTCCACTGTAAACAAAATTTGTGGCGAATTGCTTCCCCCTCCTGAAGTGTAAGATGGTGGTCCCGAAACTTTTTGAGGTCAACAAATAATTGCTTTCCAGGCCCTCATGGAACTCCTCCCACGCCCAAGATTTTGCATTGGTGACAGCTCGGGCTGCAGCACGTTTGGCCTGCTGGTACCTGTTTACTGCCTGGGGAGTTCTACTGGCCAATAAGATTGAACAGGCCTCATTTTCAGCTGGACAGCCCACTTCACCACAGGTGTCCACCACTGGGTTCGGGGGTTACCACCACAACAGGCACTAATGACCTTCCCGCTCCAGGTATGGGCTGCCCTCTTAGCAACAGAGGCACAAAACATGGCCCATGCAGATTCCATGTCATCCTCCTCCTTCGGGAGATTGTTGTAGCTCTGCGAAAGGTGGGAGTTAAAGGCCGCTCTGACAGGAGACTCTGCAAAACATTCCCAGGAGACCCTTACTACACGTTTGCGCCAGCCAGGTCTGTATGGTGATCTCCCCTGCCATCAGAACTAGCTCACCACCAGGTGGTGATCAGTGGGCAGCTCAGCTCCTCTCTTCATCTGAGTCTTCATAACATGCAGCCTCAAGTCTGGTAACATGACTACAAAGTCCGTCATCAAACTGTGACCTTGGATGTCCTGGTGCAAAATGTACTTATGGACACCCTTATGTTCAAATATGGTGTTCATGTTGGACAAACCATGATGAGCACAGAAGTCCAACAACGAAACTCCATTCGGGTTCAGACTAGCGTTCATGGGCATTGAAGTCTCCCAGGACAACAAGTGATTTCCCCGGGGAGCGTTCTCTAACACCTCCTAAAGACTCCAAGAAGGGTGGATACTCTGAACTGCCATTTGGTGCATGAGCACAAACAACCGTCAGAACCCCCCCCCCCCCAAGGCAGAGGAGCACTACCCTTTCGTCAAACGAGGAGAACCCCAACGAGTGGGCACCAAGATGGGTGCCCACACCAGCTCTCCACTTCTTCCCATGAGCAACTCTAGAATGGAATAAGGTCCAGCCCCTCTCAAGATGGGTGGTTCCAGAGCCCAAGTTATGCATTGAGGTGAGTTGACTATACCTAGTTGGTATATCTCCACCTCATGCATGAGCTCAGACGCCTTCCCTGCCAGAGAGGTGACATTTCATGTACCAAGCATCAGAGTCAGTAGCTGAGGATTGGTGTGACAGAACTCATGCTTTTGGTTACCACATAACTTACACCGCACCCCACCCCTATATCCCCTTCCATAGGTGGTGGGTCCATTTGAGAGCAGACCCATGTCTCCTCTTTTTGGCTGGGCCAGGCTGGGCTCCATGGGAATTTCCAAGATGGCGCTCCCTAGAGGGCGATGTCGCGGAGTTCTCAGAGTCAAGTTGTTTCTTTGTTTGTTTTAATTTGTTTCGTTTGTTGTTTTGTTTGTGTGTTTTTTTTTTTTTTTTTGCACTATGACCGGGTGACCCTACTACAGCTATGGGAGTGCAGTCCTTTTGGACATTTAAAACTGAGCAGGCTGAACTCCTATCGTGACCTAATATGCTTTGTAGCCTCAACTACAAAACTGAAATCTAGTGGTTCATATGTACAATTTTAATTTGTTTAATTGTCTTTTTTTGACTGTAAGATTACAGTAGGCCCTCGTTATTCATGGGGGTTTGGCCCCTTCCGCGAATGAAGATAATCCGTGAGTCCTGTACCCTGAAGTAAAACCTCATGTATCATATTCCATGCGTGAATTATCAACCGGAAGTAAAATACTATGTATCTATTACATGCGCTAAAATATGCTTCTTAAACACATTCTTTAGACAGTCTTACTCATTAATACAGCATTAATGTTGTAATGATAAAGAAAAATTAATTTTGTACTGTGATAGCTATTGATAATAAAATATAAATATTATACAGCACATACACACACACACACACACACACACACACATATATATGTATATATATATATATATATATATATATATATATATATATATATATATATATATATATATATATATATATATATGTATATATCATCATCATCATCATCTTCTTCCGCTTAGTTCAGGGTCGGGTCGCGGGGGCAGCAACCTTAGCAAAGAGGTCCAGACGTCCCTCTCCTGAGCCACTTCCTCCAACTCTCCCGGGGGGACACCGAGGCGGTCCCAGACAAGCCGAGAGACATAGTCCCTCCAGCGTGTTCTAGGTCGACCCCGGGGTCTCTTCCCAGTTGGACATGCCCGAAACACCACACCAGGGAGGCGTCCAGGGGGCATTCTGACCAGATGCCCGAGCCACCTCAACTGGCCCCTCTCAATGCAGAGGAATAGCGGATCTACTCCGAGCTCTCCCCGGATGGCGGAGCTTCTCACCCTATCTCTAAGGGAGAACCCCGCCACCCGGCGAAGGAAGCTCATTTCAGCTGCTTGTATCCGTGATCTTGTTCTTTCGGTCATTACCCAAAGCTCGTGACCATAGGTGAGGGTTGGAACGTAGATCGACTGGTAAATTGAGAGTTTCGCCTTGCGGTTCAGCTCCTTTTTCACTACGACGGACCGGTACAGGCACCACTTAAGCGTCTGTCGATCTCTTGCTCCATCCTTCCCTCACTTGTAAACAAGACCCCAAGATACTTAAACTCCTCTACTTGGGGTAGGACCTCATTCCAGACCCGGAGGGTGCATTCCACCATTGTCTGACTGAGAACTATGGCCTCGGACTTGGAGGTACTGATCTTCATCCCGGCTGCTTCGCACTCAGCTGCGAATCGCTCCAATGAGAGCTGGAGGGCCTGACTTGATGAAGCCAAAGGGACAACATCATCCGCAAAAAGCAGAGACGATATCCGATGGCCACCAAACCAGAACCCCTCATCGCCTCGACTGCGCCTAGAAATTTTGTCCATAAAAATTATGAACAGAATCGGTGACAAAGGACAGCCTTGGCGGACTCCAACTCCCACTGGAAACGAATCCGACCTGCTGTTACCAATACGGACCAAACTCTGGCTCCGGTGATACAGCGACCGAATAGCTCGTAGCAACGGATCCGGAACGCCGTATTCTCGGAGCACGCCCCACAAGATCTTTCGAGGGACACAGTCGAAAGCCTTCTCCAAATCCACAAAGCACATGTGGACAGATTGGGCAAACTCCCATGCCCCCTCCAGAATCCTGTGGAGCGTATAGAGTTGGTCAAGAGTGCTGCGGCCAGGACGAAAACCACATTGTTCCTCCTGAATCCGATATATATATATATATATATATATATATATATATATATATATATATACATACATATATATATATATATATATATATATATATATATATATATATATATATATATATATATATATATATATATATATATATATATATATATATATATATACGAACACCTTTAAATGTATTTTCCTTGAAACATGCAGCACTGTAGTTTTCAAAAATGCCCACTAGAGGGATATATTGCATTACTATGTGTCAGGCGCATTTCCAAGGCAGCGTGATATGGCAGAGTGCATTTATTATTCAAAGGGGAAGCACTTAAGCAGTGCGGGTTGTGTTTATAGGGAGTAGATAAGGACTGCATTCAGTCTGAGCAGCTTAACCACGCCCCTCAGCCAGAGCAGGAAGAAAACAGCATTTTAGAGTTAAGTTAAAGAGTTAGAGTTACAGTACAAAAGAAGCGGTGACATGATGTGAGTTAATCCTCTGGAGCAGAGGTGAGTGTGCTTGTGTCTATTGAGAGAAGATGAGATGAGTGAATTCAGGTGTGTGCCACCGGGCAGTTCAGCCATGTCCCTTAGCCGAAGCTAGAAGAAAACAGTTAGTTAGAGGCACAGCCGCTAAAATCAAAGTCCCCCCAAAAAACGGACCATAACAAAAAGAACATAAAAGAACATGAAATGTAATAAATTGGATAAACAAAACAAAATGCTAAACATGCTACACCATAGTACATAAAATCAAACACACAAACATTCTAAACATTAACTTAGGTACTGTACTGGAATAATAATTAAAAAAGACTTTAATATTAGAGTGTTTTCCTACAGTTCAGATGATTATTCCTCTTCAGGCATTTCAGAGAAAACCGTTGTTTCTTCCAGAGAAAGTCTTATTTCTTCTGAAGAGACATCCAACGTCATTACCTTTTTCTAGCGCTTAGCCGGTGTTTGAGTGGCATCATAGAATTTTACTGGTAATTAAAACACACTAAAAAAAGGCTCATTGACAACTTGTGCACGCATGAGGAAAAAGCGGCATATATATCATCTCAACCAATCAGCAGGTAGGAGGACAGCCACTGGCTGAATCTAAATCACGTGACAGTTGCTCGGTAGTCTGCGAATATCCACATGACCAAGTGCAAAGGCTCAAATAGTCAAGGGAAATTGTGCAAAAAAACCACCCCCAAAAACCCAAACACCATCGAAACTGCTTGCATTTTTGTGAGGTGTGCATCTGAGTGCGTGCATGCGCGCATCTGTATGTGTGTCCATTTATATTTTGTTTGCATCTTATGCATTATTTTTGAATGTTTATGATGACGCAGCTCCCTCCCATTGGCTATCTCCCAACATCCTGCCCCGCTGGCCTCCCATTGGCTAGGAGGGATGACACAGCTCCCTTCCATTGGCTATTATGGAGCTGCATCTCCATAATGCTTTTTGTGTAAAGGACAGCGTTACTGTTGTTTCATGAGTTTTTCGAGTGTGCTCATTGAGACTTTATTTTTTTGCTCAGGCTTTTAACTTTCCATCAACATTTGTAAGATTATAACTCTACTAAGAAGACATGGTCAACACACGTGCACACACACACACACACACACACACACACACACACACACACACACACACACACACACACACGCGCGTGTGCGTGATTCCCGGTGCGAGTGAAAGGAAGAAGCGGGCTCGTGGCATGTGGTTGAGTGATATCTCAAAGGAATATGGCCAAACCCGTCTACCATCGGAACAATATTGAAGCAGAAGGAGGCCTTAAAAGGTATACTTTTATAATTTTTAAAGGGTTTAGGGGTAGTACTGGGGGTCTTGGAACGAATCAGATGTTTTACATGTAACATGCGGTTCAGTTTACGAAAAATCCAGATTACGACACCACTTCCGGAATGTATTAATTTTGTAAATTGAGGTTCCACTGTATGTGTTTTTGTTGATTTGAGCCTTCCTTCCTGTTTTTTAACTTGACTCTTTGCACGACCGCACAAGAATTCCTATGTGTGTAAATGCACAAATGGCAAATAAAAATCTTGAATCTTGAATCTTGAATTCAAGCCCGACCACCTGGCGCTTGACTTCGAGCCCCACCCCTCCAGGGTGAATCCTGGTGACCTGTGTCCAGGCAAGGGAAACGTATTTGTGCTGGATATTCTGGTTTCATCCCACAGTCCAATAACATGAAGATAAGGCTAATTGGCTGTTTCAAATTGCCCCAGGTGTGATTCTGAATAGGTGTGTGTGTGTGTGTGTGTGTGTGTGTGTGTGTGTGTGTGTGTGTGTGTGTGTGTGTGTGTGTGTGTGTGTGTTAGCCATGTGATGGACAGGTGAGATAGTTTATGTAGTGATGCAACAGTGAATCAATAAAAATCGATTATTAAAATTGTTGGCAACAGATCGTTATCGATAAGTCTCGCAATTATTGCTTAAGTCAGCCACTACAGACGAGTGTCACTCAGTACAGAGTTGAAAGGACATCACTTCTTCTTCTTCTTCTCCTTTCGGTTTTTCCCTTCAGGGGTCGCCACAGCGAATCATCTGCCTCCATCTCACCCTATCCTTTGCATCTTCTCTTACACCAACTACCTTCATGTCCTCCTTCACCACATCCATGAATCATCTCTTTGGTCTTCCTCTAAGCCTTCTGCCTGGTAGTTCCAACCTCAGCATCCTACTACCAATATACTCACTATCCCTCCTCTGTACATGTCCAAAACATCTCAAGCTAGCCTCTCTGACTTTGTCTCCAAAACGTCTTACGTGTGCTGTCCCTCTGATGTGCTCATTCCTGATCCTATCCATCCTCGTTACTCCCAAAGAGAACCTCAACATTTTCATCTCTGCTACCTCCAGCTCTGCCTCCTGTCTTTTCCCCAGGGTCACTGTTTCTAAACCATACAACATCGCTGGCCTCAACACCGTCTTGTACACTTTTCCTTTCATTCTTGCCGATACTCTCCTATCACACATCACCCTTTGAAAACAAATGGTCTATTTTTGAATACAGAAATGGAAATTAAAAAAATATTTGTGCTCTTTACGATGAATCAAAAAAAAAAATCGATCAATTCAACGATTATTAAAATAATCGTTAGTTGCAACACTAGTTTCATGCCTTCACCCAGTGTGGGTTGAGATAGACTCCTGCCTAATGATTTAGTCAGTAAAAGAATGAATGAATGGAGTAATAAGTACAGTATTTCCCTAAAGAAATTTTGCTGATTATTATAATTTATGATTCATATGTTAAATAAATAATTAAAAAACCCTAGTACTCACTTCCAGATTTTTCGACACAACTATCCTGGAGAAATGTTGCCTCAGTAAGTTAAATGTTCTCTCCTGTTACACATACCTGTGAGACGTCTCTCATGAACGTGTAATAAGACTTTAACGAGGCCTGACTTCATGCGTGGACATCACACCATGACGGAACAGCATTTCCTGACAGCCTCTTGAAAATTAGCCCTGCTGAAGTCACTAAGTGAGCGAACCCCTGATCCAGTTACAGAGATTCTGTAACACTAACACTGGAGTAATTAAGCTCATCCTCCAGCACCTGCTTGGCAATGAGTTCTGCTCTCATGATGTTATAATACTTTACAGTAGGCCCTCGACGTTCGTGGGGTTCGGTTCCTGGCCCTCCCGCAAATCGAGATAATCCGCGAGTTCTGTACCCGGAAGGAAAACCCCATGTATCACGTCATATGCGCGAATGAGTAAACGGAAGTTAAATACTGTGGATCTATTACATGCGCTAAAATATGCTTCTTAATCACGTTCTATAGACAGTCTTAGTCATTAATGCAGTATTAATGTAGTAAAATGTAGTAATGATAAAGAAAAACTTTTCAATTTTTACTGTTATATTTATTGATGATAAAATATAAACATTATACAACATGTTCTGTTGTAAAGCACTAGTATTAAAGTCTTTTTCGATTATTATTCCAGTACAGTATCCAAGTTAATGTTTCAATGTGAGATTGTATGTTCTGTAGCATGTTTAACAAACGATACCAAAAGGATAAACTTTATTACGCTTCATGTCCTTTTACATTGAACTTGGAGTGACGTCTCCAAGATGGCACTGCCGAGAGGGCGATGTCACGGAGTTCTCAGAGTCAAATTGTTTCTTTGTTCATTTTAATTTGTTTTATTTGTTGTTTTGTTTGTTCATGTTTTCCACTATGCTCGTCTATGACTGGTCGACCCTACTGCAGCTATAAGATTGGAGTGTCTTCGGGCGTGTATAACTAACAAGAAGCCCAGTTGAGTGTGCTTAGATCGTAGAGGCTCATTGACAACTTGTGCGCGAATGAGGAAAAAGGGGCGGGACATCAGCTCAACCAATCAGGAGAAAGGAGGACAGCCAACACGTGCCGGTTGTTTGGCAGTCAGCAAATACTCAAACAGTGGGTGCAAAACCGTGAATAGTCAAGGGCCTACTGTACAGCTCTTTTTGTCTTTCACTCACTTGCAGTCATATTCTTTGATTTGCTGCATGGATTACTTGAGATCATTGTACTCTGAAGTGAAGCATCTGTGTTATCTTACTGTGACTTTGTAGGTGATGGCTTTCTGAAGTCCTTCTGGAGAAATCTGGAGAAGTTCTGCCACCACACGGATCTCCTGAGCGCTCACGATGCCGGCTGTCTCTTGTATGTCGGTCTATATATGAGGAAGAAGCTGCAGATAAAAACACAGATAGGGTTGATGGTTGCAGGAAAGTGCTGTGCATATGTGCAGTACCTCAAGTCTGTGGAAGAAGACATTGCCCAGGTGGAGGATGGATGAAAGCATTCGGAACACACTGCTCTGGTCCTCAGGGCTGAAATGGAGAATGTCCATGGCACTCTGTACCCGCCTGAAATCCTCACCATCGGCCTTCCCCTCAATTGTGCAGTCACCGCCCTGATATATTAGCAATACAATTCAGTTTTATGACACAATTTTCTGGACTGATGTCAACAATTTTTTTTAAATGATGCAGTATATACTAGATCTTAATTATGCTATTTCCATTTGTGCTTGTATTTTCAGCTCTGCTGTATAGAGGCAGTAGTGGTTAGCACATTCACTTCACAGCAAGAAGGTTCTGAGTTTGATTCATGGGCTTGGCTTCGGTTTTTCTGTGTGGAGTTCCATATGTGTGAATGTGAGTGTGCCCGATTCTATGTGTGTGTGTGTGTGTGTGTGTGTGTGTGTGTGTGTGTGTTTGTGTGTGTGTGTGCTGGCCATATGATGGTCTGGTGAACTATTCAGGGTGCACTTTGTCTCATATCAGCTGAAATAGGCTTCAGTCTTCCCATGACCAGAAAAGGATTAAGAGGCTTACCAAATAAGTGTGAGTGAGTGAGGACAGAAGCTGGCTTGCATTATCTAGTGGACTGTAGTAGCACATCCTTGGTATCTATGGTAATTGTGACATGTATAGAAGGAATATGAAGCCTTCATCTACACCAATGATGCATAGGTCCTTTTTCTTGATATGATCTAGTAGTTAAAGTGTTTTTGGTGAAGCATTCATTCAGAAGAGAGATGCATATTCTATATCACTTCAAATCTGGACCTTGTGAACTGTAGCTCTCCCAATGATGATGAGTGTAGATACAATCCTTCTGTGGGCTCCAAGCCTCTTACAGTTTTGGTAGTTATGCTACTTATATGATTATTGCATATCAGCTTTTTGACTGTAGCCCCCAGGATTCCTTGTGCATCTACTTCAATGCTTTTGGTAGACCCAAAATATAGGTCTGATCCTGTAGGCTATCCTTTCCTTGATATTGTAAATGCTTTACAACTCATCTCTTTACATTCTCGAGGTTTCTGTTTAGGCTTGCACCTACTGCCTCAGCTTCTCCTGTTGATCTAATTTCACAGAACAAGGTGGAATCGTCCACATACAGATAACGGCATTCTCGCAATGATCGTCCAAGACATCGCTGAAGACTGAGAGGGGGGCCGAGTACTGACTAGTGGAGTACTGATCCATTAATGGATTTAGTCAAGAGGACAGACCCGACAGGACAGATTTGCCTTTCCCTTTGAGCACCAAACTTTCTCTTTGAGTTTGGAATAGAAGTCTAGTAGTCAGACCTTTCGATTGCTCCGTTGATCTGTAAAGCAGTGAGTCTTTCTTGGTAGAGAATGGTACATTTCGGAGAAACTCAACAAGCAACCAGAGGCTCATCTCCACCGTGAAGCATGTAGTGGTAGCATCATGTTCAGCATTACCTTTGACTTCTAGGGAGTTTCCCTGATTAATCCTTTAACTTTTCACCCTGGGAACTAATTTTTGGTAAACAATGTTCTCTAAGCAATAATAGTTTAATTGATTGGACCTTTTTAAAATAACAAACCAAACCAAACCAAACAGTTTGATCCATATCGGTTCACATCGGTTTTAGGCTGTAAGGCAACACATTTTGAAAGAGAATGGGGTGGAATGTGAACACTTCCACCACTCTGTGGTGTATGTGTGTGGGTTACTTGGTTCAGGTAGTAGTAGGTTTCAGCCTCCTGCAGGTAGAAAGAACGTCTCTGGTGAAGAGTGAGTCCAGCTAACATCTCATAAAAAATGTGGTAGTTCCTCTCATTTTTTGCCTACACACACACACACACACACACACACACACACACACACACACACACACACACACACTGTCATACTGTGTGTAATCTCTTAAAGAATTTTTAAAAGTATTTTAAAACAACTATCACAGACCTGAAAAACAATCCTGGACTTCTCCAGTAGATACTGTGAAGTTATGGCACCACTTATTACCCCTCTGTAACATGCGTTTAGTAACAAGAAGGTCAACACACACACACACACACACACACACACACACACACACACACACACACACACACACATGACTAAAGTTGAAAAATAACAGTAAGAAAATAATTCTGTAAGATATAAATAAAAGGGACAGCCCCATTAAGCAGTTTCCATTTTTTTGTTTTTATTTCTTAATTTTGACTGCAGTCGATAACAGTCCAATTCCAGAAGGTGGCAGTAATGAGCATCCATTCATCCATTAATTTTCTGAACTATTTAATCCTAATTAGGGTTGTAGGGAGGCTGGAGCCCATCTCAGCCAATTTGGGCCAAGGGCAGAGTACACCCCAGATGGCTCGTGGGGGTGGGGTGTGGGGGTGGCTGGGTAAATAAAAAACTTAAAAACTTACAACGTTTAAATTTTTGACCATCAAAACTATTTTGATGTCACAATCTTAAACTCAACATCCCGAAAGGCTAAAACTAACAACAAAAACAAATATAAATCTCAAAACTATCATACGTCTTTTATCGAAACAAATCTTAAGTATACCCTGCCCACTCGAGACAAACTTATATTTTCTCAAATGTTAAAGTGAACATCAAAGCGGTGACTCACTCCTCCAGAAAGATCTGGACAAACTTCCCAAAGCGACTGGAGTTATCATTCCGTACAGTTTTGGCATTCCCAAATGATTCCAGCAGAGGAGTTGCTTCCAGGATCTGGCGTTTGAGTGCTGGAGTTAGTTTTCATCTCATTTACAGGAAAATGTTATAAATAACATAAATGGAAATACCAGATTTATAAAATAAAACAAAACTTAAATTTTACCTCAATCTTTGAGCATGAGTGCATGAACAATAAAAATAAAAGCGATGACATTAGTTTGAACTGTAGCATACAGTCCAGCTTAATAAGCACACAAGCGCTCATATTAATTGTATGATTATAGAATTTATTAATAATTTATTCTTTTTAGTTAGTTTTAATGTTGGGGAATGTTTATTTTTTCACTCTCTTGAAGTGAATAAGCCAAAGAAAAGCAGATGGTGTACCTGTTGTGTTACGTTCCGCTTGTGGTGGATGGCAGTGAGATATCTCAGGACCAGCTTAGTGGCTTCAGTTTTTCCAGATCCACTCTCACCACTGAAACATGAACATGAGAAAGTGAACACTGCAAATAATTTTTTGAACTGTACCCACTCAACACCCCATATCTGTTTATAGGACTATATGAAAGCCAGACTTTGAAGTTAAATGTTGGAGGGAATGTTTTTATTGACGCAGAAGAGATGGAAAATTAAATCTCATGGGATTTTTAAAAATTATTTCAGCAAAAATATATTGCTAACCTGATGATAATGCACTGGTTCTGCTTGGCATCCATCATTGTAGAGTACGCAAGGTTCGAAATCGCAAAGAGGTGACTAGAACAAACAAAAAATCAGTTGAGATCCATATTCTTATTTATTTTATTTCATTTTTTTTATTTTACCTGAACTGCCTGAAAGACTGTTCTTGTTGTGTTAAATTATTAGGAAGTTTCAAATGTAAGTAATCTGGAATACAGCAGGTATCATTTCTGGCTCTGAAGTCATTCTATCTTTAAACAACACACAAACACACAGCAGTACAATCTCTGGTTTATTCTCACGTTACACGATGTGTCCATCTATTCAGCTAGTATCAAGACAACAGGTTAGAAATATGAGACTCTCTCTCTCTCTCTCTCTCTCTCTCTCTCTCTCTCTCTCTCTCTCTCACACACACACACACATTCACAGTAACACTGTGATTGCAGTGGTTCAGCCTTACCTAGCTGTTACCACTGACCAATCGATGACCACAGCTGTTCCCAATAATCAATCCACAAACACAACTGTTCCTAATGATCAAATAATAAACAAAATTGTTGAGCTGTTGCTGAATACTGATCAATGAACACAACTCTTCCCTATGTCCTATCAATGCCTTCAACTGTTTCCAATGATCAATCCATCAGCACAACTCTTCCCAATGACCAATCAGTGATGTGAACTGTTCCTAATGACATATCAACAACCAAAGTTTTTTCCCACTCACCAAATAATGAACAAAATTGTTTTCAATTACCACAACTGTTCCCAATGACAAATCAATAAAAAAGTGTTCCAATGACCCATTAATGACCACAACTGTTCCCAATGACCAATTGATGACCATAGCTTTTTCCAATTACTAATCAATGACCAAGACTGATTCTAATCAACAATTAATGACCATAAATATTTCTAGCAACCAATAAATAACTCTCCTGGAGACAAATTTATGATTTCCATTGTTTCCAAACCAAGTCACTGACCACAACTGTTTCCAAATACCAATCAATGAACACAACCATTGTTAGTCATTGATCAATGCTTGTTCCTAATAATAATAACCAATCATTGATCATGACTGCTTTCACTGACCAAACAATAAGCACTATTATTCTTAATGACCAACAAGTGCATGCACGTGATGTGCAAATTATCATGAAATAAAATAATATGCAAATGTACAGTGACATCATCCATTGACTTTTAATGGCAAGCATTTGTTAGCATCTTTACCCTGAAATGAGCTGAAACACAATCCACATTAACTCTTTTCATAAATATTGAAAATAATACAACATTCTTTGTGTCACAATAGGTATCAATTTGCAGTGTTTACATTTATGTAGGGAACATTACAGCAGCATTTACAAAGGTGGTTATTTTTGTAATTTTGTATGTAGACGAACATGTGTAATTGAGTTTTACACTCACGGTGGTTTTTCTCCCAAGCCATGACCATTATATTGCAGGACCATGTCTGTTCCATATATGTTCAATAACTTGTACGGATTCACTGATATCAGAATACAGCCAATATATGTCTAGGAAAAGAAAATATATTGAAAAGCTTTGTATAGATTAACAATGATTAGCTGTACCATAAAACTGACATTGCCACAAATTCAGTAAATCAACAATCAAACCTAACCTCCATTCTTCTTCTTTTTTTCTTGTATCACATTTAATTTATATTAAAGATGGGGTTGGTAATCCGGAAAGCTAGTAAAAGTTGAAAGCAGTGTCGCTTCAGGGCTTTTGCTAAACCCTTCATGCCTTCACGATTGGACATCTAAGTGCATCATGAGGCAGATATTGGTTGATGTTTTGACAGAATTTCAGTAGCCACAGTTTACAGATTAGATTCTGACTTTTTTTTGATATTATAAGTTATTGATTGCTGTTGGGGGTACAAACACCATTGCAACCAGTATAATTTGTGTATACAGCTAAAAGGTAACCAACCCGAGCTTTAACTACAATATAAAACTGTTTGGTGTGAAGTCATGTTCTGAAGGCTTTTAACACTGACATTGGAGACTTCTTCAGATTTAGAAGTCACCATAGAAATGTTAAAATCCTGGAATGAATGTTAATCTGTGATTTACAGCTGTACTCAGTCAGAGCTGCTCTTATAGACCCTAATTAACCTGACAGCCAATCGGAATCCACAATTCAACAGTTCTGAAACAGAACACCATTTAATACAGTATGTCGACTCACATAGATGAGATCCCGGTTGAACCGGGTGTTCAAGTTCATTAAAACAGCTGCTTCTGTTAATTCCCTATAGAGAAGATAAAATCACTCACAAACACTAATGGCATTCATTGAAATAAATACTGTACCTTGGTACAAATGTTTGTTTTTAATCTCTTACTCTAACTGTGTCATGTCTTCAAGTCCATCAGCTTCTCTTTTCTCTCTGTAGCTCATGGTTGGTAGACTTCTTATAGAGTACATCTGTTTACAAATCAGGAAGTAGTTGTTTTACAAATATACTGGAAAGGATATTCTTGTACTTTACTCCAGCAGTACAGCATGCCACCATTATTTAATTATTTTTATTAAGTTTAAGTCATCCTAATTTAATTTTAATTTTATTAACTGTAACCTTACTAATTGGTCAGTGCAGAGATACTGTTTATCAACGAGGTAACCTGAGAATTGATATAATCAGTCTTGTAAATCTCACCTGACATTGCATGTATTCAAAGAGTCTATAGCTAAACCCTGCTGGAGAGTGTTAAGCATGGCTAAGCCCTTTGTACAAGTCCTTCAGCGGGACCTGTCCATCATTACCACCACATAAAACGATACTTCATTCATTTTCTGAACCGCTTAATCCCAACTAGGGTCAAGGGGAGGCTGGTGCCCATCCCAGCCGACTTCAGGCAAGGTCAAAGTACACCCCGGACAGCTCACCGGGCCATCGTAGGGCAGAAACACATTGCCAGCTATGCAGCCTACTCTTGTCGAAAGTCAGCAATGGTTCTTTTACATGAACCTCACACTATAGACAGTGAGAGACATAGCCAGCCTTTGATAACCCAGTTAGCTGCACTGGGGGGACAGAGACAACCCGTTGACAGTGGGGCTTGACCCCCCCAACCTTAGGATCGGTAATCCAGCACCTTACCACTGTGTCACCACTGCCATATACTTCATTTTGATGAATCAGATTTATCCACTATTAATTAATCAGGTGTGCTAAATCCAGTACTGAGTCAGATTTCTGAAATTGGTATTACGTGTTGGAAATTAAAGAATATTTGAAAAAATTAAAGCTCTGGAACATTTAACCTGTTATGAGGTTGCTTCCTCAACCACTTAAGACCTTACCTTATCATACCACTGGCCTGTGGGCTCCCCCTCCCGATCTGGTATCCATTGCACCTCACCTTCCCTAGACCCAATACCACGAGTAGGTATGGGAAGAAATTGGTCTATCACATTTTCATCACGGTACATAGACCATTTGGTAAGATTCTGTACAGTTCCATGGGGTAAAACTTTCTCTGCAGCCCACACATCCTCAGCACTTTGTCCCTCTCTGGTATTCATGGCCCAATGTTCATCAGCACCTTTTCTTTGTGGGGACACAATTGCATATCTGCCATCTGGTCCAATAATCAATCCAGAAGCTGTAACAGTAGACAGTGCTGAAGGTAGCTGGTAGGAGGCACTCTTTAAACCAGTGTTTTTCAGAGCATTCTGCAATTGGGGAGATGTTGAAACTGTGAAACCTTTTCGGAGAACAGATCCATCAGGCAAACGGTAAGTAGCTTTACGGAGATTTTGGTTTAAAAGGGCTTTGGAAAGTTTTTGATTAGTTCTATGACTTTCAGGGTCTGCTGATATAAGAGAATCTTCTGCCAGTCGGAAAGTGGCCTTGCAAAGGTTTTTATTTTTCAATGCTTCTGACAGGTTTGGATTGGCTGGTTCTGAACTTAAAAAAATTGACTCATTGGGAAGCCTGAAGGAGGCTTTTTTGATATTTATATTTTTCAGGGCATTGGACAGATTTGGTGAATGTACTGGATTAGCACTTATTATATTGCCATCAGGTAGCCTATAGGCAGCATGACGCATACTTGTATTCTGCAGAGCACTGGTCAAATTAAGGGAAGGTGTAACCTGTGTAGTAATAACCGATCCATCTGGCAATCTATAACTAGCATTTCGCATCTGTGTGTTCTGCAGTGCATGTGATAAATTTGGGGATGTAGGTTTTAACTGGCCATAATCAGGAAAAATCATTGTGCCATTACGTAACCTATAGGATGCATTTTGAATAATTGGGTTCTGAAGTGCATTTGACAGTGCTGGAGAAGTTGGATCCACTTGTTGCTCTGTGACAATAACTGTTCCATCTGGCAGCCTATAGGATGCATTACGAATGCTGTTGTTTCTAATGGCACGGGACAGATTGGGAGATACTGGCTTCTGATAATATTCTGCAAGAACAGAATTGTCTGGAAGTCTGTATGAAGCACCTTTAACGTTTGTATTTTGCAAAGCCCGAGAAAGATTTGGAGAAGTGATTTGTTGTTTCTGTTGTTGAGTGATTATAGTGCCATCTGGAAGTCTGTAGGATTCATATCTCATGTTTGTATTGTTTAAGGCATTTGAGATGTTTGGAGAAAGGTGTTGTGGTAGTTGAGGCTCCACGTTTACTACAGTCCCATCCGAAAGTCTGTAAGAAGCATTCCGAACCTGACGATTTTGTAACGCATTAGTGAGCACTGGAGAAGTATTTGGAGCTACCATTTGATTGCCATGTATCAGTATACCACCTGGCATATTGTAGGTTGCGCCATGGAGTTGAGGATTATGTAGTGCATCTGACAGAATCGGGTTCTGAGTATAACCCCTCACAGGAACACTGGGGTAGGCTTCCATTGGGTAAGACAGTTGTGTTTGGTAAGAAGCCTTCTGGATTTGTTGGTTTTGCAAAGCATTTGAGAGAATTGGTGATCTCTTTAGGCGGGGGGATGCCCTGCTTTGTAAATTAGTTTGGTAAGTAGCATTGCGGACATTGGGGTTTTGAAGAGCATTGGTGAGAAGGGGTCCAGGGCCTGGCTCCTCTATGATATTATACTGTGACATAACTGGTGAGTAGGGAAAAGGTGACATCTGTAGAGTAGTTTTAAATGATTCATTATGCAGATAAGGATTTTGAATAGCACTAGTCAATGTTGGGGATGCAGGCTGACCAGGACCCTGTACAAGAGCTTCAGTTCCGAGAGCAAATGGTGACTCTGATGCCTGTAATAATGGTGAGCCAGGAGGCTGTGCCACTTCAGGAGCATACGGAGAGCCTGGCCTTTGTAAAGGTGAGATGAAAGATGCTCCACGAACCTGAGTATTTTGTAAAGCATTTGACATAACAGGAGATGACAATGTGTTCGGGGAATGCTGCAGAGCAGTATGTGGCACTGATGCTACTTGAGGTACAAAGCTAGAAGTAGTGTTTAGCAAATTTGGATTTTGTAAAGCATTTGATAATTGAAGTGAAGCTAAATGCTCAGGAGGTTGTTCCATACCAGTGATTTCAGGGGCAAACGAGTGCATAGGATGCTGGAAAGGCAATTCATAAGAGGCATTTAAAATAGTTTGATTTTGTAAAGCACTGGCTACCATGGGTGATTGGGGCTCATTCATCATTTCATTATATACCACAGAGGCTGGCCCTATTGCAGTGTGGTAAGGAGATCCTTCATGCATTTGAACAGTTGGAAGAGGACTTGAGATGATAGGTATGGGTGAGGCATGATGGAAAGGAGTATGCATTGGTAATGGGGAGCCATGTTTTAAAGTGGGGTGAGGGGAAGTTGGCCTGGACAGATGTCTAATGGAAGGTTGAGGAGATATATGTCCAATATGTTTTAGAGAAGGCTGTGGTGAAGGGGGCCCTCGTCTCAAAGACTGCCTGACCATGAGAGGACGGCCTAGACCGATAGGTCTTTGTGTACTTCGTGTGGGACGTGCTCGTCCTGGAGGACTGAAGTGCCTCTGCTCTGAAATGACCATCCCAGGGTGTTGACCTGGAAGCTTTGGGGAAGCTCTCATGTCCTGAGACATAATTGATCTTTTACTATGTATGGATGCCCTGGAAATAGGTATCTTTTTATCAGAAGCACCCAAACGACCCATTTGACCTAGAGATGGTTTTACGGTTCCCATGGGAATGTTTGGACGCCCAATTCCATGCAGTTGATCAGCAGGTGATCCAAATGGAGGTGGGTTCCTCATAACACGGGTCGACCTACGGGAGAAACTTGGTGATGGTGATCCTTGTCTAGCTGGCAGAGAAGATTCAGAACCAACTGCAAAACTTTTCCGCAAAGGTGTAGGTGATAACCTGTGAGATACAAATGGGGAGCGTGGCCTAGTGGAATCCATCTGCTGAATGCTGGCCGCAGGATGCCTACCCATCTGAGGAGACGTTGAGGGACTTATTAGTCTCGGAGGAGATGTGAATCCTTCAAGCTTCCTGGCGGCAAATGGACGATGAGTTACTGATGAGGAGGGTGCTGGGCTGGGGCGTCTTATCGAAGCACAAGGAGAATGGGGCGGGGTTTGCTTGCGGAATGAGTCATGAGGAGAAGCTGAAGGACTTGCACGAAAGGAGCGCATTCGACTAGGTGTTTGTCGGACCATAGGAACTAAGGAAGCTCTAGCATCTATCACTGAGGACTGAGGCTGGAAATGACTAAAAGCTGCTGGAGAAGCAGTTGGACTGACTTTTCTCTGTCCAAATGGGGAAGGTGGGTGTTGAACATGTGGGTATGGCATTCCTCTTAGTGCAGATGGCGGTGTATCCCTTACAGTAAATCCATGTATGGAGGGTTGTGGAGAGGGGCTCTGTCTCCTCCGTATAGAAGGGTGAGGAGAAGAGTGGAAGCTTTGGTTATGCATATGAACGTGGGGAGATCCCACATCCATGACTGGCTCAGTGAACCTTTCCCTTGCTAACATAGGGGACAGGGGTCTCTGTATCGGGGAAGCCATCATCCCCATGGATCTCCTGCTTGGTGTAGGTGACGGGGGAAAGACACCACCCTGGGGTATTGGTGACATATGTGGAGACTGGATGTTTGGGCTCACAAAGCCATGAGAACTATTAGCATGCTTAATTAACATTGCAGATGGTGTTGGTATCTGAGGTAACACTGGATGCAACAATTCTTGTGTCTGTACTGGTGCAGGAAATGCAACACCCATCATATCTTCTGGAATGAATGGTGCATTTGTATAATGAATCTGTGACATTTGTTCAGGATCGTATTGTGGCGGCAACGGAGGACGTTCAACTGCTATCCTTTCTTTACCAAACAGCCTTACTTGAGGCCTTGGAACCTTGAACATATCTCCTTGAACAACCATGGGCTCTACAGAAACACCATTAAACTCATCACCCTCCATGACATCATGCATTGTATAACAATATGGTTGATACATGTTATAGGAAGATTCCAGATATGGGGTAACCCCTGATTCACTATAATTAAGTTGGCCGTCCTGGAAATATGGGTTTTCATAAGCTCCATATGAAGTCATGTATGGATCCAGTACTTCACCATATGGATCAACATAGACTTCTTGAGAGTCATTATAGTACTCAAACTGACCCTGGTCATAAAACTCGATTTCATCTCCATAAGGTTCATAATAGTCCTCCATAAGATACTGGTTCTCATCATAGTATTCCATACCATCAGTGTAATATGGATCCATCAGATTCTGTTGCCCATAGTACTCCATCTCTTCCGGGTAGTAGCCCATTTGGTGTTGTGCAGAGTATGTGTTATAGAAGCCCATGTAATCATCATAATACTCTTCTCCATTGTGCATGTCCATGTGTGGGTTGTAGTATTCATCATCAATTTCATAATAACCTTGGTCATGTGACTGGACTTCATAGTAGTCAACAGGATCTTCGTACCAATTTGGGTTTCTCCGAGAAGACTGCCTTTGAAATGTGCCAGTTCTCATTCTTCCCTGGCTATTATAGTCATAGTCATCAAAATCATCTTCATATGCGTAGTTATAATGCCCGTGAGGTCCTCGTATACTTGTTTGTTGACTTCTTCCAGGAAATCTTTTGGTACTTGATTGTCCCCTACGGCCATGATTTCTGTCAAATGGTCTCTGTTTTACTTTTGTTGAGAGGAACTTCTTAGTCAGCCAGTTTGTTGCCCCTGCAACTTTCCCCACTATCCGACTTTGGATTTTAAAATTTGACCCATCATCTGTATTCCTTTTTCCAAAAAATCCTTTAAAAAAACCCGTTTTCTTTTCTACTGATTTGTTGCCACCAATTCGAAGTAACATGTATGATGGCTTTCGTCCCAACTGGTCATTTTGTTCCTTCTCTTTTTTCTTTTTCTTGCTAGCCTTGAAGCGCATCAGAAGCCTTGGGGCATTCTTCAGAACAGATTTCCGTCTTTTTTTTCTGACCACAAAATTCTTTTGCTTACCAAGTCCAAGAAAAAGTCTCGACGTACTTTTAAGTCGCTTCTTTGAACTCTTGCCCAGTCCAGGAAAACCAAATAGTTTCTTTGTAGGTTCAGGTGCCATCTCTGGTGGAACCTCTTCTTTCTTTTTTGCCTTTTTCTTCATTCCTTCTGCCTCTGATTTAGATTTGGATTTTTGGGCATCTTTAGATTTCTTTTTTCCTTTCCTATCTTCTTCACTTTCTTCATTTTCCTCCTCTTCCTCCTCTTCCTCTTCCTCCTCATCGGATGCAGCATGTTTTCCTTTGGATTTTCCCTTTGCTGCTTTGCCCTTAGCGCCAGCTTTTCCACGCTTGCGTGGGTCCTCTTCTGATTCTTCATCCCTTTCTTCATCACTGAACTCTTCATCCTCAATTGGCTCCTCGTCTGACCCCACTTCTGACTCACTGGTCATTTTTGCACCCTTTCCTTTGTCCTTTCCTTTCTTCCCATCATCTTTACCTTTTCCTTTCGGTTCTTCTTTTCCTTTTTTCTTATCATCTTTCCCTTTTTTTCCTTCCTCTTTGCTTTTGGTCTTTTCAGGCTCTGCATTCCCTGCTTTTTTGGCCGCTGTCTTTGAATCACCCTTTTTTCCTGGCATGTTATCCTTTCTCTATTTTGCAGTCTCAAGAGAAAGAGAGAGAAAAACGACAACTTCAGCACATGCACTCTAACTATATTTAAGTACATTTTATGATATTCAGTGAAAATGGGTATTATTTTAAGCAGGATACACTCATTCATTCATCTGCTGAGTTGTTTAATTCTATTAGCCTAAGCTGATTTTGGGTGAAGGTTGGGTAATCTAGACAGTCCATTGCAGGATCAACACAAACATAGCTATTCACACTCACACCTAGGGGCAATTTGAAACAGTCAGTTAACCTATTATGCATGTCTTTGGACTGTGAGAGGAAGCTGGATTACCCCAGATGAAATCCTCATGGAGATGGAGAGAACATGCAATCTCCATACAGAAACACCTGAGCCGAGCCCAGAACTCAAACCCAGAACCCTTCTTGTTGTGAGGCAGACATGCTTACCCCTACACTACTGTACCAACCAAGTAGGATCCAAACAAATATAGGATTATTTGCTTAAGATATAAACTGTGGTCTAGATAGTTCACTCAGTGAATTTAATGATTACTGTTGACTTGAAATAATTCAAGACAAATCCACAAATAAAGATCAGTAAAATTTAACTAATCATTTACCTGAAAATTTAGCATGCAAAGTAGGTGCTGTTGCCATTTGGTGTTTTGAGCTGAATTTGCTTTGTCATTTCTAATGTTTTTGGCACGACTTGGCCATACATAATCTTATTGATAACATTTCAATATTCTAAGCAACTTTTCTTACCTGAAGATGCACTCACAACCTTTAAAGTGTGGTATTATGCGCTGTCTGGATTGTGAGAGTATTAATGCCGGTCCTCATGGTTCCTCTTCCCTGACCCCAAAGCATTACATAGGAAAGCAAGTCCCTCTATTTCCACACTCATCCACACATGCCTTTCTTTTATCTTGTTTTACATGAGATGTTGAGGCACCATCACAGAGGTCATGACTTGTTCCTGGATTCGACCGGATCTGTTTGGTAAAGCATTCATGAGTAGCGTAGCAAGAGGGTGAAGTAAGTGTGTCAGAGGATCCGTGTCAGTGTTAGTGCTGTTGTAGGACTGCAGAAGGAGCATTCATTTGTCAGGTCTTCTTGCCTTGATGTAACTTTAGCTCAGGTCTCATTCCAACATGAATAATGCAGACACAGGGGGAGAGAGAGAGAGAGAGAGAGAGAGAGAGAGAGAGAGAGAGAAACGAAGATGGATTCATGTCAATCTCAAACCTGAACAAGATGCTGCCTTTGCAAACATGACAGTAATATGTCACATGAGTTTCAAGTATTCCTCAGCACTCGTTATTAAACCTGATGGGTGATTATGAGCTCAAACTGACTGAGTCAAAATTCACAAATAAAGTTTATATTTTAACTGAAGGATTCTCAGTCTTCTGAATTCAGTCTGAAGAATTGATCAACCGAATAATATCTTTTTTTGATGCCGGAAGACTTAGCTCTTGAAAAAAATAATTTCTTACTGAAATAATGTTGAAGCGGCACGGTGGCACTGTGATTAGCACATCTGCTTCATAGCAGGAAGGTCCTAGGTTTAAGTCCCAGGCTGGGGCACTTTGGTGTGTAGTTTACATGTTCTCCTGGATGCTTGTGTGGCTTTCCTCAGGGTATTCCAGTTTCCTTTTACAGTCCAAAGACATGCACATTAGGATAAATGATTGTTCCAAAATCGACACAAGATGTGACACTGAACATGAATGGTTGTGTGAGCTTGCCCTGCTATGTTCAGGGTGCACCCTATCTTCAACCTCACCATATTTCATTTCTCCCTGTGACAATACTAGGATTAAGTGTTTTGGCAAATGAGTGAGTGAGTTAATGAATTTTTGTCATGATTTACCGCTAACAGGAATGACTCTGTACATAATCAAAAGTAATCCTTTAACCAATTCATTCATTAACTTTATGAACTGCTTAACCCTAATTAAGATGGCGGGGAGGCTGGTTCCCATCTCAGCCAGTTCTGGGTGAGGGCAGAATACACCCTGTGCAGTTTGCCAGGTGACCACAGTTAACCAATTAAAAAGATTAAAAATAAATATATCCGTGAGTGATTGGGAGGATTTGTAGTTTTATTCCTGGAACTCCATCCATAAAGGTATCAGCAGTAATTACAAATGATGTTGTAAGGATGTAACTGTAGAGTGCAAAGCCTCATGTAAACCAATAAATGATAAATTCAATAGAATGAAATAGGATGATTATGCAGAGGGAGAGAGAGAGAGAGAGAGAGAGAGAGAGAGAGAGAGAGAGAGAGAGAGAGAGAGAGAGAGAGAGAGAGAGAGAGAGAGAGAGAGAGAGAGAGAGAGAGAGAGAGAGAGAGAGAGAGAGAGAGAGAGAGAGAGAGAGAGTACTTATGCAAGCTTTAAACATACGTTCCCCTCTAAAGAACACCTTGTATTGACTTACGAACAAATTCATCTAACGAACGTCTGTCCGGAACATATCTTATTCGTAAGTTGGGGAGTATCTGTACACACACACACACACACACACACACACACACACACACACACACACACATATATATATATATATATATATATATATATATATATATATATATATATATATATATATATGTATATAAAAATCATCAACCTGTCTGTTTGATCCAGTGCCTCAGTGCCTCCATATTTCTTTAAATAAATATAATCAGAAGTGATCAACCCTTTATTAAATGTAATAAATTTTCCCCTCAGCACTGGTTATGTACCTAAATCCTTTAAACTAGCAGTTATCAAACCTCTGATTAAATAACCTGATCTTGACCGATATCATCCGTCTAACTACAGACCAACATCAAACCTCCATTTTTTCTCTAAGATCTTAGAAAAAGCTGGAGCGCAGCAGTTATGTTCATATATTTGTAGGAATAACATTCATTAAATGTATCAGTCAGGATTTAGGCCTCATCATAGCACAGAGACAGTACTTTTTAAGGTAGTAAATGACCTACTGGTGGCCTCCAACCACAGCTGTGTCTCTCTACTTTTGTTACTTGACTTTAGTGCAGCCTTTGACATAATTAATCACACGATTGTCCTAAACAGATTAAAAAATATTGTTGGAATTAAGAGAACCTCCCTCTCCAGGTTTAAATTTTGTTTAACTGACCGTCATCAGTTTGTCGATGTAAATGGTGATTTTACGTTGTAATACTAAGTTTGGTGTTCCACAAGGTTCTGTCCGAGGCCTACTGCTTTTCTCTATATACATGCTCTCTTTGGGTAATATCATTCGTGATAATGGTATTCGCTTTCATTGTTATGCTGATGATACACAGTTATATATTTCAGCAACACCAGATAGGAGACATCAAATTAATAATGTTGAGAAATGTGTAAAGGACATTAGACACTGGACCCTTACTCACTTCCTCCTATTAAACTCTGATAAGACAGAAGTATTTGTACTCGGCTCTCAGGCAGCTTGAAATAAAGTTTATGATTATGTAATAGTTTAGATGGTGTTTCCGTTTCATCATGTGCAGCAGTGAAGGACGTTGACACTGATCTTTCATTTGAAGCTCATGTAGATAATATTACTCAGGTTATTTTCTTTTGTCTCAGGAATGTCACTAAAGTAAGAAATAAGATGCCACTGCATAATGCAAAAAAACTTGTTAATGCTTTTGTTACTTCGAGATTAGATTATTGTAATGTGTTACTGTCTGGATGTTCTAATAGGTGTATACACAAGCGCCAGTTAGTCCAAAATGTAGCAGTGATCCAAAAGACATGAGCATATTACCCTGATCTTATTTACACTGCACTGGCTCCCAGTTACATTTAGAATCAAATATAAAATACCACTTTTAATCTATAAAGCACTTAATGATCTTGCACCACATTATCTTAGCAAACTTGTTGTTCATGATCCAGCAGGTCAACTTAGATGAAAGGGTGCAGGATGCTTAGTGATACCTCTAATAATGAAGATTTCTGCAGGGGCAGAGCTTTCTCTTACAAAGCCTTTCTCTTTCTGTGCATTTTTGCTGAGGTAAACATATTACTCCTGGGTTGCCGATGATCCTGATCCTTCTGTTTTCTGAATCCTGTGGTCTGTCCGAGTGTGCTGATGCTGGCTGGAGTTATCTTGGAAGCCCCTCCCTCTTACTGATGAAGATCTATATGGACTTAAATATGCACTAACACACTCTGAACATGACTTTTCACTGCTAGTGATATTAACTCTCTTTCCCAGAACTCTTTAGGACTTACAGTTATTGTACAACCAACCGGACTACATTTTGGACTGTAATTAATTGCTGGTACAGTGGAACCTTGGTACTCGACCACAATTCGTTCCAGACAGTTGGTCGAATTCTGATTTGGTCAAATTTCGGATCTATTTTTCTCATTACAAATAATGTAAATGGTCTTAATCCGTTCTGTCATCTTTTGATCAGAAGTTAATGGTAATGTAACTCATACCATAGGTCTGCAAACTAAGTGAAAAAATTATTGAATACAGTACACTATGTTATGGTCTGTGTTGTGAGAGACTCTGGTTTTGGTGACTCTAACTCTCTCTCTTTATGCAATGCAGGTACTGGCGAGGGGTGTGACTGTCACAGGCGGGTGGAGTGCGAAGCACACACCTGATTCCACTCAGCAATTCCATTCTAGAAGGGCTAAGAAGATTCTGTGATGCCAGCAACATTCAGCCGAACCCAAAAATGCAAGAGACAGAATGTGATGAAAACAGATGAGCTTTATTGTTCACAGAGAAGGCACTATAGCATGGAGAAATCATAGTCACATTAGAGATGCGGAGAAAATGAAAATCATAAACTAAGGGAACGTCAGAGTGGGAACTGGTCAAGCACAGAGCTGAGAACCATTAGCCAGAGAGATCATGGGGAAACGGGGTCGCAAAGAGGGACAATTTTCCAGTACCGGGAGGAACGCACTGCTCGTCTTTATAGCTCGGTGATTGCTGAGAGGAATCAAGTGTGTGCTTAGCTCTCCACTATCATGTGACAGCCACACCCCTCGCCAGTTCCTGCATGCATAAAGAGAGAGAGAGAGTTAGAGCTGCCAAAATCAGAGTCTCTCACAACACAGACCATAACACACTAAAATAAAAACCACAGTACAGTTAAAGCATAAGAACAATGAAGATAAGGAGTTTTACCTTTGTGGTGGTGAGCAGTTGCCATAAGTAAATGTTGGAGAGGGAGAGAGGAGGAGGATCCCCTTCTATAACATAGAGGGAGAGAGGAAGCGGATCCCCTTCCATAACAGCTTCAGGTGAATTAGCCAAAGGTGTTTTTTCTCTTGCTACTCGCTTTGGCATGGATGACTCTTCTTCAGGATGTCCATTTCTTTTCTTGAAGAACATTTCCAACGTGTCTTGTTTCTGCCTTATTTTCATAAACCTTAAAAACGTGGCTCATTACTTCATCGTCAAAAGTGTTTACAGCGCTGCTAGCTTTAGCTTTATCAGGTTGATACATAGTATCCACAACTTCCAGACTTCCAGAAAGCGTGTATTTCCACTCCCTCTCTGTCTCATTTTTTCTTGTGCTTTTTTAGCGTTCGACTTCCGGATTTTGGTTGACTTCCAGGACAAAAAAAATCTCTAATTTTTGGTCAAATTGTGATTTGTTCGACCTCTAAAGCATTCGAGTACCAATGCTCCACTGGTTTTTCCCAAGGTTTCTTCCTTGCATCAACTGAGGGAGTTTTTCCTTCCATCACAATGCTCATTAGGGATGTGTAGGGGATGTCTTCAACTCTTTTAAATTTTGTAAACTCCTACCTTTACTGCGTTAAGCTGCTTTGCGACAATGTCAAATGCAAAAAGGGCAAATACAACTATAACTTAACTGAATATATACAGGGATCCCTCGCTTTCTGCGGTTAATTGGGACCGAGATCCCCCGCAACCGTCGAATTCCACAAAGTAGGATGAACCCCCCCCGAATGATGTATACGTACATGTACAGACGCTCCCCAACTTACGTTTTTGTTTGGTTCCGGACGGCCGAACATAAGTTGAAAAAAAAAACGTAAGTTGTTACTGTATGTTCCAGTGACGTATGATGTTCATACTGAACTATACATCCATAAATACCATTACCATATCTCATAAAACACCCCTAAATCAATTATTATAAACATAACATTGTAAAATAATATCAAATATATAAAAAAAAAATCAACATTAATTTCAAATAAATTAAATTCAAGCAAAATCATTTCAAATAAATAAATTTTAATTAAATTCATTCATCAAATATCAAATACAGTATCAAATATAACCTTTAACATTCTCTATGATGTGATCTTTCTGCTTGTAAATGGTTCCGATGGTCGACGGATGGTCACTTTACATGAAGCTGAGCCGAGTCACTTTACATGAAGCTTAAAACAGCCAATCAACTCTTTCTTACAATATGTGAAGCGCTCCACCAGAAGTAGTTTACTTGCTTGTGCTTGAGACAAAGCAAGGGTTATACGGACTTCCGGTCTTTCATGTGAGCAAGGGCGCCATTGAATACTTGTTTAGTAATTAGCCTGCACTGATGTGAATCACCAGCAGAACAGAGAGTTCTTGTTCTTTTCTGGATTCGGGTTTTCATTAATTTTACAACTCTCTTTGCTTAACTGAGTATGCATGGTAGATTGTGCCAATCCGAGCAGATACTTAATTCAGTCTTGGGAAAAATGGAAATTCCAGCATATGCCTGAAAACTTGCACCCATGCTAGTAGGCTTACGCTTCTGACCAACCATATTTGCTTATGGTTACAAAAGTCCGCAAAACAGTGTAAACACAAAGATCACAGAGACAACGTCTGAACACAAGGGTAGGTAACACAAAGGTAAACTGGGAAGCAGCAGGGCACGTTCAGTCTGTCGTTTGTAAACAATGGACACAGCGTCATTACGTCATTGCATCATTATATCAGCGTACTACGTAGGTACGTCTCATACTCAAAATTTTACTTTTTTTTTGAAAAAAAAAACCTTGTAAAATCAATAAAATGTAAAACGGATGAACATAATAAGTCGGGAAGCGTCTGTATATGTGTATATAATATCAATAAATACATATTCAACGCTATAAATGCTTATAATAACAATTTAACATTAAAAAATAATGCATAACATGTAAATAAAATACAATACACATACATACAGATGCACGCGCGCACACAGACGCGCACCTCACATAAAAATGTAAGTAGTTTTGTTGGGGGGGGGGGGTTGGTTTGTTTTTTTTGGTTTTGTTTATTTGGGTTTTTGCATAATTGGCCTTGTTTTGCGGCATTTTCCTTAACTTTACCCCCCATTCTTCATTAATTTCCTTATTTTTTAATTTGATGAATATTAAAAAAAAAATACGCGATGCACTGAAGCCGCATGAATTGAAGCATGAAGCAGCGAGTGATCAGTGTATATTCATTCACCAAACTGATTACTTTGTGCTTCAGTTTCTGCGGCTTCAGTGCATCACAGGTTTTCCAAAAATATTCATCGAATAATCAAAAATAAGGAAATTAAGGAAGTATAACTGAAAAGGTTAAGGAAAATGCTTCAAAACAAGGCCAATTATTCAGAAACACAAACAAACAAGAACAAAAAAACAACCCAACAAAACTACTTACATTTTTATGTGAAGTGCGCATCTGAGTGTGTACACGCACATCTGTGTATATTCATATTTTATTTACATCTAATGCATTCAAAAATAATACGTATATATGTGTGTACTGTATACATGTACGTATATGTCAGTCGGGGGGGGGGGGGGGGGGGGGGGGGGTCGATCCTATTTCACGGAAATCAGCGGTCGCGAAGGGGTCTCGGTCCCCATTAACCGCAGAAAGTGAGGGATCCCTGTAATCCTATTAGGGAGGCTGAAGCTTATCTTAGCTGAAGCCCCATGTATAGCTTACCAATCTATCATGGGTGAGAGGAAACCCATGTACCCAGAGGAAATCCACACAAACGCCACACAGAAAATCCATTGCTGAGTCCAGGACTCCAACCCAAGACCTTTTTCTGAGATAAACATGCTCACCACCATGAACGAGCTGAATGTGAAGCTACAAGGAAAAGACAGTTTATGCATGAAATGCAAGTAAAAGTCGGAGTCTTCAAAACCAGGCTAGTTTTATTTTCAAAGCAAATGTCAGATGAGTCATCTGCTCATTTCCCCCACACTGGCCACATTAAAAAAGACCATGCAACATGTAAAATAATACAGGAAATCACTGGATTGTGAAAAGATGTCTCGGGTTTGTGATGGGTCATGTTTATTCAGTGACTCGAAGCACAACATACCAGGCAGGTGAGCTTACGCAAGTATGGTATGCTAAACACGTGCCATGTCACATGCCATGTCACACAGGTTTTTGTGATTTTGGAGAAATTGACAGGGCACTTCAGCTGGCGTCAGGTCTCACAAGACCCTGAAATGGTACCACAGGAGTTGCAGTTGGATCTGATTGATCTCCAATGTGACATGATGTTAAAGGAGAAGTTCAACTGCCTTAAACTGGATGAGTTCTATGCTTCATTAAGTGCAGCCAAATTTCGAAATATCCAGAAGATGGCACAGAGAATGCTGGTGTTGTTTGGCTCGACATATGTGTGTGGACAGAGTTTTAGTGTCAGGAACAACAACAAAGCAGCCCACAGATCACAACTGAGTGATGAACACCTCAAATCTGTTCTGAGAATCGCAACAGAATTTCCACCAGACTTCGATGCTGTGGCAAAAATGGTTGATCAGCAACACTGTTCCCACTAAAAGATATGTTAATATTTTTATGTTTATTTCTATTTATGTTTGATATGTACTGAAAAAAAAAGCATTTTTTTTTATCTTATTTTGCTGACTTGGCCCGTTTGTCAATTTTTAAAAGTCAATCTGGTCCCTGAGCCAAAATAATTGCCCACCCATACTCTACACTCATTTCCAAAGACTAAGTGACTCAGGCTAAGTGACTTTTGCAAACTGCCCCTTGCTGTGAATGCTTACACCCTGGATAACTCGTGCCTTGCCCAAATATTATCCCCTAAACCCTTTAAAAATTATAAAAGCATACCTTTTAAGATCTCCTTCTGCTTCAATATTGTACCGATTGTAGACGGGCTTGGCCATATTCCTTTATCATATCACTCAACCGCATGCCACGAGCCTCTTCTTTTCACTCACACCGGGAATCACATGCGCGCACGCGTGTGTGTGTGTGTGTGTGTGTGTGTGTGTGTGTGTGTGTGTGTGCACGTGTGTTTGTGTCTGTGCGTTTTTTCACCATGTCTTCTTAGCAGAATTATAATGTTACAAATGTTTATGGAAGGTTAAAAGCCTGAGTCAAAAAACTCACGAAACAACAGTAACTCTGTCCTTTACATGAAAAGCATTATGGGAGATGCAGTTCCATAATAGCCAATGGGAGGGAGCTGCGTCATCTCTCCTAGCCAATGGGAGGCCAGCTGGGCGGGGTGTTAGAAGATAGTCAATGGGAAAGTAGCATGTGCATTGTTTGAATGTTTGAATGGCGCGCTTTAATATTTGAATTGCGTGTTTGAAGGTTTGAATGGCACGTTTGGCGCATTTCGTGAGGAGAACTTGTTTCATATACAGGGACAAAAATTTTTGGAAAATGTTTTTCGTAACCTGGATGTTTCGTTTGCTGGGACTATACAAGGTGAGGTACCACTGTATACAGTAGGCCCTTGACTATTCGCGGTATTGCACTCACAGTTTGCATATTGGCGGACTTTCGAGCAACTGTCACGTGATTCAAATTCAGCCAATGGCTGTCCTCCTTCCTGCTGATTGGTTGAGATGATGTAATGCCCCTTATTCCTCATTCGTGCACAGGTTGTCAATGAGCCTTTTTTTAAGTGTTAATGACCAGTTAAGCTCTATGACAAACACAGTGCGTCTTCTCTGGCTAAACGATAGGAAAGGTAATGACGTTGGATGTCTCTTCCTAAGAACTAAGACTTTCTCCTGAAGAAACGACAGTTTCCTCTGAAGTGCCTAAGGGCGACGTTGCGTGGTTCTCAGAGTCAAATTGTTTCTTTGTTTGTTTTAATTTGTTTTTTGCACTATGCTCGTCTATGACCGAACGACCCTACTACAGCTATGAGAGCGGACGTTAAGAACTGAGCATGCTGAACTCCGACCCTGAGCTAATATGCTATGGTAGCTCAATGCTCGCCGCACCCCGGCTAAAAATAAGCCCAGGCGGAGATGTGGCAGGCGGGGAGGGGCTGAACGATGACTCCAGCGCTTGGTTAGCAGTGGAAGGTTAGCACGTCCGGCCATACTGCTTGGAAATGTTCATTCTCTGCAAAACAAGATGGACCAACTTCATGCTCGGATTGCAGCGCAGAGGGATCTACAGGACTGCTCCATGCTGTGTTTCTCTGAAACACGGCTTGAGGAGAGTACACCCGACGAGGCGATTACACCAGCCGGCTACACAAAACTTGCATCCATGAATACATATATAGGGGCAGTGGTGGCCTGGTAGTAAAGGGCGCTGGATGAATATATATAAATATATATATATATATATATATATATATATATATATATATATAAATAGAGAGAGAGAGAGAGAGAGAGAGAGTAAATGAAAGAAAGAGAGAATAAAACAGAGAGAGACAGATGCAGACACACAGACAGACACACAGAAAGACAGATAGAGAGGAAGACACAGACAATGAGAGGGAGAGAGGAAAAGAGAGAGATAGAGAGAGTTAGAGAAACAGACAGACAGACAGAGAGACAGAGATGCAGAGAGAGAGAGAGAGAGAGAGAGAGAGAGAGAGAGAGTACAATATATAAGTTGTAATTTGTACTGTATGCTGGTCTGGGTGTGCTGCACTGCCTCTATTTTGTTCTGTCAGGTGTGGATCTGTGTGTCTGTTGTTCTATCATTTCGATCTGTCAGGGTATGGATATCCAGTTGCCAGATCCTCCTCCTCAGTGTAATCCAATCTCTCAATCACATGCATCATGCCATCTGTCGGAAGTGGTTGCCATGTCACTGATAATCATGGAAAATAATCTTCTGACCTCTGATAACAGAAACAATGGAGCCATTGGTTAAAAAAATAATGAATTGTGGATAAGCAGGAGAAAGGGAAGTGGTAGCCTAGTGGTATAGGGCACTGGATCGCTGATCCCAGGGTTGGGGGTTCGAGTCCCACTCTCCACAAGGTTGTCACTGCCCGGCATCCCCCAAGTGCAGCTAACTGGGTTATCAAAGGCCAGCCATGTCTCTCACTGTCTATGGTGTGAGGTTCATGTAAAGGAACCATTGCTGACTTTCGTAAAGAGTAGCTGCATAGCCGTCGGCGTATTTCTGCCCCTTGCTAAAGAGTTGTGTCATCTGTGGCATCTGATGTAAAAACCTATGCTAAATCAAATGTGCGAATCAGATGATTCGCTGTGGTGACCCCTGAAAAAGGGGAAAAAGTCGAAAGGAAAAGAAGCAGAAAAAGAAGCAGGATAAAAGGGAATTAATGCAGAAAGGTTCTGAATAAAACTGAGAAACATGTTAATACCCTTGAAGTAATACACTTTACATTAGGCAGCATGACCCGGTGAGAAGGGTCACTTAAATCATTTTGATGTGAGCATAAATGGAAGGAGTCTCAGTGTCAGTGCTATAAGGGAAATAAAACACTTTAGAATGGAGTGAATCTGCTTCATCCTTTATTATCATATTGATTATATCTAACAGGGAAGCACCAAAGCCACAACACCGTCTTGTACACTTTTCCTTTCATTCTTGCCGATACTTTCCTATCACACATCACACTGGACACTTTTCTCCAACCATTCCAACCTGCCTGCACACGCTTCTTCACCTCTCTTCCACACTCTCCATTACTCAGGACTGTTCAGCCTAAGTACTTAAAATCCTCCACCTTCCTTAGCTCTGCTCCTGTAACCTCACCGTTCCTCTTGGGTCCTTCTCATTCACACACAAGTATTCTGTCTTACTGAGGATAACCTTAATTTCTCTTCTTTCCAGAGCATACCTCCACCTCTTTAGATTTTCCTCCACTTGTTCTCTGCTCTCACTACAGATCACAATGTCATCTGCAAACATCATAGTCCATGGAGATTCTTGTCTAACCTCGTCTGTCAGCCTGTCCATCACCATAGCAAACAAGAAGGGGCTCAGAGCTGACCCTTGGTGCAGTCCCACCTCCACCTTGAACTCTTCTGTCACACCAACAGCACACCTCACCACTGTCTCTACCTGTCTCATACATGTCCTGCACCACTCTAGCATACTTCTCTGCCACTCCAGACTTCCTCATGCAATACCACAGTTCCTCTCTTGACACCCTGTCATATGCTTTCTCAAGATCCACAAAGGCACAATGCAGATCCCTCTACCCTTCTCTGTACTTCTGTATTAACATCCTCAAAGCAAACACTTTTATAAGTCACCCTATGCTCCTGGCTCTTCTGGAAGAAAATATTCACCACAGCCATTTCCACCCTTTTTGCAAAACCTATAAACATCTGTCCTGTGTTCCTGTCCTGGATACCAAACCTGCCCATCACTTCCTCATCCCCTCTGTTGCCTGCACCAACATGTCCATTGAAGTCTGCACCAATGACCACTCTTTCACCTCTGGGTCTGCATCACTAACGTTTAACGCTGGATGACCTTCCTGTCGCAACCCTCTGCATTTATCTGGGCTTGGGACCGGCGTGAGGACGGACACTTGTTTGTGCCCCATCTCACGGCTGCATTCCCCCCCCCCCCCCCTCACGGCTGCATTAATGATTTCATAGTGAGGTTTAATCGCCACTGTGGCTCTTCACACAGTTTAATCACAGATTTTATATTGGCATAACGTTGTAGAAGCTGTTTGCTGATGCTGGGGTCTTGGAAACACACTTTAAATAAAACTCTTTGCATCATTTCAAACACTCCCCTATCAAGCGACCAAGAAAATCCGAATTGAGACCAATGTTGCCATCTGCTGGGGGACAAAGACGATACAGACTACCGGTCACGTGATTCATAATTGTTTCGCCACAGATTAGTTAAATCAAATTTCACCATCAGGGTCAACATTGATTTTTTTTTTATTTAAAATGTAATCATATTCATGACGCATCGTAACATTTCCATGCCCTATATTATAAACAAACCAACCATTGCAAATATATACAGTAACCAAACTATGACGCCGCACTCTGTCACGCGCGGCTTTGCTGGTGCACGCGCAGTGAGCTGTATAGCTCACGAGCGCAGAGATAGAGAGAGAGAGCGAGAGAGAGAGAGAGAGAGGCGGATGATGATGATGATGATGAACGGGACGGGCTCGTATGGAGCGGGACGAACCGGGACTGAATTCGACCCTATCTCCTTCGCCAAGAGACCGCAGACCGTCTTACGACTTCTGGGCTGGGTAACAAACAAACAAACAAACAATTTCATCTCTTTATTTATTCTCTTTCTTTGAGTTTCCTGCGTAGCCAAGATGACGTGATTACACAACACACAGGCTCGCACAACAATAATAATAATAATAACAATAATAATAATAATACTACTACTACTACTACTACTAATAATAATAATATTAACAATGAAATTGATGTGTAGAAGGACGTTACGATGTTGATGACGTCACGTGTTTCCATGGAAACGCAGAGCTCCGTTTAGCATGAACTCACTTTCTCATTCACTCTCATTTACCGAACTGCTTAATCCTCCAGGGTAGATGGGAGGCTGGAGCCTATCTCAGCCAATATGGACCGAAGGCAGGGTACACCCTCAACAGCTCACCAGACCATGGCATGCAACACGCACACAATCATTCACACTCACACCTGGGGCAATTCGGAAACGGGAGAACGCAGAAGAACCCCACACAAACACAAAAAGAGCATCCAGACTCCACATAACAATGATCGGCTAGGACTGGAACCCAGGACCTTCTTGCTGTAATGTGCACGAGCAAACCCCTATACCACCGGACTGTCCTTTAGCATTAGTTAAAGTATATTATTATTGTTTTTATTGTTGTTGTTATCATCATCATTATTATAATTATTATGAATATGATGATGATGATTATTATCATTGCTGTTGTTGTTGCTGTTGCTGTTCATTCATTCATTTTCTGAACAGCTTAATCCTAATTAGGGTTCCATGGAGACTGTGACCATCTCAGCACACTCTGGGTGAGGGCAGAGTACACCTTGGACAGCTTGCCAAGGCATCACAGGGCCTTGTTGCTGTCATTATTATTATTATTATTATTATTATTATTATTATTATTATGTTGATGATGATGATGATGATGCATCCTAGTTGAGTGATAAACTGTATTTCCTTCCGAAACCTGTATTTCGCTCTCTTTGTGTTCTTTTTTTAAAGTAAGTGATTTAACAGTGAATAGAACAGGATCATGTTGTTCCGCTCAGACTGATTATTTATCCTGAAATGTTTTTGAGTATTGTTATGATGGTGTATAATAACCCTCCCCAATGTCATATCATATCAGCGGGTAGAGCACACTTCCTGGATGAAGGAATGATCAGTTGATCATCTGGAGAGAGAGAGAGAGATGGAGAGAGAAGGAGAGCGAGAGAGAGCGAGAGAGAGCAAGAGAGTGAGTGAGAGACAGAACAGTGTAAAACCCTCCACTGTAAGGCTCCACCCCTTTTTGGTAATAGCGCTTTGTACAGTGCTCTCCATGAGGGTTCCACTTCTGGTTTCAAACCCAGGTGGACCCTCCATGTTGTGTCACTCCGACCTATTAGTTTCTCTCTATTGATCACTTTCATCATCAGTTTGTACATTGCTTTACCCGAAGTGTTATACAAACATACAGGTCCTGACAAACCATGTTCTAAAAACCAACTAGAACACTCTTTAAAATTCAGAGTGAGGCTCTCCACAGGAAAGGGGTCGTGTCTCTGAGGAGGAAACACTGTTAGTTCGGGAGATGATGCTAGAGTGTTCATCCGGGGAGAGCTGGTCCTTCCAGACCCTCAGCATGTTTCCCAGAAGTCTCACCGAAGAAATCCCAACAGCAGCAGAGAGAGCAGTGGAGTTCTCCAGGTGTGGTCCACACAGGTCAAACACGTTACTCAGTGTGGTGATGTCTGCCGCTACAAACTTCTCTGTGACAGACGGCTCGGAAGTCTCATTCATTCATTCATTTTCTGTAATCGCTTAATCCTAATTAGGGTCACGGGGAAGCTGGTGCCCATCCCAGCTGACTCCAGGTGAGGGCAGCGTACACCCTGGATCGCTCGTCAGGCCATCGCAGGGCGGAAACACGCTGACGGCTATGTAGCCTACTCTCATTGAAAGTCAGTAATAGTTCTTTTACATGAACCTCACAACATAGACCAGGGATGTCCAATGTTATCCTCAAAGGGCTGGTGAGGCTGCAGGTTTTCACTTCAACCAAGCTGGAGTTACACCTTCCACCTGTTTCAATCACCGATCATAAAAGAAAAGAAAAACAAAAAACTAGATTGCACATTAGTGTTTCAGTTCTGAAGTGGGGCTGTCTTGATGAGATCACCTTGCTTTAAGATCCCAAAATGGAGCCGATGAAAGCTTAAAAACATTACAAGTCGAAAGCCAGGAAAACTTTAATGCTGATGGTTAGAATGGCTTCAGTTCATTCAACTTTACTAACAATTACTTTGATAATTGTATTTATTTAATTATAAAAGAGCCCTGCCTAGCTGGAGTTTGACCAAAATGTTTTAAAATGAAATGTACATTGTGGATGTACTCATTTCCTTTATCACATATTTTTATGCTATTTGAGTTTGACTTTCAGCAGTGAAGTGGTATCACTAAGATATCTGCTGTCCGGCTTCAGCATTCAAACCGTAACGTTCTAGTGGCTCATCAGGCCGGTGCTTAATCCCGGTTTCCGTAGCGCAAAGCGACCAGGAGTTCAACTCCTCCTGGATGGGACGCTAGTCTATGGCAGGTTACCTTCCCAGTATATTTGACTGTTACCCAATTATACTGCTGGGTGAACAGAGGCACACTTGTAGTTGAGATCTTGCCCAGGGGTCTTAGCACAGTGAGGGTCTCAGTGGGACTCGAACTCACAACCTCCCGATCATGAGTGCAGCACCCTATCCACTACACCACCAACCCCACTCAGTCTAGAGACTTTTCCCTTTTTCTTTCATTTTTTTTCTTTTTTTTTGGAAAACAGCAATTGAAACAGATGAAGGCGGGGCTACTGCTTGGTTGAAGTGAAAACTTGCACCCACACCGGCCGTTTGCGGATAAGATTGGACACCCCTGCTATAGACAATGAGAGACATGGCTGGCCTTTGATAACCCAGTGAGGTGGACTTGGGGGGGCAGTGACAACCCGTTGAGAGTGGGTCTTGAACCCTCAACCTTAGGATCAGTGATCCAGAACCTTTACCACCAGGCCACCACTGTCCAACGTGTACTGAAATATCACTAATCTGCTGAAGGTGAGGTGAATATTGCTGATTAGTCCCTAAGACCCTGGTTGTGTGGGTTTTTGTCCGGGTACTATGGTTTTCTCCTACAGTCCAAAGACATGCACACTGAAGCCATTTGTCTGTTTCACTTTGTAAAAATATAAAGTACAAATGTAAACGAATGAGAAACAAAACACTGAGATGTACAATATGTACATTGAGGTGCAGCAGAATGGAATAATAAATAAATAAACAGTAAGAGCAATGTGGGTAAACTAGAATATAAACAAGATAAAGTGCGGCAGTGCAGTACAGCCGTAGTTTGTGGATTCAGTGTCCTTTACAAAGAACTGATGTCTGTATTAGTGTGTGTGTGTGTGTGTGTGTGTGTGTGAGAGAGAGAGCGAGAGAGAGCGAGAGAGAGCGAGAGAGAGCGTGTGTGTGATTGAGAGGTGGTGAGGGTGGAGGGGTGATGGCTTTCCACGCTCTGGGGTAAAAGCTGTTTTTGAGTCTGGTTGTGCTGGCCTTGATGTTTCTGCACTGCTTTCCTGAAGGAAGTGGTACAAACAGGCCATTTCCCAAGTGTTCAGGATCTGTTGCGATGCAGCTGACCTTCTGGGCACGAACAGCTTATATTGTGTCCAGATCTAGTAGATGGCAGCCCACGATCCCCCTGTGCTGTTCTTACCACCTGGGCCAAGTCCGTTCTGTCCTTAGAAGTACAGCTGCTGTACCACACTGTTGCACTGATACAGAGAAAACTTTCAATAGTTACACTGTAGAAGTTCTTGAGGAGCTGAGAGGAGAGTCCAATACTTTTCAGCTCCCTCATGAAGAAAAGCCATTGTTGGGCTTCTTCACCAGATGTGAGGTGTTGACAGACCAGTACAGGCCAAATGAAATGTGGATGCCTTGGAACTTAATTCTGTCCACACACTCCACCACTTCCCCATGAATACAAAGAGGAACCTGCTCTGTCTTTCTGGTCATTATAGAGTTCACTATGATCTCCTTGGTCTTACTGGCGTTCAGAATGAGGTTATTAGTTGAACACCAGTTTATCAGGTGCTGAATATCCTCTCTGTAGTAGATCTCATTGTCTGATATGAGGCCTACCTGGGTGGGGTCATCAGCAAACTTCATAAGCATGTTTGTGAAGTGGATAGCAGAGTAGTCAAGTGTAAAGAGGGTGAATAGAGCTGGGAGCACACAGCCCTGTGGTGTTCTAGTGTTCAGAATCAGGGTAGGTCATTACACCTGAGGTTGGTTGGTGAGAAAGTCCTTGATCCTGTAACACAAAGTGGCTGACAGTTCCAAGTTGTAGAACTTAAGTACCAGCTTCTCCAGGAGAACGGTATTGAAAGCTGAACTGAAATCCAGAATTGAATATCCTGACATAAGCATTCGGGTGCTACAGGTGAGTCATTGCTTTGTGGAGTGCTCACGAGACAGCATCCTATGTAGATCAGTTCTCTTTGGAGGTGAACTGAAGGCTGTCCAGCCCTGCTGGGATAGTGTCCTTGATGTGATTAAGGAGGATCCTCTTGAAGCACTTCATGATCACTGGGGTCAGGGCAACCGGTTGATAGTAGTTGAGGCAGGTGATTTTTTTGGGCACAGGCACAATGATGAAGGACCCTCTATATTTACGAATTACTTTAATCATGCAAAAAACATTCACTCTCATAATACAAGATATTCTTTATAAGATAATTTCTCCAAAACACACTTTAAAACTAATGCTGGTAAGCAGACCACAACAAGCATGTCAACAGAAGTCTGGCTAACCTTACCATCCGAATTAATACAACTTGGTTCATTTTCTCTGCGAAACAGTTGAATAAGTACAATTTTCTATTGAAGCTGTAATCTTTTTTTTTTAAATTACAAATGACTATTTCCTTTTATTAGTGTCTAATACTTACAGATTACAGTATAATCTGCTTATTGTCTTTTTTGTGTGAAGTATGTGTGCATGTGTGTTTTGTGCTGCTTTGCTATGATTGTTGATATGCTATTTGTATATTATATGCTTTGTATGCTGATGTGTTTTAAGCAATCTGCACTTACTTGCTTCACTTTATCTATCAAGTGTCTAACTCGGAAACCCCTTACGGTTAATTTAGACTCTTGGTAGTTCCTGATAATTCCTCTATATTTAGATAGTTCATAAGTTAATTATGAATCTCAATCTTTTACTCTGAATACTGTATTGTAATTCTGTTCTGTAAAACTTGTAGAGTGAAATGTAAATAGTTGTATTGTATTGTATTGTATTGAGGCAGACAGGAACCATAGTAAGCTGTAGAGACAGGTTTTCCAGAAAAAAATCCTGCCAGCTAGTCAGCGCATGATTTCAGGGTCTGGCCTGACACCGAATATGGTCCTGCAGCCCTGTTGACATTGATTTTCCTCAGGGTAAAACACACCTGGTGCTGCTGCAGGACACGGGGCTGTTGCTGCTCCTCTGGTGGCGAAAGATGTACAGTTGCCCTACGGCTCGATGATTGGAACTGTGCAAAGAAGCTGTTCAGGGCGTCAGGCTGTGTTGTCATGGTTGATCTGCTAGATACTATGCTGATGGTCCTTACACTGTTCCACATGTTGCGTGGGTTGTTGTCGGTAAAGTGTTCCTCGATACACTGTTCATTACCGGCTTTAATCAGGAGCTACACTGTGGCGTCCATCCATGGCTTCTAGTTGGCAAAAGCTGTGTAGGACTTTGTGGGCAGAACAGCATAGTGCAGAAGTGAAAGTAGGACAGAAGAGTCAAAGTGTGTCCCTCCGTATCAGTGCCCTGTTTGAACACATCCCAGTCTGTGTGCTCGAAACATCTTGTAGTGCTGATGATGCCTCCTCACTCCAGATCTGCACGGTTCTGGTGGTGAGTTTAGTCCTGCAGATTAGAGGTTTATACGCCGGGATCACCTTTACTGTGATATGGTCTGACTTGCCCAAGTGAGGAGTTGCAAGAGCTTTGTTTGCTCCTGGGATGTTGCAATAAACCCGTGTTATTGTCTCTGGTCAGAAAGTCAATGAATCTGTGGAATTTGAGAAGCACTGCTTTCAGTTCTACATTATTAATTCCCCAGCCACAATCACGGCCACCTCTGGGTTAGCATTCTGATACAGCTCCTCCAGTGCTAGCTTAGCATTAGCTCTTGGTGGTAAGTAAACCACTATTATTATAGCAGAGCTGAGTTCTGTAACCAATTTTACTGGTCTGCACTTCCCTGCCAGATATTCCAGATCCAGGGAGGAGAATCTTCCGATAAGGTTGGTAGCAGTACACCACGAGTTATGAATGTAGAGCACCAAATGTCAGCCTTTGATCTTGCCCGAAGCTGCGGTCTTGTCGGCCTGGAACAGCGCGCACCCCTCTAGCTCCACCACAGCATCGAGGACATTGTTATCCAGCCAGATTTCGGTGATGATTGCCACCTCTGTGAGGTGAATCTTAATCAGATTTCAACTAGTTTGTTGGTAAGAGACCTGACAGTCGTGAGGAGAAGACTGGATCTAACCGATCTGTGTGGGTTAGTATGTAACTTAGCGTGCAACCCGCTCCGCTTACCCCACATTTTGTTTCTTGCATCTCTTGACCCCCCCCCCCCCCCCCCCCCTTGAATTGTCACCTTATCGTGGTCGAGGGTTTTGTGTGTCCAAATGATTCTAGGAGCTATGTTGTTGGGGGCATTATGCCACTGATTGGGTCACCCAAGGCATACAGGTCCTAGGTGAGTGTCCAAAAACCTCAATGGAGAAACATAAAAGGACACGTTCTTAGATCCTTAGATGCTGGTCAATGGGGTCCCCCAGGAGAAGGGTCTGGGGGAGTTGCTCGATGGTGAGTGCCTGGTGGTCGGACTTCTGCACATAAAGCCTGGCCAGGCCCAGCCTGAAAAGCAGACATGGGTCTGCCCTCCCATGGATCCACCACCTTTGGGAGGGGCCATAGGGGTCGGTGCAGTGGGTTCTGTCGGACTGATCCACGGCTACTGACTCTGACTCTTGGGACATTTACTTGTCACTTCTCTGGTGGAGAAGGAGCCAGAGCTAGTGCGGGAGGTGGAGAGATACCAACTGGATATAGTCAGACTCACCTCAAAGCCTGGCTTGGGCTCTGGAACCACCCATCTCGAGTGGGCTTGAACATTGTGGAGTTGCTAATGGAGAGAGGCACAGAGTTGGTGTGGGCATCCTTGTTGCCCCCGTCTCGGTGCCCACATGTTGGGGTTCTCTCAAGTTGACAAAAGGGTTGCTTCCCTCTGACTTCGGGTGGAGGGATGGGTCCTGACTACTGTTTGTGTTTATGCACTAAATGGCAGTTCAGAGTACCCACCCTTCTTGGAGTATTTAGGGAGTGTGTTGGAGAACATGACTTCAATGCCCATGTGGGGAATGATAGTGTTACCTGGAAGGGTGCAATTGGTAGGTACGGCCTCTCCAGTCTGAACCTGGAAGGTGTTTCGTTGTTGAACTTCTGTGCTGATCACGGTTTGTCCATCACAAACACAATGTTCGAACATAAGGGTGTCCAGTTGTGCACTTGGCAGCAAGATACCCTAGGCCGCAGTTTGATGATTGACTTTGAAGTTGTGTCACTGGACTTGCAGCTGCATGTTCTGGACGCTTAGGTGAAGAGGAGAGCTGACTTGTCAACCGATCACTACCTGGTGGTGAGCTGGCTCCGATGGTGGGGGAGGCCTCGCTGGCAGGCCCAAGCGAGTAGTCGGAGTCTCCTGGGAACAGCCTTTAACTCTCACCTCCGGCAGAGCTACAACAAAATGTCCCAAAGGAGGCAGATGACAGGGACTCCAAATGGGCCATGTTTCTTGCCTTCATTGCTGAGGCGGCAGCTCATAGATGTGGCTAGAAGGTCATCGGTGCCTGTCGTGGTGGTAACTCCCGGACCTGGTAGAGGACACCTATGCTAAAGGCACCTGTGGGACTCCCAAGGCAGCAAACAGGTACTGACAGGCCAACCGTGCTGCAGCCCAGGCTGTTGCCGATGCAAACTCTCGGGCATGGGAGGAGTTTGGTGAGGGCCTGGAAAGCGATTATCCGTTGGCTTCAAAAAGGTTCTACACAACCATTCAACGCTTCAGGAGGGGAAAGCCGTTCTTCACAAATTCTGTTTATAGTGTAAGTGGGGAGCTTCTCACCTTGACTGTGGATGTTGTCAGGAGGTGAAAGGAATACTTCAAGGACCTCCTAAATCCCACCAAGGTGGAGGAGGAAGACCCTGGGGTTTAAGTGGGGGTC
>CM045744.1:13793975-13798975 GCA_024760905.1 Plotosus lineatus
ATGCAATACCACAGTTCCTCTCTCAGCACCCTGTCATATGCTTTCTCCAGATCCACAAAGGCACAATGCAGCTCCTTCTGACCTTCTCTGTACTTCTCTATTAACATCCTCAAGGGAAACACTGCATCTGTGGTGCTCTTTCTTGGCATGAAACCAAACTGTTGTTCACAAATGCTGACCTCTGCCTTTAGTCTAGCTTGCACTATTCTTTCCCATAACTTCATTGTATGGCTCATCAACTTTATCCCTCTGTAGTTGCCACAACTCTGCACATCTCCCTTGTTCTTAAAAATGGGCACCAGCACACTTCTCTTCCATTCCTCTGGCATCCTCTCACTCTCTAAGACCTTGTTGAATGTTCTTGTCAGGAAATCTACTGCTTCCTCTTCTTAACACTTCCATACCGGTATATCATCAGGGCCAACTGCCTTTCTATTTTTCATCCTCTTCAATGCCCTCCTCACTTCACCCTTACTAATCTTTGCTACTTCCTGGTCCTCAACAGTCACCTCTTCTACTCTTTTTTCTCTCTCATTTTTCTCATTCATCAGCTCTTCAAAGTACTCTTTCCATCTTCTCAGCACACTTCTGTCATCAGTCAATTAGTTAGTAGTAGTTTAGTTTAGTAGTTTAGTTTAGTAGTAATTAGTTAGTTGTAGTTTGTCGCGCATTAAAACGAGTTCCACTAAGAACGGGTTCTTTTAAATTCCAAAATGGTGAGCTGTGTGACTCTGATCTTTTCTTTTTAAAATGTACCCAGATTTTAAAAAGGCTTTTGTAAAATCCTGAAACGACTCTCAGGTCATGCTTTTTAAGTCCATTAAAAGCAGAGAGTCTTGCAGCCCCGGTTGCCAGCACCACGGAAGAGGACACTGTGGGACCCAATGCAGCCGGTCCCAAAAGCAGTTGACGATCTCTGCCTAGGCCTGCGCGAGTAGTGTCACAGGGGGGTCTGTACAGGAAAGACGATGCCACCATATAGAAGCAACTGAATTATTGATAATTAAAACATGGCATTTCAGAGACATTTTTGGAAAATCCATTTCCACTTTTTTGAGTCTTTCAGAGCTTCACTTTTTTTTCCCCACCCATTGCAGGCAGTGTATAAGCCTCATCTGCCTGTTTTTCTTTTCCATCCCAAAGAAAAAGTTTGAGGGAGCATCCATCAGAGTAACTTTGTGAAACCGACTGCGTACCACAGTGCCCCTGGTGGCCATGCCCAGCAAGTCAGCTAGCGTGAGCTTTTTGGCTTTGAAGACTTTAATATGTCGTCTTTCTTTGGTGGCAACCAAAGTTTGCAGCTCTACCATCTCTTTCTTCAAATCCTTAATAGATTGGTCGATATTGTGAGTATACCACAAGCACAGAGCTTTAATTTTACTTTTCCCAATGTCCCACCACTGCTGCAAGGAACTAAACCCGGACTTTGTTTGTTTAAAATTGTTCCAAAAAACAGTAAAAACTTTTCTGAAATAAGAGTGCTGTGTTCAATGATAGTTTGCACTTCCACACTTTATGTTGTTCATTAAAACGCAGCACTCGACCAACGAATGGTCTGAAAAGCCCATCGGCCCAATGGAACAGATTTAAAAAAAAAAAAAACATTAAAATGATGTTTCAAACAGTAACACCTATCAAGCCTGGCCATGGACAGTAGTCCATCGTTCGAGTGGATCCAGGTATACTGCCGGCTGCTGCTGTAAAAAGTTCAAGGTCAGGTTTCTCGGTGACTTTCTTTAACGTTTTTTATGAGTATTTCAGAATTCAAGGGTGATTTCGGGCTAAATTATGAGTTTCGGTACAATTAAAATCCTGCATACAATCCATATGGTTCTCCCGGCTGTGGATGCATGCCGGGCCCCCCAGTGGCACAGCTGTTACTATGGGAACACCAGAGTGAGTGTGTGTTTGTGTGGGTGTGTATTTTTATGTGTGTGTGAGTGTTTGTGTTTATGCATGTGTGTGTGTGTGTATGTAAGTAAGAGAGAGAGAGCCTGTGTTTGTTGGATGTCTACTAGTATGTTCACTTATGGATGCATTCTTGGCACTCTGTTTCTGTGGAGTGTGTGTGTTTGTGTGTGTGTGTGTGTGTGTGTGTGTGTGTGTGTGTGTGTGTGTGTGAGAGAGAGAGAGAGAGAGAAAGAGAGAGTGTGTTTGTGTGAGTGTGTGGATGTATGAGATGAGATGTATGTTTGCGTATGAGTGTGTTTGTGTGTGTGTGTGTGTGTGTGTGTTGTGTGAAGCCTTTCTCAGGAAACGTTTCACGCATGTGCAAATTTCTCTACATTCTGCAGCTTGGGTGTAAATTAAAAAAAAAAATCATTGTGCATGTGTCAGAGAGAGAGAGAGAGAGAGAGAGAGAGAGAGAGAGAGATCCTTTTGGTGTTTGAGAAGATAATCTCTGTTGTTCCACTAGGGGGCAGGATGGAGCAATAATCTGAGCACTGTAACTTCAGCTAACGACTAAATGAGGGAACAGATTGGAGAAGGACCCCAGATTTGCGATCACAGAATGATTGGAGGTTTCACTATCACATTATAGTGTAGATTCAGTGTTCATACATTAATCTGTTGCATGAATATTGATGGTATCGTGTTAAATTATACTCCATCTCGTATCTCATCATGCGAGCATTACAGCTGTAACCAGTGTCTTTCCACCTGTTTGCGGTTAGATCAACAAATGTAAATATCTATGTGATAAGAGTGAAATTGTGTAAATTCGTACACTCACAGCATTGTGTTCGGTGTAGTACGTATGCTTTAACTTGCTAATTGCTGCTAGTTGTAAGTGGTAGCGTTTATGGAAGAATTCTATGTCAGCGATACAACTGTAATTTTTTTCTGAGAATTTTCATAATGTCTTCAGGATGCAGGAGTTTACACTTCTCTGAATGGTTCATGCTAAAAGCTCGTGAGTTTCGGTGCGAAAGGCTTCGTTTTATTTATTTTTTTTATCCACGCCCGAAGCTGTAGTAAACTTCCCAATGAGTTTCTTGTGTCCACACATGCACAGATGTCCTCTCTTGTGCTCTTCCTCTCTTACAGATTTTCTCCATGGTGGTGTTTGGTTCGATAGTAAACGAAGGCTATGTGAATAAGGACAGCGAGCGCCTGCATTGTGTGTTTAACAAAAACGAAGATGCCTGCAATTACGGCATCATTATTGGAGTGCTGGCGTTTTTAGCTAGCCTCTGCTTTCTAGCGCTGGACGTCTATTTCCCTCAGATTAGCAGTGTTAAAGACCGCAAGAGAGCTGTGCTCCTGGAGATGGGCTTCTCAGGTAAATGTGTAGCGGTTTGTTACTGGGTGATATAATTCAATCAATATTGGGATGAGTTGTCACAACATACTTTTTTTTTTTTTTTTTTTTTTTTTTGAGACAGCTTCTATGTACCACCTTTCTGTCATATCTTTGCAGGGCTTTGGGCATTTCTGTGGTTTGTTGGATTTTGCTTCCTGGCCAATCAGTGGAGTCGCACCTCACCTGAACTGCCACTGGAGCAGGCTTCAGACGCGGCACGAGCTGCCATCGCTTTCTCCTTCTTCTCCATTCTCACTTGGGTAAGCTAAAAGAAACACACATACACTATACAGCACATACTGGTGCAATTCTATTTACCTGTTAAATTTGCGTTTCAGGGATACCTGTGTCTGCTAACCATGAACAGATTTAAAAACATTGCCTTTTTGGAGGATAAGCAAAGGCTGCTGCCCGAACCCTCTCTGACACTCGTGCTAGTGTAGCTCAGCCCTCACCTTCTAGTGCACTTGACACTGAACCTGCCTTTTCCAACTCGATAATGCATCTTTATAACTATGCTCTATGATGGATAACTACTTGCACAGGTTATACAGGATCTCATTTATTTAAATACGAACTGTCCTGGATTTTTCACAATTCATCTAGTGACCAATTAAAAAGAAGCAGTTTGAAACTTTGGTTTGGTTTATCACGTCAAAGTTTCTCAGTACAAATAATCAGTCATTTTTGATGGAATTGTTAGTTATAATGGTGGCACGGTGGTGTGGTGGTTTGGTCCTCACAGCAAGAAGCACCTGGGTTCGAGTTCCTTGCTCAGCAAGAGTGTTTCTATGAGGAGTTTGCATGATCTCACAGTACATGTGTGGGTTTCCTCCTTGTACACTGGTTTTCTCTGTCAGTCCAAAGACATACACATTAGGATAACTGGCTGTTCCTAATTGCCCCTAATTTTGAGTGTTGTCTGCTGGTCCTGTGATGGTTTGAAGAGATGTTCAGGGTGTAGCCTTTGCCTGTAGATGGCTGAGACAGGCTTCTGCGTCCACCCATCTTTAATAAGATAAAGTGGTTCAGCAAATAAATTAATGATATATTCATGTAATCAATAAATCAAATTAAGTATAATTCTAACATCCATGCTAATGACTCAGCAAATTTATTCTCGAAGTATTTTAGATTAATGATTATTAACCTAAAGCTTGGCTGTAATACAGATTACTGTATTTTGATACTAAAAATGCTAACATAGTAACATGACTAACATTATGACTTTGGATAGGCGGCACTGACGGTGTTGGCAGTTCAGAAATTCCTGCTTGGAACCGACATGACGCTCTTCACCTCTGTTGACGCACCCAAACAACCGTTTCCATCCAGCGATGCAATCCATCAGACCACTATAGACAAGAGCCCGACGCTGATCGAAACTGTGGAGACACGCCCACCTGGCTATCAAATCCCACCTGCTTTTTAATATATCAACCAATGAGAACAGAGGAGAGAAGTGAGTTGGGGGGGCTTTCTTTTTAGATTCAGTACTGTTTTCAGCTTGCCCTGGTCAAACTCCCCTTCGCTAATCCTGAGAGGATCCATGTTAACACTGCATCACTGTCTCAACAGCAGAAGGAACAATTTACAGAAAAAACTATATATATATATATATATATATATATATATATATATATATATATATATATATATATATATATATATATATATATATATATTTATATTGTTT
>CM045744.1:13801475-13891475 GCA_024760905.1 Plotosus lineatus
GAGCTCACACATGGGTGCTTGAGCAACGTGCTGTAGGGAGAGGCTTGTCAACAGTGCAGTTGTGTCTCCACGTCCAGGTAGTGAAATTATTACATATAATTCTGTTCGCCATAACAATAATGAAGATAATTTCACATTTATTTTTACACTCACAACCGCAAGAAGGCAACAGGAGAGCAGAAAATTATCATTTCTGTAATGAAGTAAACAAACAAACAAAAAAGGGGCTAATCGTAAAAAAACTGATCACAGTCTAAAAGCTAGAGGAACCAGCTAGCACATGGGGGCTTGAGCAATGTGCCTCAGGGAGAGGCTTGTCAACCGTGCAGTTGCGTCTCCACGTCCAAGTAGTTGTCAAGGAGATGAATAGAAATGACTTTGCGTGAGGACTTTCTTGGTGTTACGGCTTCATGCAACGCCAGCGCCTCTCTATATCAGCGAGGACCACAACGTCACATAAACTGCAAGCAAATTTCCAAGCCAAGGTAGACAGTTTCCATGAGTTTGCGACTTATAGTCCAGTGCGACTTATATGTATTTTTCTTCTTTATTATGCATTATTTGGCCATTGCAACTTGTACTCCAGAGCAATGTATAGTCCGGAAAATACGATTTTATATATATATATATATATATATATATATATATATATATATATATATATATATATATATATATATATATATATATATATATAGGTATGCATATTATGGAACAACTCTGGATAAATTTTAGTTTCTGAGTTTTTGAGAAAATGTTATTAATGGAGCACTGATGTGTCTTTATGTAAATATTTATTAATATTATAATTATTATTCCGGGAATGCTAAAAATCAATTTTTAATTTATTGTATGTATTTTCAACAATATTTATCCATCCAGTGGTATTCTTACTAATATTAGTACAGTAATGCTAATATCTCCATGTGTAAACATCCCTACAGTCTCTAAAGGTAGTTGTATGAGCTGGAGGGGCAGAGCAGCAGACATTTTGCACAATGTGTGTCAAAGGGAGAAAGAGAAAGAGAGAGAGAGAGGATGAAGTGAATAGCCAATCCATCATATGTATATTCATGAATGACAAAATGACGTTCCTGCTGAGTGTCTTGTTAAGAGTATCTCCTACTGTGTGTGTGTGTGTGTGTGTGTGTGTGTGTGTGTGTGTGTGTGTGTGGGTGTGTGTGTGTATCACATCAGTCTTACTGCATGTTAAGACAAACTGTAGAAATGCCGACTTCCTAAATAAATCTACTTTTAGCATTTTGAGAGGAGAAGAAATGTGTTCTGTGAATCTCTGACTGAATAAACACTCTTTCTGCAAACGACTGTTTTTATTGGTCAGTTGTACACGCTGCGCTGAATATGTGCATGGTTCTTTAAATTTAAATTCTGAAGAAATTTAAAGGAAATTATGATCTGTAAAAAATACATTAAAAGCTCTAAATAACATCAGAGATCTGATGTACAAAGGAATTTCTCCTGAAACATAGTGGATGTCTCAATCCAGAAAACATCCCATGCACAAACACAACCAGATGTATGAATCTGTGTGTACACATGAATCTAAGCACATTTCCTCTGAGCATCCGAATCAACGTGGAGTTGACCCACATGTTGGAGTTCCTTACCACACCCTGTCCACATCTCCATTCAAATATGAAAATCATATTGAAATGAGCCCTGCACTGGAGATTCCTCTCTGCAGAATTCCGTCCCACACAGCTGGCACGGCTTGGCTCAGGGTTGACCGGCACAGTCCCGTTCAGTCTGCCGGTTCCTTCTCGAATGCTCCCGTTGCTAGGAACCCCAATGTGGTCAGTACCTGTGTTGGTATCAGTGGTGAATGGCTCCACATTGTATCATGCTCCATGTAGGGTTCCGAGAGGATTGCCCTTGGGAACCTGAAGCGGCTGATGATCAAGTGATGGGGCAATAAATCCTGTCTGTCTCTGAATTCTCACTATCCTCTTACTGCAGCATTAACAATGTCTTCTTATACTGCTCAGGCAGCAATTGTTGTTAACGATATTTTCTGCTTCACTCTGCACATGTATATCCACTCACGGGGATGTGTTTGTTGTTCATCAGTGTTGATTGTTCATGTGTCTCTGATGTGCTCATCACTCTGAGGATGAATTGTGTTCACATTATCAACAGTGACTTTCATTAAGAGTAGCATTGTTTCGACCCTGCGATGGCCTGGCAAGCTGTCCAGGGAAACCTTTGCCCTTGTCCAGAGTCAGCTGAGATGGGCCCCAGCCTCCCCGTGACCCCAGTTAGGATTAAATGGTTCATGTAATGAATGAATGAATGAATGAATGAATGAATGATCAACAGTTTAACAGCATCACCTCTGGGTTCAATTCAATTCAGTTTTATTTGTATAGCGTTTTTACCATTGACATTGTCACAAAACAGCTTTAGATAGTAAAAGTAGGAATTTACAAAATATAAAAGTGTTTCAACATTTTCTACAACCCCTAGACATCTCCTGATGAGCAAGCATGCGGTGACAGTGGAAGGGAAAAACTCTCTCAGTTGATGCAAGAATGAAACCTTGAGAGGAACCAATGTAGCCATCTACCCATCTCTGTCATCAATCTGAGGAAATTTTACCTCAGTCCCCAACACAGAATTCTTTCTGCTGTGAGATGTTTGAGGGGTTTATTGCATGCACAGCCAGTTTCAAGTCACCACACAGCAGCTCAATGGGATTGAGATCTGGGCTTTGACTGGGCCATTCCAGAACTCAGCAGGAGGGAGGGACTTCCAGGATGAAAACTCCAGCCAGAATCAGCACACCAGGACAAACCACAGGACTCAAAAAGCAGATGGAGAAGCATGATCAGGATCACTGGCATCCCAACAAGAAGCACGTGTCTTCTTTTCCTTTCGGCTGTTCCATTCAGGGGTCACCACAGCAAATCATCTGCCTCTATTTCACCCTGTCCTCTGCATCTTCTTCTCTTACGCCAACGACCTTCATGTCCTCCATCACCACATCCATAAATCTCTTTTTTGGTCTTCCTCTAGGCCGTCTGCCTCGTAGTTCCAACCTCAGCATCCTACTACCAACATACTCACTATCCCTCCTCTGCACATGTCTAAACCATCTCAATCTAGCCTCTCTGACTTTGTCTCCAATACATCTAACATGTGCTGTCCCTCTGATGTACTCATTCCTGATCCTATCCATCCTCGTTACTCCCAAAGAGAACCTCAACATTTTCATCTCTGCTACGTCCAGCTCTGCCTCCTGTCTTTTCCCCAGTGCCACTGTTTCTAAACCATTCAACATCGCTGGCCTCATCACCATTTTGTACACTTTTCCTTTCATTCTTGCAGTTACCTTCCTATCACACATCACACTGGACACTTTTCTCCAACCATTCCAAACTGCCTGCACACGCTTCTTCACCTCGCTTCCACACTCTCCATTGCTCTGGATAATTGAGCCGAGGTATTTAAAATCCCCCACCTTCTTTATCTCTGCTCCCTTTAACCTGACTGTTCCTCTTGGGTCCTTCTCATTCACACACATGTAGTCTGTCTTACTGAGGCTAACTTTCTTCCCTCTCCTTTCCAGGGCATACCTAAACCTCTATAGATTTTCCTCCACTTGTTCTCTGCTCTCACTATAAATCACAATGTCATCTGCAAACATCCAAGTCCATGGAGATTCTTGTCTAACCTCGTCTGTCAGCCTGTCCATCACCTTAGCAAACAAGAAGGGGCTCAGAGCTGATCCTTGATGCAGTCCCACCTCCAACTTGAATTCTTCAGTCACGCCGACCACACACCTCACCACTGTCTTACATCTTTCATACATGTCCTGCACCACTCTAACATACTTCTCTGCCACTCAAGACTTCCTCATACAGTACCACAGTTTCTATCTCGACACCCTGTTTTATGCTATCGCCAGATCCACAAAGGCACAATGCAGCTCCTTCTGGCCTTCTCTGTACTTCTCTATTAACATCCTCAAAGCAAACACTGCATCTGTGGTGCTCTTTCTTGGCATGAAACCAAACTGTTGTTCCCAAATGCTGACCTCTGCCCTTAGTTGAGTGTCCACTATTCTTTCCCATAACTTCATCATCTGGCTCATCAACTTTAACCCTCTGTAGTTGCCACAACTCTGCACATCTCCCTTGTTCTTAAAAATGGGCACGAGGACAACTCTCCTCCATTCCTCTGGCATCTGCTCAATCTCTAAGGCCTTGTTGAATGTTCTTTTCAGAAAATCTACTGCTCCCTCGCCTAGACACTTCCATACCGCCACCGGTATGTCGTCAGGACCAACTTCCTTTCCACTCTTCATCCTCTTCAATGCCCTCCTCACTTCACCCTTACTAATCTTTGCTACTTCCTGGTCCTCAACAGTCACCTCTTCTATTCTTTTATTTTTCCCTCTCTCATTTTCCTCATTCATCAGATCTTCAAAGTACTCTTTCCATTTTCCCAGCACACTTCTGTTATCAGTCAATACATTTCCATCTCGTCCTTAATCACTCTAACTTGCTGCACATCCTTCCCATCTCCATTTCTCCGCCGTGCCAGCCTGTATAAATCATTTTCTCCATCCTTACTGTCCAGACCAGCACATAAGTCATCATATGCCCTCTGTTTGGCCTTTGACACCGCTACCTTCGCTTTACACTGTGTCTCCCTGTACTCCTGTTTAGTTTCTTTGGCCCTCTCAAAGTCCCACTTCTTTTTAGCTAACCTCTTCCTTTGTACACACTTCTGCACTTCCTCATTCCACCACCAAGTCTCCTTATCTACTTTCCTTCCAGAGTACACACAAAGTACTCTCCTACCTGAGTCCCTGTTCACATTTGCTGTGGTTGTCCAGTCATCTGGAAGCACTTCCTGACCACCCAAAGCCTGTTTCAGCTCCTCCTTGAAAACAACATGACCCTTTTCCTTTTTCAACTTCCACCACTTTGTCTTCTGCTCTGCCTTTGCCTTCTTCACCTTACTCACCATTAGCGTCATCCAACACATCACCATCCTATGCTGTTTGGTAACACTCTCACCCACGACTACTTTACAGTCACTGACTTCCTTCAAATTGCATCGTCTACACAAGATGTAGTCTACCTGTGTGTTCCTACCGCCGCTTTTATAAGTCACCCTGTGCTCCTGTCTCTTCTGGAAGAAAGTATTCACCACAGCCATTTCCATCCTTCTTGCAAAATCTATCAACATCTGTCCTTCTGTGTTCCTGTCCTGGATACCAAACCTGCCCATCACTTCCTTGTCCCTTCTGTTGCCTTCACCAACATGTCCATTGAAGTCTGCACCAATGACCACTCTTTTACCTCTAGGGTACTCTGCATCTCTTCATCTAACTCACTCCAGAATCTCTCCTTCTCTTCTAGCTCACATCCTGCCTGTGGGGCATAAGCACTAATAACATTGACCATCACACCTTCAATTTCTAACTTGAGACTCATCACTCTGTCTGACACTCTTTTCACTTCGAGAACATTCCTGACAAACCCCTCCTTCAAGATGACTCCTACTCCATTTCTTTTCCCATGCACACCATGAAAAAACAGCTTAAACCCTGCTCCTAAGCTTTTAGCCTTGCTACCTTTCCACCTGGTCTCCTGAACAGACAGTATGTCCACCTTACTCCTCTGCATCATGTCAGCCAGCTCTCTATCTTTTTCTGTCATAGTTCCAACATTCAAAGTCCCTACTCTCAGCCCTAGGCTCATGCTTTTCCTCTTCTCTTTCCGCCTACGGACATGCCTCCCGCCTCTCCCTCTTCGACCAACAGTAGTCCAATTTCCACCAGCACCCTGTTGGTTCCCAGCACTGATGACGGTCGTTGTTAGCCTGGGCCTCAACCGATGGAGATAATATTTGTGATTTGCATATTTGATCTGGCTCAGGTTTTACGCCGGATTTCCTTCCTGACGCAACCCTCTGCGTTTATCCGCGCTTGGGACCGGTGTGAGAGGAACACTGGCTTGTGTTCTTACCCCCCTAATGCAGGCCCTCACAGCTGAATTAACAAGAAGAAGCAATTTGTACCTCAGCAAAAACACACAGAGAGAGAGAGAGAGAGAGAGAGAGAGAGAGAGGTTGTTGGGTGTACTCATAATAGTGTAATGGTAAAATAGGAGTTTATCACTGTTGAATACAAGTAGGGAATGCAGTGTAACTAATAGAGAACCAGAAGACAAAGATGAGGGCACCCCACTGTCAAATGGACCTGGGTGAGCATTGTAGACTGAGGGACCGACAACATCCCAACATCACAGTTTACCAGAACTTTCTGTGACTGAGTCCCAGATCTGATATTTTTCCTAATAAAAGTCTATTAACAAAATGCTCCACTAAGCAAGTAATTATTCAGTCCCATTAGCAGGAAGGCTATTCCATAACTGTGGGGCTTTGTAAGAGAAGCTCTGCTCCCTGCAGTAGTCGTCATTATTTGAGGTCACTAAGCATCCTGCACCTTTTCATCAAAGTTGCTAAGATAATGTGGCGAGACCATTAAGTGTTTTATCGGTTAAAAGTAGTATTTTATATTCAATGTGAAGTTTATCTGGGAGCCAGTGCAGTGTAAATAAGGTCGGGGTGATATGCTTGTGTCTTCTGGTTCTTGTAACGACTCTCACTGCTACATTCTGAACTAACTGGAGCTTGTTTATGTTCCTATTAGAACATCCAGACAGTAACACATTAGAGTAATCTAATCTTGAGGTAACAAAAGCATCAAAAAGTTTTTCCGCATCATGCAGTGACATCATATTTCTTATTTTAGCAACATTCCTGAGATGAAAGAAGGCTACGAGAATAATTTTATCTACATGAGCTACAAATGAAAGATCAGCACCAATAATCACTCCAAGGTCCTTTACTGCTGCACATGATGAGATTGAAACATGATGAGATAAAAGGGAGGGTTGATGTTGGTCTATAGTTGGACGGCTGATATGGGTCGAAATTAGATTTTTTAATCAGAGGTTTGATAACTGCTAGTTTAAAGGATTTAGGAACATAACCAGTGCTGAGCGAAGAATTTATTACATTTATACAGGGTTGATCACTTCTGATAATGTTTATTTCAAGAAACATGGAGGCACTGGATCAAACAGACAGATGGATGATTGATGAGGAAATTCATGAGATTAGTTCTGTATTTTGAATGGAGATAAAACACTCAAGTTGTGGTTCTGATAGTGGTATACGGGGATCTGTCACTTTCCACGGTTAATTGGGACCAAGATCCCCCCGTGACCGTCAAATTCCGTGAAGTAGGATCGACCCCCCTGACTGACGTATACATAGATCTATATGTGTATATAATATCAATAAACACATATTCAACAATATAAATGCTTACAATAACAATTAAACATTTAAAAATAATGCATAATATTGTAAATAAAATATAAATACACAAACACACACACACACACACATACACACACACACACACACACACACACACACACATGTGAGGTGTGCATCCACATAAAAATATAAGTCGTTTTGATGGGGGATGGGTTGGTTTTTTTTGTGTTTTTTTTTTTTTTTTTTTTTTTTTTTTTTTTATTGTTCTTGTTTTGTGGCATTTTCCTTAACTTTTTCCCATATTCCTTAATTTCCTTATTTTTTAATTCAATGAATATTAAAAAAAAAAAAACCACAATGCACTGAAGCCACATGAATTGAATCGCAAAGTAGCAAGGGATACCTGTATTATTCTTTACTATTTTATCCATTCATTCATTTCTGAACCACTTAATCCTAATTAGGGTTTCGGCTAGGCTGGTGCCCATCTCAGCCGATTCTGGGCGAGAGCAGAGTACACCCTGGACAGCTCGCCAGGCCATCACAAGGCAGAAACACGTGATGGCTATGCAGCCTACTCTTTACAAAAGTCAGCAGTGGTTCTTTTACATGAAGCTCTCACCACGGACAGTGAAAGATATGGTCAGCCTTTGATAACCCAGTATATTTTATATTGGTCCTTTTTGCCTGATATTTTCATTTTTAACAAGTTTTCAATTAAAAAAGTCGTAAAGTCACCAAAGGACGAACAGTTTGAGAAACATGCCTATGCCAGCAATGAAGTTGGTATGAAGCACAGCACATTTCCACTGGCAAATGTACAAGCGAATTTTGGTTTGAGGATAACCGTATATATTTTTGAGGTAGTCAGTCAAAATGGAGGTAAATGGATCGCTTTCACTGTCTTCAAAAATGTTTTATTCCTATTCAAAATTTGGTGCGAATTCAGAACGGCTCAAATTCAAATAAAAAGCTTTGGAAGCAGTTTGGTCCTTTTGCTTATTTTTCATTGGTTCAAACGACTGATTTTTGAATACGTCATGTGAATCTGTCCCCTTTGACAAAGGAAAAACCCGGTAAACGATACGCAGGTCACACGAAACTGCCCCTTTTATAAAGAGGCCTGTGTGTCTCCATTTTGTTTAAAAAAAAAATTCTGCATATTTCCGACACACAACAAGAATCTTGCCATCCGACACACATATAACATAATATTATTTCTAAATATAAACATATTCTAAATATATGGATCTGAGTCTTTGCTGTATTTTTTTTTTATCTTCTTTTTCTGGAATAACTAGTTCAACTCGGATTTCCCACATAATCTCTCCTCTGATATAAAACTTGATTTTCCTTATTAGTGCTAGTCGAAACGCTGATCTAGCCTGTTATGCTCCTCCAAAATAACGAATAAATACACAGGTTTAATTAATAAAAACCTCGAACATGGAATGAACAAATCACGGACAAAGGCACTTTTTTTTTTTTTTTACACATATCACCGCATTTCACAAACACAGACACACACACACACACACACACACACACACACACATCCAAATAGTACAGGCAGAAATAACAGCTGTCCCATAAATCAAAGCAGTAGCTCATACTGAAATACACATCTAATTGAACCAGATCGACTGGACTCGAGACAATCAAAAACAAAACACCAGCAACAAGAGGAGCAGAAAAAAGTGAGATAAAGTGGTGAGTGACAAATGTATAGACAACAAGCTTCACTAATAAATTCTCGCTCTCATTCACTTATTTGCAGAATCATGTAGTCCTTTTAGGGTCATGGAGAGGCTGGAGCCTGTTAGCCAACACTGTGCAAATGCAGGGTACATGCTGAACAACTCACCAGACCACTGCAGGGCAACACACACACAATCATTCACACTCACATCCACACCTAGGAGCAGTATGGAACTAATGATCATGCCTTCGAACAGTGGGAGGAAACCTGAGTACCAGGAGGAAAGCCACGCAAGCATGGGGAGAACTTGCAAACCCCACACAGTGACAAACCCGCCGGGTCCTGCACAGACAGCAAGGTTATAAAGTGTTATTTATTTGTACAAATGTATGGTAATTAACAAAATGCAGCCGTGAGTTGGGCACAAACAAGTGTCCACCCACACTCTAGTCCCAAGCCTGGATAAATGCAGAGAGTTGCACCAGGAAGGGCATCCGGTGGAAAACTAATGCTACAAATAATATGCTAGTCAAAACCAAGAAATACATACCGGATCGGTCGAGGCCCGGGTTAACAACAACCGTCATCAGTGCTGTTAACCAACAGGGTGCTGGTGGAAATAGGATTACTGTTGGTCGAAGAAGTCGAAGAAGGAGAGGTGGGAGTTGTGGCCGTAGGCAGAGAGAGAGAAGAAGAAAGGCATGAGTCTAGGACTGAGAGTAGGGACTTTGAATGTTGGAACTATGACAGGAAAAGGTAGAGAGCTGGCTGACATGATGCAGAGGAGGAAGATGGACATACTGTTTGTTCAGGAGACCAGGTGGAAAGGTAGCAAGGCTAGAAGCTTAGGAGCGGGGTTTAAGCTGTTTTTTCAGTGTGGATGGGAAGAGAAATGGAGTAGGAGTCATCTTGAAGGAGGGGTTTGTCAGGAATGTTCTAGAAGTGAAAAGAGTGTCAGACAGAGTGATGATTCTCAAGTTAGAAATTGAAGGCGTGATGTTCAATGATGTTAGTGCTTATGCCCCACAGGCAGGATGTGAGTTAGAAGAGAAGGAGAGATTCTGGAATGAGTTAGATGAAGTGATGCAGAGTACCCCCAGAGGTGAAAGAGTGGTCATTGGTGCAGACTTCAGTGGACATGTTGGTGCAGGAAACAGAGGGAATGAGGAAGTGATGAGCAGGTTTGGTATCCAGGACAGGAACAGAGAAGAACAGATGTTGATAGATTTTGCAAAAAGGATGGAAATGGCTGTGGTGAATACTTTCTTCCAGAAGAGACAACAGCATAGGGTGACTTATAAAAGGGGAGGTAGGAGCACACAGATAGACTACATCTTGTGTAGGCGATGTAATTTGAAGGAAGTCAGTGACTGCAAAGTAATAGTAGGTGAGAGTGTTGCCAAACATCATAGGTGCTGTGTAGGATGACACTGATGGTGAGGAAGGTGAAGAAGGCAAAGGCAGGGCAGAAGATAAAGTGGTGGAAGCTGAAAAAGGAAGAGTGTCCAGTTGTCTTCAAGGAGTAGTTGAAACAGGCTTTGGCTGGTCAAGAAGTCCTTCCAGATGACTGGACAACTACAGCTAATGTGATCAGGGAGACAGGTAGGAGAGTACTGTAAAGTAGATAAGGAGACTTGGTGGTTGAATGAGGAAGTGCAGGAGTGTGTATAAAGGAAGAGGTTAGCTAAGAAAAAGTGGGACATTGAGAGACCCAAAGAGACTAAACAGGACTACAGGGAGACACAACGTAAGGTGAAGGTAGAAGTGTTAAAGACCAAACAGAGGGCATATGATGACTTGTATGCTAGGTTGGACCACAAGGAGGGAGAAAATGATTTATACAGATTGGCACAGCAGAGAAATACACATGGGAAGGACATGCAGCAAGTTAGAGTGATTAAGGTCAGAGATGGAAATGTATTGACTGATGATAGAAATATGCTGGAAGGATGGAAAGAGTACTTTGAAGAGCTGATGAATAAGGAAAATGAGAGAGGAAAAAAGAGTAGAAGAGGTGACCATTGAGGACCAGGAAGTAGTAAAGATTAGTAAATGTGACATGAGGAGGGCATTGAAGAGTGGATGAAGAGTGGAAAGGCAGTTGGTCCTGATGACATACCTGTGGAGGTATGAAAGTGTCTCGGAGAGGTAGTAGTAGATTTTCTGACAAGAACATTCAACAAGGTCTTAGAGGGTGAGAGGATGTCGGAGGAATGGAGAAGAAGTGTGTTGGTGATAATTTTTAAGAACAAGGGAGATGTGCAGAGTTGTGGAGACTACAGAGGGATAAAGTTGATGAGCCAGACGATGAAGTTATGGAAAAGAATAGTGGAAACTAGACTAAGGGCAGAGGTCAGCATTTGTGAACAACAGTTTGGTTTCATGCCAAGAAAGAGCAGTGTTTGCTTTGAGGATGTTAATAGAGAAGTACAGAGAAGGTCAGAGGGAGCTGCATTGTGCCTTTGTGGATCTGGAGAAAGCATATGACAGGGTGTCGAGAGAGGAACTGTGGTATTGCATGAGGAAGTCTGGAGTGGCAGAGCAGTATGTTAGAGTGGTGCAGGACATGTATGAGAGATGTAAGACAGTGGTGAAGTGTGCTGTCGGTGTGACAGAAGAGTTCGAGATGGAGGTGGGACTGCATCAAGGATCAGCTCTGAGCCCCTTCTTGTTTGCTATGGTGATGGACAGGCTGACAGACGAGGTTAGACAAGAATCTCCATGGACTATGATGATTGCAGATGACATTGTGATCTGTAGTGAGAGCAGAGAACAAGTGGAGCAAAATCTAGAGAGGTGGAGGTATGCCCTGGAAAGGAGAGGAATGAAGGTTAGCCTCAGTAAGATAGACTACATGTGTGTGAATGAAAAGGACCCAAGAGGAACGGTGAGGTTACAGGGAGCAGAGATAAAGAAGGTGGAGGACTTTAAGTTAGGCTCAACAGTCCAGAGCAATAGAGAGTGTGGGCAAGAGGTGAAGAAGTGTGTGCAGGCAGGTTGGAATGGTTGGAGAAAAGTGTCCGGTGTGATGTGTGATAGGAGGGTATCGGCAAGAATGAAAGGAAAAGTGAACAAGACGGTGATGAGACCAGCGGTGTTGTATGGTTTAGAAACAGTGGCACTGGGGAAAAGACAGTAGGCAGAGCTGGACGTAGCAGAGATGTAAATGTTGAGGTTCTCTTTGGGAGTAACGAGGATGGATAGGATCAGGAATGAGCACATCATAAGGACAGCACATGTAAGAGGTTTTGGAGACAAAGTCAGATGTACAGACGAGGGATCGTGAATATATTGGTAGTAGGATGCTGAGGTTGGAACTACCAGGCAGAAGGCCTCGAGGAAGACCAAAGAGAAGATTCATGGATGTGATGAAGGAGGGCATGAAGGTAGTTGGTGTAAGAGAAGAAGATGCAGAGGATAGGGTGACACTGAGACAGATGATTCGCTGTCGTGACCCCTGAAGGGAAAAGCTGAAAGGAAAAGAAGAAGAAGTAGTATGGTAATTAATAAAACCCAGATATTTGTTCACCAGTTGCTGTTGCTTAAAGTTGAAATATCTACAACTTGAACTGAACAAAGTACCATTTTCCCACTTTAAGCATTTAATGGTTTTTAGTTTTATGCCTATAGTATTTTAGTTTTGTCCTTAGACCTGAGTCACTTCCCCCTAGGGATCTCATCAGAAAATACAAGCGAATGTTATTTGAAATAAATTAAAATGATACATTTCAAGAAATTGATGTCTTGCTTGAGGTGAATAAACTTGCAGTCTTGGTGAGTTTGGACGTGTGCAAAATTTTTGTGTAAAATTAGAACGAATACATTTTATTATTAGATATTCAAATGTGTTTGAGCATAATGTTATGTAGTATGTTCTGTTATGTAGTAGATTTATATAGCGCTTAATCCATACTGGAATATTATGCTCAACGTGCTCTGGGGAGTATGCAGTTGATAATAACTCTTTATTGTCAATGTACATTACATACATGAAATCTGGTCTTTTGTACTCTGGGGAGGCAGTGGTGGTCTAGTGGTATAAGGCGCCGGATTGCTGATCCAAAGGTTGGGGGTTTGAGTCCCACTCTCCACAGGGTTGTCACTGTCCCCCCCAGTGCAGCTAACTGGGTTATCAAAGGCCGGCCATGTCTCCCACTGTCTATGGTGTGAGGCATGTAAAAGAACCATTGCTGACTTTCGTAAAAAGAGTAGGCTGCAAAGCCATCAGCGTGTTTCCGCCCTGTGATGGCCTGGCGAGCTGTCCAGGGTGTACTCTGCCCTCGCCCTGAGTTGGCTGGGATGGGCACCAGCCTCCCCGTGACCCTAATTAGGATGAAGCGGTTACAGAAAATGAACTGAACTGATGAACTGTACTCTGGGCACCTGTCGCCACTGTCCAGCGCCAGTTATTGCGTTATTCTATCCTTTGATGCTGACGCAAAGAAGGAAGCAATAACTACCAAATTTTAACGTCTTATGGTATGACGCAGCCAGATTCGAACTTCGACCTTCCGGAGGCTAAAGTGGACGCTCTTCAAACTGAGCTAAATCCCCGGTAATGGAGGAATTTTCAGGCAAAACCAACCGAAAACGCACTATTTCACAGCTACATCACTTGTGTATTATTCAGATAACAGTAGAAAAATTATTTAATTATCTCAAGTGTATTGATGAATAAATGACTGATATAACCTTGATATAGGAATACAGTATAATAATATTGAGCTTTGGGGTGGGGGTAGCATTTTGTCATGTAAAAATAGGTCTGTACTTACATAGGACACCCAGAGTCCCTAGAAATTACTCCACCGCCCTATTTCATCCTATCGGAACTACGTGAGATATTGAGAGTGAAATCATCTTTCCATCAATTTCATCAAGCCCAATCTTAGTTCAATATGTGACAATTATTTTGTGAAAATGCACGAGTTAAATCAGTCACATAAGTAAACATTCCTGATAATTCAGGAAAACATGCACAGCTTATGGCGAGATGATCAACTACCAACATTGGATTCTTCTTCTTCTTCTTCTTTTACTTTCGGCTGCTCCCTTCAGGGGTCGCCACAGCAAATCATCCGCCTCCACCTCACCCTGTCCTCCGCATCTTCTTTTCTGACTCCGACGACCTTCATGTCTTCCTTCACCACATCCATAAATCTCTTCTTTGGTCTTCCTCGAGGCCTTCTGCCTGGTAGTTCCAGCCTCAGCATCCTACTGCCAATATACTCACTATCCCTCCTCTGTACATGTCCAAACCATCTCAATCTACCCTCTCTGACTTTGTCTCCAAAACATCTTACGTGGGCTGTCCCTCTGATGTACTCATTTCATCCTCGTTACTCCCAGAGAGAACCTCAACATTTTCATCTCCGCTACCTCCAGCTCTGCCTCCTGCCTTTTCCTCAGTGCCACTGTTTCTAAGCCATACAACATTGCTGGCCTCACCACCGTCTTGTACACTTTTCCCTTCATTTTTGCTGACACTCTCCTATCGCACATCACACCGGACACTTTTCTCCAACCATTCCAGCCTGCCTGCACACGCTTCTTCACCTCTTTTCCACACTCTCCATTGCTCTGGATTGTTGAGCCTAAGTACTTAAAATCCTCCACCTTCGTTATCTCTGCTCCCTGTAACATCACCGTTCCTCCTGGGTCCTTCTCATTCACACACATGTATTCTGATTTTCTGAGGCTAACCTTCATTCCTCTCCTTTCGAGGGCATACCTCCACCTCTCTAGATTTTGCTCCACTTGTTCTCTGCTCTCACTACAGATCACAATGTCATCTGCAATCATCATAGTCCATGGAGATTCTTGTCTAACCTCGTCTGTCAGCCTGTCCATCACCATAGCAAACAAGAAGGGGCTCAGAGCTGATCCTTGATGCAGTCCCACCTCCATCTCGAACTCTTCTGTCACACCGACAGCACACTTCACCACTGTCTTACATCTCTCATACATGTCCTGCACCACTCTAACATACTGCTCTGCCACTCCAGACTTCCTCATGCAATACCACAGTTCCTCTCTCGACACCCTGTCATATGCTTTCTCCAGATCCACAAAGGCACAATGTAGCTCCCGCTGACCTTCTCTGTACTTCTCTATTAACATCCTCAAAGCAAACATTGCATCTGTGGTGCTCTTTCTTGGCATGAAACCAAACTGTTGTTCACAAATGCTGACCTCTGCCCTTAGTCTAGCTTCCACTATTCTTTCCCATAACTTCATCATATGGCTCATCAACTTTATCCCTCTGTAGTTGCTGCAACTCTGCACATCTCCCTTGTTCTTAAAAATGGGCACCAGCACACTTCTCCTCCACTCCTCCGGCATCTGCTCACTCTCTAGGACCTTGTTGAATGTTCTTGTCAGAAAATCTACTGCTACCTCTCCTAGACACTTCCATACCTCCACAGGTATATCATCAGGACCAACTGCCTTTCCATTCTTCATCCTCTTCAATGCCCTTCTCACTTCACCCTTACTGATCTTTGCTACATCTTGCTCCTCAATGGTCACCTCTTCTCCTCTTTTTTCTCTCTCATTTTTCTCATTCATCAGCTCTTCAAAGTACTCTTTCCATCTTCCCAGCACACTTCTGTCATCAGTCAATACATTTCCCTCTCTGTCCTTTATCAATCTAACTTGCTGCACGTCCTTCCCATCTCTATTTCTCTGCTGTGCCAACCTGTATAGATAATTTTCTCCCTCTTTACTGTCCAACCTATCATGCAGGTCATCATATGCCCTCTGTTTGGTCTCTGTTTGGAAGCACTTCCTGTCCACCCAAAGCCTGTTTGAACTCCTCCTTGAAGACAACTCAACACTCTTCCTTTTTCAGCTTCCACCACTTTGTCTTCTGTTCTGCCTTTGCCTTTTTCACCTTTATCACCATCAGAGTCATCCTGCACACCACCATCCTATGCTGTTTGGCAACACTCTCACCCACTATGACTTTGCAGTCACTGACTTCCTTCAAATTACATCACCTACACAAGATGTAGTCTACCTGTGTGCTCCTACCTCCGCTTTTATAAGTCACCCTATGCTCCTGTTTCTTCTGGAAGAAAGTATTCACCACAGCCATTTCCATCCTTTTTGCAAAATCTATCAACATCTGTCCTTCTGCGTTCCTGTCCTGGATACCAAACCTGCCCATCACTTCCTCGTCCCCTCTGTTGCCTGCACCAACATGTCCATTGAAGTCTGCACCAATGACCACTCTTTCACCTCTGGCGGTACTCTGCATCACTTCATCTAAGTCACTCCAGAATCTCTCCTTCTCTTCTCACTCACATCCTGCCTGTGGGGCATAAGCACTAACAACATTGAGCATTACACCTTCAATTTCTAACTTGAGACTCATCACTCTGTCTGACACTCTTTTCACCTTTAGAGCATTCCTGACAAACTCCTCCTTCAAGATGACCAACATTGGATACAGAATTTAAAAGAGCACGACTGAAACTACTGTCATGAGAAACTGGTTTGTTATAAAACTGTCTGAACACGCATTCACTGCTCCAACTTGCCGTCCCCAAAACCGTTTGAATTGAAAACTAATGCTGCATGAGTAGAGGCTTACACCGTGTGGTTTGAATATTGATATATCAATAACTGCAGTTTGAGAACCAGCTTTTTCCATCTACTTATAGTGTCTTTGCCCACTCTTTTGTGAGGCCTAGTAATGCTTATGAACAAAGCTGTCTCGTCTCCTCTGAGGTCGCGAGTCATATCCAGACCAGGCGTATAGCTCTGAAGAGAGTTCACCTTGGTGAAAACCAGTTCGAGTCTGTTTCAGGAGATCCCCAATTCTAATTTTTACATAGTCATCAGAAATATCTACATTTCTAATGTCAATAAGATGGAGGGCCTGAAATCTTTGCCCTGATAAAAGCAGGGTAAGCATGGGCAACTTCAGTGGCAATCCTTTTAACAATTCATGTCAAGTGATCTCTCAAATACAACAACACATGTTGTACCTTCCAAGTGACATTTTATGTAGGTAAATTAGATAAAGTTGATCTAGCTGTATTAATTGCAGAGTATCCAAAAACCAGATTCATATAACACTGACTATAAATGCAAAGCCTCACCCAATAGTGGTGAAAGGGGATCAATACCCCTTGCAGTGCAAAAACACAACCACTATCGGTAATATGTCCCATATTGCTGGTGTGTCGCATGTCTCCATGACTGCAGGATAATGTTTGTAACTGATGGTGAAAGGGCCCTGACTTTCCAAGCCTTCTCTGACAGCCTGAATGCTGCTAGTTTGAGTTTCTTGTGGAGTGGATGTCGAAACTATGGCCGATTGAGGAGTCGTAACAGGGATCGAGATTTTGGCAGCAGTCTTGGACAGTCTATTGACAATCCCAGTAACTTCATAAATCAAAATTGAATTGTCCATATCAGTGCCACCATGGGCACTTCTGCCTTTTCGTTAATTACTTTATGCAGAACTCTTGCCAATCACACTGAAAGGGCAAACTATATAGTCATAAGAATTTCCCCAAAACACAGCAAATACATCAACAGCTTCTGCATCGGGTCAGGGTACCAATATATGTATCTGTTCAATTGTGTATTTAATCTGGAAGCAAACAATTCTCTAACCAGCTTCCCAAACACATCACACATTTGTATAAACGCCTGTTCATTTAGGTGTCATTCTTTGTCATCTGGGAACTACCTTGAAAACTCATCTGCTTCATAATTACGCACCCCAGGCAAATGAGCAGCCGCCAACCAAATATTCCTGTCAGTTGCCCATAGCGACGATATCAGCCGGACCAGAGCCGACGGGATCCCACGTAGACGAAGTATGCCCCAGAGGGCCTCCCTATCCACTGAGTCGAATGCCTTGCAAAAATCTATATAGGCGGCAAGGAACCCCCTATCAAACTCCCACAAGTGCTCAGATAGGACGCGGAGCGCAGGTATGCGGTGAACGGTAGACCGCTTCGGTGTAAACCCAGACCGTTCAGGGTGCTGGCGCGCTAGAAACTGCTGTCAGATCCTGTCCAGTAGAATCCGTGTGAAGACCTTGCCCGGAACTGAGAGGAGAGTAACCCCCTGGTAACTGTTGCATTCTCGGGTATCACCCTTCCTCTTCCAGATCGGGACAACGATGCCCCGTTTCCAGTCAGTTGGGAAAACACCAGTGCTCCACACTGAGCACACAAGAACGAACAGCCACCTGAGGACGGCCTCACCTCCCACCTTAAGCATTTCCACGTGGATACCACAAACTCCCGCAGATTTGCCATCCACCAAGCACCACACCGCCCTTCGAGTTTCCTCAAGAGTTGGCGGGTCGCAGCCTGGGGGAGGGTCGGCAACAAGAGTTTCAGCATCCCCAACAGCCAGACTCCGGGCGGGAGGATCAGCATGATACAACTCTTCAAAGTACTCGGCCCAACGAGTCCTCACTTCAGATTCTTCAGTAAGGACACTAACGTCTGCAGCTTTCACCGTCTGACATCGCGATGTGGACCGAGAGGAATGGAGGCTCTGCAACACCCTGTAAGCTGAGCGAGAATTCAAGTGGCCCTCGACAGTCTCACAGAGATCACGGACCGCAGCCTCCCGATCTTTTTGCACCGCCTTGACGGCTTCGTGCTTCAGGTCCCTGGCCAGTCCAACTCTGCGTCGAGTCGAGCCTGTCTCGTTCTCTCAATGATGTCGATGATCTCAGAGGAGATGGCTATTCCCGGTTGTCTGGGTGACCCCGATATGCAGCCATGGGACACCTTCAGGATGTCAGAGAACCTCCGTGCCTGCACCCGCGTCCAGATCCTGCAGGGATTCCCCAAGCCTACTGGCAAACTCCGAAGCCACATCAGGGTCTCTGAGTCGGCTTACGTCAAATCGCATTTGACGAGCCAGAGCTTTTTCAGGGCGCCTGAAGCGGATCTTCAGAGTTGCCACCAGAAGCCTGTGGTCTCCCGAGAATAGCTGGGTACTTCTGAAGACACGGCAGTTCTGGACCAGCTGCCAGCGACGACCTACGAGAACATGGTCGATCTCCTTCCTAGTGACGCCGTCGTTGGAGAACCAAGTCCAGCGTCGCGGATCCGATCTCTGGAACCACGAGCCAGCAATCCTTAAGCCCCAACTTTTTGCGAAGTCAAGAAGCAATAAGGCACTTTCATCGCGGCGTCCAGAACTGTGGGGACCGACACATGCTTCGTAGCCATCCCGGTTAGTGCCAGTGGTTGCATTGAAGTCCGCCAGTACGATCAGGGTGTCCCTTCCCAGAACCCCCGACACCACCGAGTTGAGGTGGTCGTAGAAGGTTTCCTTCATAGATCAATCACTTACCCCGGTCAGAGCATACACTGCGACGATAGAGAGCGTCCCCACTGTGTGAGTCACCCTCAGTTGCATAATACGCTCGTTGACCGGGACCACCTCCGATACCAAAGGAGCCAATTGATCAGCGACGGCGACGGCAACTCCTTGAGTGTGAAGACCGTCGGCCCGGCCAGACCAGTAGTAGGCGTACCCACCGACACCTGTCTCGCCGGACCCAGGCCTCCGCACCTCAGAGAGGGCCGCAATGCCGATGCCAAGCAGACTAAGCTCCCTTGATGCTAGAGGCAGGTGAGAGTCGTCCCGCAGAGAAGTCACGTTCCATGTGCTGAACCGGACTGACCGCCTCAAATTCAACCGAGGTGACCGAAAGCAGCTGGTGTCCGACACCTTTGCACCGCCCGCGTCACTCACCCTATCACGCCCGACCTGGTTGCTCCAGGATTTTACTCCCATCATGGAGTGGGGGTCCCAGAGACTTTTCCCCACCCCCTCATACGACGCCGCCTAAGGCAGGCGTCGGGTTACTTCCCCGGCGAAACTCCAGCGTTTAGTTGTGCGTTTTGCTGGCTTTTTTAAGAGGGAGGGGGTGCAAACTCCACCCCCCGAGGCTCCTCTAGGGATTAAGGGAGCGATGGGAATTTGCCCAATCTGTCCACATGTGTTTTGTGGCTTTGAGGAAGACTTCCCCATATCCCTCAATCTATCTTGTGGGGTGTGCAATGGGAGTATGGTGTACCGGACCCGTTACTAAGGGCCTTTCGGTCTCTGTATCACCAGTGCCAGAGCTTGGTCTGAATTAAAAGTTAAATTATTTTTGTAGAGGAATTTAAGTATCTTGGGGTCTTGTTCAAGGGTGAAGGAAGAATGGAGCATGAGATCAACAGGCTGACTGGTGCAGCCTCTGCTGTTAAGCTGAGCTTGTACTGGTCCATCATGTGAAGAAGAAGCTGAGCAGAGATGCAAAACTCTCAATTTACCAGTCGATCAACTTCCAACCCTCACCTATGGTCACGAGCTCTGGGTAGTAACAGAAAGAACAAGATCCCGGACACAAGAGGTCGATATGAGCTTCCATTGCCAGGTGGCTCCCCCTTCGAGATTGGATGAAAAGCTGGCTGAGAAGAAGGACTTTACTACTTAGGCTACTGACCCTAATATCCAACTCTGGAACAAATGGATGAAGATAATGAGTGAAGATGAAAAATGAAGATTTAATAATAATAATAATAATAATAATAATAATAATAAAAATGGGGTCAGGTCAGGTTTTGCCCTGCTACTGGTAACATGTAAGTCAGTACAACCTGTTGCATGGTCGAGTGGTCGGCGACTAAACCGGTTCCCCCACCAGGTTCCAAATTTGGTGAGGAGCATGGCTTGCAACCCAGTAGATATTAAAAACAAGACCTATCAAAGGGCTGATGAACTCTTTAGAGCATAGGTCGGGAACCTTTTTGACTACGAGAGACAAAAAAAAAAGACATTTTTAAAATCTAATCCTCTAAGAGCCATATATATATATATATATATATATATATATATATATATATATATATATATATATATATATATATATATATATTAGTCCTTCTCAAAAAATTAGCATATTGCGATAAAGTTCATTATTTTCTGTAATGTACTGATAAAAATTAAACTTTCATATATTTTAGATTCATTGCACACCAAATGAAATATTTCAGGTCTTTTATTGTTTTAATACTGATGATTTTGGCATACAGCTCATGAAAACCCAAAATTCCTATCTCAAAAAATTAGCATATTTCATCCGACCAATAAAAATAAAAGTGTTTTTAATACAAAAAAAGTCAACCTTCAAATAATTATGTTCAGTTATGCACTCAATACTTGGTCGGGAATCCTTTTGCAGAAATGACTGCTTCAATGCGGCGTGGCATGGAGACAATCAGCCTGTGGCACTGCTGAGGTGTTATGGAGGCCCAAGATGCTTTGATAGCGGCCTTAAGCTCATCCACAGTGTTGGGTCTGGTGTCTCTCAACTTTCTCTTCACAATATCCCACAGATTCTCTATGGGGTTCAGGTCAGGAGAGTTGGCAGGCCAATTGAGCACAGTAATACCATGGTCAGTAAACCATTTAGCAGTGGTTTTGGCACTGTGAGCAGGTGCCAGGTCGTGCTGAAAAATGAAAATCTTCATCTCCATAAAGCTTTTCAGCAGATGGAAGCATGAAGTGCTCCAAAATCTCCTGATAGCTAGCTGCATTGACCCTGCCTTTGATAAAACACAGTGGACCAACACCAGAAGCTGACATGGCACCCCAGACAATCACTGACTGTGACTACTTGACACTGGACTTCAGGCATTTTGGCATTTCCTTCTCCCCAGTCTTCCTCCAGACTCTGGCACTTTGATTTCCGAATGACATGCAAAATTTGCTTTCATCCGAAAAAAGTACTTTGGACCACTGAGCAACAGTCCAGTGTTGCTTCTCTGGAGTCCAGGTCAGGCACTTCTGCCGCTGTTTCTTGTTTCAAAGTGGCTTGACCTCGGTAATGTGGCACCTGTAGCCCAGTCCACTGCTTCCACAGGTCCCCCAAGGTCTGGAATCGGCCCTTCTCCACAATCTTCCTCAGGGTCCGGTCACCTCTTCTGGTTGTGCAGCGTTTTCTGCCACACTCTTTCCTTGCCTTGATACAGCACTCTGGGAACAGCTTATTCACTCAGAGATTTCTTTCTGTGTCTTACCCTCTTGCTTGAGGGTGTCAATGATGGTCTTCTGGACAGCAGTCAGGATGGCAGTCTTACCCATGATTGCGGTTTTGAGTACTGAACCAGGCTGGGAGTTTTTAAAAGCCTCAGGAATATTTTGCAGGTGTTTAGAGTTAATTGGTTGATTCAGATGATTAGGTTAATAGCTCGTTTAGACTACCTTTTCATGATGTGCTAATTTTTTGAGATAGGAATTTTGGGTTTTCATGAGCTGTATGCCAAAATCATCAGTATTAAAACAATAAAAGACCTGAAATATTTCAGTTGGTGTGCAATGAATCTAAAAATATATAAAAGTTTAATTTTCATCAGTACATTATAGAAAAAAATGAACTTTATCACAATATGCTAATTTTTGAGGACTGGTATATATATATATATATATATATATATATATATATATATATATATATATATATATATATATATATATATATATATACACATACATACATATATATATAAAAATATAAAAGTGAATGAGGGTCAGTCTGTCATTTGTAAACAATGAACGCAGCGTCATTGCGTCATTACATCAGCGTACTACATAGGTACATCTAAACTCAAAATGTGGCTTTTGTTTTGAAAAAAAAACCCTAAAATAAAAAAAAAAAACGTAAAATGGATGAACGTAAGTCGGGGAGCATCTGTATATACAGTAGGCCCTCGACATTCGCGGCGGCTCAGTTCCGGGCCATCCCGCGAATCGAGATAATCCGTGAGTTCTGTACCCGGAAGTAAAACCCCATGTATCACGTCACATGCGTGAATGAGCAAATGGAAGTAAAATCCTGTGTATCTATTACATGCGCTAAAATATGCTTCATAAACACGTTCTATAGACAGTCTTACTTATTAATACAGTATTATTGTAGCAAAATGTAATAATGATTCAGAAAAACTTTTCAAATTTTACTGTTATGTTTATTGATGATAAAATATAAACATTATACAACACATACTGTTGTAAAGCACTAGTATGAAAGTCTTTTTCGATTATTATTCCAGTACAGGATCTAAGTTAATGTTTGTGCGTGAGATTTTATGTTCTGTAGCATGTTTAACAAACGATACCAAAAGGATAAACTTTATTCTGCCTCATGTCTTTTTACATTGAATTTGGAATGACGTCGTGGAGTCTCCAAGATGGCGCTGCTTAGAGGGCGACGTTGCAGAGTTCTCAGTCAAATTGTTTCTTTGTTCATTTTAATTTGTTTTATTTGTTGTTTTGTTTGTTCATGTTTTGCACTATGCTCGTTTATGACCGGTCGACCCTACTACAGCTATAAGATCGGAGTGTCTTCAGGCATGTATAACTAAGCACGCTGAACTGGGCTTCTTGATAGCCAGGATGCAGCTAGCACAGAGCTAATATGCTAATGCTAGCCACACCCCGGCTAACAAGAAGCCCAGGCAGAGTTCTCAGAGTCTCCGGCGCTTGGTTAGCACCTCCGGTCATACTGCTTGAAAATGTGCAGTCCCTGCGAAACTAGATGGACGAGCTTCATGCTCAGATTGCAGCGCAGAGGATCTGCTGTGTTTTTGTGAAACATGGCTCGAGGAGAGTACACCCAATGAGGCGATTGCACCAGCCGGCTACACGGCCTTCATCCCCTGCAATCCCAAGTTCCGGAGTCATCGTTTGGCCCCTTCTCGCCAATTAAAAACTCCCAGCCTGGTACGACCTGGCACCTGCTCACAGTGCCAAAACCACTGGTAAATGGTTTACTGACCATGGTATTACTGTGCACAATTGGCCTGCCAACTCTCCTGACCTGAACCCCATAGAGAATCTGTGGGATATTGTGAAGAGAAAGTTGAGGGACACCAGACCCAACACTGTGGATGAGCTTAAGGCTGCTATCGAAGCATCCTGGGCTTCCGTAACACCCCAGCAGTGCCACAGGCTGATTGCCTCCATGCCACGCCACATTGAAGCAGTCATTTCTGCAAAAGGATTCCCGACCAAGTATTGAGTGCGTAACTGAACATATTATTTGAAGGTTGACTTTTTTGTATTAAAAACACTTTATTTTTATTGGTCGGATGAAATATGCTAATTTTTTGAGATAGGAATTTTGGGTTTTCATGAGCTGTATGCCAAAATCATCAGTATTAAAAAAATAAAAGACCTGAAATATTCCAGTTAATGTGCAATGAATCTAAAATATACGAAAGTTTAATTTTTATCAGTGCATTACAGAAAATAATGAACTTTAACACAATATGCTAATTTTATAGAAGGACTAGTATATATCGTTTTATGTTCACAAGCTTTGGGTAGTGACCGAAAGAACAAGGTCGCGGATACAAGTGGCTGGAATGAGCTTCCTTCGCTGGGTGGCGGGGCTCTCCTGTAGAGCTACGGTGAGAAGCTCTACCATCTGGGGAGAGCTCGGAGTAGATCCGCTGCTCCTCCGCACAGAGTGGGGCCAGTTGAGGTGGCTTGAGCATCTGGTGAGAATGCCTCCCGAACGCCTCCCTGATGTGGTGTTTCAGGCATGTCCAACTGCGAAGAGACCCTACGGTCGACCTAGAACACACTGGAGGGCCTATGTCTCTCGGTTGTCTGGGAACGCCTCGGTGTACCCCCGGAAGAGCTGAAGGAAGTGGCTGGGGAGAGGGATGTCTGGGTCTCTTTGCTTAAGTTGTGGGCCCCCCTTGACCTGACCCCAGAAGAAGTGGAAGATGATGATGATGATGATGATGATGATGATGATGATGATGATGATGATGTGCAAGCACCAGGGCGGACATATTACTACACCATGGTGATTTTCTTGAGACCTGTACAAAAAGCAGCTCATGTAATTTGTTTAGTGTGAGCTGGCACTGGTCTCGGTTGTGGGTGAAGTCATAAATGCAGAGTGTGTGTTATGTATCTGAAGACATTGTTGCTGGTGAATCTGTATTTAGGAGATTATTGTGTATTTCTTCCTGTGTTTTAAGTAACTGTTCTTTCAGTGTTGCTTCTGTTCCCTTCTGCTCCTTTTCTATTGACACTGCAGGACTGATGACAGGTTCTTCAGTTTAATTAACTTTTCAAAAGTGAACAACAAATCTACATTTCCTCTTTTGTAGATGTTTGTTTAAATACATGAAACCTTTGTTGGTCCTGCTTTATATCATCATCCAACTTTATGTATTCAATTGTTTATTTAATCTCCACGCTGTAAATATCCCTGGTTTACATTTCAGAACTCTGATCCCAAGGCAGTGAACATTTTTCACTTATTTGGTCAATGGCTTTTTTATAAACCTCTTATAGCAGTAAGTGTTACACAGCAGATGTGTTTGTGTTTAATGCTAATTTTCATGTTATTCAGGTAATACACCACAAGAGGACGTATAATCAAATGATTTTAGCCCTGGGTGTACCTTGGACCACTATGAGTACTATCATGATTTGAGGGAATGATTTTGAGGGAACTTTGAGGAATCGTGATGATTGCGCTGATCGTGGCTACATTTTTTTTTTTTTTGCTGCAATTATTACATTCATTCATGCATTCATTTTCTGAACCATTTAATCCTAATTCGGGTCATGAGGAGGCTGGCGCACATCTCAGCCAACTCTGGGTGAGGGCAGAGTACACCGTGGACAACTCGCCAGGGCATCGCAGGGCCGACATTTACACAAACACGGTGAGAAAATGCAAAATCCACACAGAAACGCTTGAGCTGGGACTTGATCCCAGGTCCTTCTTGCTGTGAGGCGGACATGATAACCACTATGCCGCCTATGATTATTACAATGTATTTCAATTTGATGCCACTCGTAATGGAATGTGGGGATTGTAGGAAAGTGCAGTAGAGCTTAACAGAGTGTAACAGACATTGATGTGTAATCGTCAGGGATCTTGATGAATTTAAAAACATGATTCATCAAGTTTCATGGATACGAGCTATCTTCTTTTGATACCCTGATCTTGCTCCAAGTGTACTGCTAAATTTTGGAGCTCCACCCTTTTTTGAATCTTGAAGATTATGGACATCATGGCCCAGTGTAAACCCAGGGCTACACCTGTCATCATAGATAAACAATTACAAGCAGCATCTGTGATCAAAGCTCTATAGATCACTCTCTCTAGTGGCGCAATACTTAAATGTATCAGCTATAAAAACACTCACTCTTTTGCCCAATTGCTGGAGCCTGTCTTAGCAGACACTGGCAAAGGCAGGGTACTTCCTGAACAGCTTGCCAGACCATCGCAGTGCAATACACACAAACATTTACTCTTCTTCTTCTTTTCCTTTCGGCTGTTCCCTTCAGGGGTCGCCACAGCAAATGATCTGCCTCCATCTCTCCCTATCCTCTGCATATTCTACTCTTACTCCAACGACCTTCATGTCCACCTTCACTGCATCCATAAATCTTCTCTTTGGTCTTCCTCTGGGCCTTTTGCCTGGTAGTTCCAACCTCAGCATCCTACGACCAATATACTCACTATCCCTCCTCTGTACATGTCCAAACCATCTCAATCTAGCCTCTCTGACTTTGTCTCCAAAACATCTAACATGTGCTGTCCCTCTGATGTACTCATTTCTGATCCTATCCATACACAAACATTTACTCTGAGGGGACAATTAGCAATTTACTTTAAAACAGTAAGTTTGCCTGATAAGCATGTGTTTGGACTGTAGGAGGACACCAGAGTATCCGGAATAAACCCACGCAAGCACGTAGGAGAATGTGCAAAACATGTTGTGAGGTGGATGTACTAACCACCGCCCTGCTGCCAAAGATTTCACGAAATGAAGTAAACAATGAATAAGAGCTAAAATAATATTCATCATGAACTGCTCTACTGCCACAGAGTGGGATTGCAGTAAATAATAAGCACTGCTTGCGTGGTTGGCGTCCGTCTCAGTCGACTCTGGGTGAGGGCAAAGCCCTCCCTGTACCGCTTGCCAGGCCATTGCAGGGCAGAAACATGCTGACAGCTATGTAACTCCTCTGTATAAAAGTCAGCAATGGTTCTTTTAGATGAACCTCTCACCACGGACAGTAAGAGACATGGCCGGCCTTTGATAACCCGGCTGAATTTTAGTTTGTTCAATTTTAAATGGCTTTAGTATAGACAGTGTAGGTTGCATAGTGGGCAGTGGTTAGCACAGCTGTCTCTTAGCAAGAAGGTCCTGAGTTTGAGTTCCATAGCTGCTGAGGGTGTGAAGTTTGCATGTGCTCCTTGTACGTGTGTGGGTTTCCTCCGGACATTCTGGTTTCCTCACATGGTCTGCATGCACATAACGATAATTAACTGTCCTGCCCCCCCCCCCCCCCCAAAGATGGCGCTCCCTAGAGGGCAGTGTCGCGGAGTTCTCGGAATCAAATTGTTTCTTTGTTTGTTTTAATTTATTCATATGTTTTTTTTGTTTAATTTTTGCACTATGCTCGTCTATGACTGTGAGACCTTACTACAGCTATGAGAGCGCAGTCCAAAGGACTTTGGACTGCGCTCTCATAGCTGTAGTAAGGTCTCACAGTCATAGACGAGCATAGAGAGCGCAGTCCTTTGGACATTTAGAACTGAGCACGCTCATCTCCTATCCTGAGCTAATCCTGAGTTAATATGCTACTGCAGCTCAATGCTAGCTACACCCTGGATAACAATAGACCCAGGCAGAGACACGGCAGGCAGGGAGGGGCTGAACGATGACTCGGGTGCTTGGCTCGCAGTGGAAGGGTAGCACTCTTGGTCATATTGCATGAAAATGTTCAGTCTTTGTGAAACAAGATGGACGAGCTTCAGGCTCGGATTGCAGTGCAGAGGGATCTACAGGACTGCTCCATGCTGTGTTTCGATGAAACATGGATCGAGTAGGGTACACCCGACGAGGCGACTACAGCAGCCGGCTACACAGCCTTCAGAGAGGACTGGAGCGCAGCGGCTAGCAACAAGAACCGCAGCAGAAGAATGGCGGATTCTCGTGAAATAAACCTGGTGTACTGACTGTAGATTATCTCTAAACCTTGCTTTGAGAATGGAGAACATTGAACTTTGAAGTTGCAGCCATTTCGTTTACCATTTTGTTTTTTGTTTGAGAACTGTTCATTTTTTTCCAACAAAACAATGGGCAGAGTGCAATATAAATATAAATATAATATAATATAATATAATATAATATAATATAATATAATATAATTTACTGCAATTTCATTCATTGCGGTTATCTACTGATTTACTTATTATTATTATTATTATTATTATTATTATTATTATATTGTTTGCTGGGTCTGTGTAAGGTCCTTTAAATATAGAATTTTAAGCATTTATTTTACAGCAGTTTATTTGTTGTTGATTTGAGCCTTCTTCTCTGTTTGTAACTTGACTCCTTGAACAACCTAGGTGGTGCTGCTCATCGGTGACGCACGTCATAATAATACGACGTACCCAAAAATTTCCTCCGAGATAATACAGTATATGAATAAATCTTATGTTATGTTATCTTATTTTATCTGATCTTATCTTAAGTGTGTGTGTGTGTGTGTGTGTGTGTGTGTGTGTGTGTGTGTGTGTGTGTATTGGCCCTGCCATGATCTGGTAGCTATTTAGGGGAGGTCCTGCTATTGTCTCGTGTTGGATGAGATAGGCTCCAGCCTCCCCTTGACCCTAGTGGTATGCCGAGGCAGTCCCGCAAATGAGCGAGTGGTGTAAATGCAGCATGTATTTATAGAAAAAGGGGTATACCTTTTCTCACCATCAGGGGGCACACAAACACGAGGAATAAACAAGGTTGCCAACCTAAACCAAGACAAGCATATGAAAGGACAGGGAGATTATTTCTGAATAATTATTAAAAAATAATGAAGGATTTAAAAAAAAAACTGCTTGCCTTCTTGCATTTTCTTTTTGAATCATCATTCACCCTATTAATGCAGCATCCTAATTAAACCGAAATAACTTTATATTTAAATAACAGGCTACCCCTTCCAATCAATGGCAGGACAAAACATACATCAGGATATTTGCTTAGCCCCTGTATCTTTGCCTGGGTGTAGCATAAGCTTGCCAATAAGTTATGGTGGGTGTTTATTATTATTATTATTATTATTATTATTATTATTATTTCAGGGCAGTGATGATCTGGTGGTTAAGATGCTGGATCACTGATCCCAAGGTCAAGAGTTTGAGCCCCATATCACCAGGTTGTCAATGCTGTGCCCCAGTGCGCTAACTGGGTTATCAAAGGTCGGCTGTGTCTCACTGTCTGTGGTGAGAGGTTCATGTCAAAGAACCATTGCTAACTTTGGTGAACTGTCCAGGGTGTACTCTGCTCTCCAGAGTGGGCTGAGATAGCCACCAGCTTCCCTGGGATCCTGATTAGGATTAAATGGCTTAGAAAATTAATGAATAATGAAGTTTGTCATGCATACAAATACAATATTATCCCAATTTTATCTTATCAGTTACAAAAACATTTAAAAAGAGCAACTAGTTGTGTTAACTTAAAATTAAAGTTGCAATGTATTATCTGTACTGATATAAATTTGTCAACACTTTTTGACATGCAATCATGTCTTTTGTTGAAGTAAACGTTGTGTATTTCGAACGCTGTTATCTTCTTAAACTCCACAGCTGAAAGTTAACCGAGAACTGACCACAACATCAGTTAATTATGTAAACTAAATTAGCCTATTATAATATCCACTAATTTACGAGCTTCGATTCCACAAAAATCCGCCACATCCAACCAGCAAAATTTTGATTTATGAGCTTTGCTGGAGAAATGGCTTTTCCAGGCTGATTAGCCTCATATTTTTCCCTGTGTATTCCTCCGCACTCCGAGAACATCTTGTGCAATGCTTCTGAGTTATTTTCTGTGATGCCCCTATAGGAAGAAAAAAAACATTTCACGCACCCCCACCGCCCTGCACGTGACTATAAACAGTGTTTGCTGCACTTCATATTGTTGGCTCGTTGTTTTTTTCCCTACAACATATGGAACACAGTGAGAGAGGTCCACCACCAGAGGATGCACAATTACATTTAATTCTAGTACAGTATGGCAAAAAAATCATGTTCACGAGGGTCAACCCCCTCCTCCAGGCATCACACTGTGCTCCCTGTATGTATGTATGTATGTATATGTATATACTAGTATATGTATGTATGTATGGATATGTATATATATTTTCGTCATGGTGGTGGTCAAGTTGAACAGTAAGTCGCGCGGGTCATAAGTCGGCGGCTACCTGTACATATAAATATTTAGGACCATACCTCCCATTTTAAAAAGGGGGACAGGAGAGTGTGTTCCAATTAGCATGGAATCACAATCCTTAGTATTCTGGGAAAGTGCTGGAAAGTGCAGTGTTGCTGGAGAGGAGGATCCTCTTGCTGATGGTGTCTTCTTTTTGGCTGTTCATAAATTTTATGGACATAATTTCTAGGCACACCTGAGGCATTGAGGGGTTCTGGTTTGGTGGCCATCGGATCTCATTTCCACTTTTTGCGGATGATGCTTGGCTTCATCAATCCGAGACCTCCAGCTCTCATTGGAGTGATCTGCAGCTGAGTGCGAAGTGGCCAGAATGAGAATCACCACCTCCAGGCCAGGGTTCTCAGCCAGAAAATGGTGGAATGCCCCCTCTGGGTATGGAATGAGGTCCTGCCCCAAGTGGAGGAGTATAAGTATCTTGGGATCTTCTTCAAGAGTGAGGAAGGATGGAATGGAAGATTGACAGATGGATCGCTGCAGCCAATGCTGTAAAGCGGAGCTTGTACTGGTCCATCGTGATGAAGGTGGTCATAGGCAATGCTCTCAATTTGGCAGTTGATCTACGTTCCAACCCTCACCTATGGTCATGAGCTTTGGGATTTGGGAACAAGCTCACAGAAACAAGCGGCTGAAATGAGCTTCCTTCGCCGGATGGCAGAGAAGCTCAGCCAACTGGGAAGGGTTCAGAGTAGAAGTGCTGCTCTTCTGCATTGAGAAGAGCCAGTTGATGGGACTTCTGCACCTGGTTAGAATGCCTCCCGAACTCCTGGTGTGGTGTTGCTGGCATGTCCATCCAGGAAGAGACCCTGGGGTCGACCTAGAACATGCTGGAGTTACAAGGTCTCTCGGCTGGCCTGGGAATGATGAACAGTTAGAGGAACTGACTGGGGAGAGGCATGTCTAAACCTCACTGCTTTGGCTGCTGCCTCTGTGAGCCGACCCCGCCGACCCCAGAACAAGCGGAAGATATATATTCTTCTTCTTTTTCTTTCGGCTGTTCCCTTCAGGGGTTGCCACAGAGAATCATGTGCCTCCATCTCACCCAATCCTCCGGATTTTCTACTCTTACTCTAACTACCTTCATGTCCTCCTTCAACACATCCATAAATCTTCTCTTTGGTCTCCCTCCATAGGCCTTCTACCTGGTAGTTCCAATCTCAGCATCCTACTATCAATATATTCACTATCCCTCCTCTGGAAATGTCCAAACCATCTCAATCTAGCTCCTCTGACTTTGTCTCCAAAAACTCTTACATGTGCTGTCCCTCTGATGTACTCATTCCTGATCCTATCCATCCTCGTTACTCAACATTTCCTCAACCTCAACATTTTCATTTCTGCTACGTCCAGCTCTGCCTCCTGTCTTTTACCCAGGGCCACTGTTTCTAAACCATACAACATCGCTGGCCTCAACACTGTCTTGTACACTTTTCCTTTCATTCTTGCTGATACCTTCCTATCACACATCACACTGGACACTTTTCTCCAACCATTCCAACCTACCTCTGCATACTTCTTCGCCTCTTTTCAACACTCTCCATTGCTCTGGATTGTTGAGCCAAGGTACTTGAAATCCTCCACCTTCTTTATCTCTGCTCCCTGTAACCTCACCGTTCCTTTTGGGTCCTTGTAGTTCACACACATGTATTCTGACTTACTGAGGCTAATCTTCATTCCTCTCCTTTCCAGGGCATACGTCCACCTCTCTACATTTTCGTGAACTTGTTCTCTGCTCTCACTACCAAACACAATGTCATCTGCAAACATCATTGTCCATGGAGATTCTTGTCTAACCTCGCCTACAGCCTGTCCATCACCATAGCAAACAAGAAGAGGCTCAGAGCTGACCCATGATGCAGTCCCTCCTCCACCTTGAACTCTTGTGTCACACTGACAGCACACCTCACCACTGTTACATACATCTCTTATACATGTCCTGCAACACTCTAACATACTTCTCTGCCACTCCAAACTTCCTCATTCAATACACATTTCCTCTCTTTGCACCCTGTCTCCAGATCCACAAAGGCACAATGCAGTTCCCTCTGACCTTCTGTGTATTTCTCTATTAACATCCTCAAAGCAAACACTGCATCTGTGGTGCTCTTTCTTGGCATGAAACCAAACTCTTGTTCACAAATGCTGACCTCTGCACTTAGTCTAGCTTCCACTATTCTTTCCCATAACTTCATCGTCTGGCTCATCAACTTTATCCCTCTGTAGTTGCGACAACTCTCCACGTGTTCCTTGTTCTTTAAAACGGGCACCAGCACACTTCTCCTCCATTCCTCCGGCATCCTCTCACTCTCTAAGACCTTATTGAATGTTCTTGTCAGAAAATCTACTGCTACCTCTCCTGGACGCTTCCATACCTCCACCTCAGGACCAACTGCCTTTCCACTCTTCAAGCTCTTCAATGCCCTCCTCACTTCACCCTTACTAATCATTGCTACTTCCTGGTCCTCAACGGTCACCTCTTCTCTTTTTTTCTCTGTCATTTTCCTCATTCATCAGCTCTTCAAAGTACTCTTTCCATCTTTCCAGCACACTTCTGTCATCAGTCAATACATTTCCCACTCTGTCCTTAAATCACTCTAACTTGCTGCATGCCCTTCCCATCTCTGTTTCTCTGCTGTGCCAACCTGTATAGATCATTTTCTCCCTCTTTACTGTCCAACCTATCATACAAGTCATCATACGCCCTCTGTTTGGCCTTAGCCACTGCTACTTTCGCCTTACACTGTGTCTTCCTGTACTCCTGTTTACTCTCTTCGGTCCTCTCAATGTCCCACTTTTTCTTAGCTAACCTCTTCCTTTGTACACACTCATGCACTTCCTCATTCCACCACCAAGTCTCCTTATCTAATTTCCTTCCAGAGGACACACCAAGTATTCTCCTACCTGTCTCCCTCATCATATTAGCTGTAGTTGTCCGGTCATTTGGAAGCACTTCCTGACCACCCAAAGCCTGTTTCAACTTCTCCTTGAAGACAACACGACACTCTTCCTTTTTCAGCTCCTACCACTTTGTCTTCTGCTCTGCCTTTTCTTTCTTCACCTTCCTCACCATAAGCGTCATCCTGCACACCACCATCCTATGCTGTTTGGCAACACTCTCACCTGCTACTACTTTGCAGTCACTGACTTCCTTCAAATTACATCGCCTACACAAGATGTAGTCTACCTGTGTGCTCCTACCTCCGCTTTTATAAGTCACCCTATGCTCCTGTTTCTTCTGGAAGAAAGTATTCACCACAGCCATTTCCATCCTTTTTGCACAATCTATCACCATCTGTCCTTCCGTGTTCCTGTCCTTGATACCAAACCTGCCCATCACTTCCCCGTCCACTCTGTTGCCTACACCAACATGTCCATTGAAATCTGCACCAATGACCACTCTTTCACCTCTGGGGGTACTCTGCATCACTTCATCCAACTCACTCCAGAATCTCTCCTCTTCTAGCTCACATCCTGCCTGTGGGGCATAAGCACTAACAACATTGAACACCACACCTTCAATTTCTACCTTGAGACTCATGCCTTTCCTCTTCTCTTTCTGCCTGCAGACACGCCTCCCACCTCTCTTTCTTCGACTAAAAGTAGTCCAATTTCCACCAGCATCATGTTGGTTGGCAGCACTGATGGCGGTCATTGTAAACCCGGGCCTCGACCAATCCAGTATGGAATTTGTTTTGATGATTCGCATTCTTAATACTGGCACAAGTTTTACGCAGGATGCCCTCCCTTCCTGTTGCAACCCTCTGCATTTATCCAGGCTTGGGACCGGCGTGAGGACAAACACTGGCTTGTGACTCCCTCACGGCTGCATTGACTATCTATCTGTCTATCTATCTATCTATCTATCTATCTCTCTCTCTCTCTCTCTCTCTCTGTGTATGTATATATATATATATATATATATATATATATATATATATATATATATATATATATATATATGTATGTAGAGGATTTTCTGAGTAGATCCTTCCGTAGGAGAGTGCTCAATACTTTTTGGTAGAGCAAATAGCAATAAATTATTGTTATTTTTATATATGTATGTATGTATGTATGTATGTATGTATGTACTAGTATTACTGAAAACTTAAAAAAAATTAATACAGTCTTAATATTTGTAGAAATTTTACTGAAAGTTTTATCACATTTTTATGAGAAAATTGTTCACTTATCAAATTAACATAAGCAGTAGTTCAGAATTATAACTAACTATGAATTTAAACAAATCTGTTCTGAAAAATAATCAATAAAAAGCCAGTCATGCTTCTAAGTTCATTTTTACTTTCCAGCATGATGATCCATTTTTCAGAAATTCCAGGACATGCCTCATGCTTTTCAGTAAAATTTATTTACTTTAAAATACAGATGCTTACTGGATCTCCTCTGTTCTTGGATTCAGTACCCTGAATGAGACAAGTCCTGAATTCTGGAACAATCCAAACATTCCTCCATCATTTCAGTCAAACCTGCAATTTTTTGGCATATTTCAACAAACTTGTACACCATAATTCACCCAAGTTTTTGTATAGACAAGGAATCACAATTTCAATATCAAAACACAAAAAGAAAATGAAAATGTGTGGAAGGAAGATGACTATTCATAACTCACTTCTCAAATATTGATTTACAAGCCCTTAGATTCCATGGAGCCGGCCTTCCATTACATCATCGATGAAAACGTCGAAATTAAAAACTAAAATGTAATAATGCTGCAACTGGATTTGGTCTAAAGCTGAGGGAAGCAGCAGTGCTTCCTCCTAATATAGTGGTCAAAGTGCACACTTTATACTGTAGGTAGTTGGTTTTGCTGAGCACAAGTTACGATAACAAATGTTTATTTATTACAAAAATAGCATGAATGTGACGCAGTGAGGATGAAAGAATGTGAGGAGAACAGCTACAGGTATGGCTTTGGGTTGTGAAACATTTTGGCATGTTAACAGAAGCCTCTATGTGAAAAAAAAAACATGTTTACAATTCAAAATTGCAACAACAAATTAGACACAAAGACCATCCCCCCAAAAAACAAACAAACAAAAAAACCCGAAACACACACACACACACCCTGCTCCCGGAAAACAGACAACAAACCCAAAATCACACTTGTAAAGCTTAAAAAGCAACAATGAAACTAAAATAGCATTAATACTCAAAACAAAAAGTAAACACACAACAAAAGTCAAAACAAAAGCCAAACTAAAAATGCAAAAAAAGAAACAAAACAAAACAATCCACAACCAAACTTAAAACCACAACAATAAAACTAATAATATAATTAATTTGTAAAAAACACACACACACACACACACACACACACACACACACACACACACACACACACACACATGCATGCACACACACACTCTCTCTGTCTCTCTCTCTCTCTCTCACACACACACACTTTTTCTCTCTCTCTCTGTCTCTCTCTCCTGTCTCTCTCTCTCACACACACAATCTCTCTCTCTCGCTCTCTCTCTCTCACTCTCTCTCTCACACACACACACTCTCTCTCTCTCGCTCTCTTTCTCTCTCGCTCTCTCTCTCTCGCTCTCTCTCTCTCACTCTCTCACACACAAACACACACGCACACACACAGGCACACACACGCACGCACACATGCACACACATGATAGTAAAATTAAAGCGAAATTTTTCACGTGGACTTTGTAACTGTTGATGCATTTTTGATTTGCACTTATGGGACATATTCAGTGCCACCGTCACATCTTTACTGATTGAACAGTTCACCAGTCTTTTAACTAATATATACAAATCAATACTGTAATAATAATAATAATAATAATAATAATAATAATAATAATAATAATAATAATCCTCCTCCTCCTCCTCATCATCATCGTCATCAATGTCATGCCCCTGAATATTTTGGTGGTATGAGGTTTCCACCTCAATAAATAAAACTCTCAGAAATGTCTTTTGTTTACGTTTCATAAAAATAATTATTTTAAGAGAAAAACAAATAAATAAACAAACAAAAAAAAAATCCACAAAAATTGTTAAAAAACCCCCAACTGATTGAGTGCGTGCAAACCTCTTAGGCTTTTTTCTTTTTTTTTTTATATAAAAATATTATAGATGCTGCATTCACTAAATACTGTATATGAAATCTGTCGAGTGGGGAGTAACTCCTCACTCCTCTAAACAATCCGGATGATTCCAATTCCACCATGCAGTCCATTTGAGAAAACTTTCATTCAAATGCAGTCAGGAACGAATACCTTCCTCTGCATTCTCCTGACATTTAGCTTCATGGCAGCCATGTACATCATCCTATTATGCAGCTTTCGCTTACAGCCCAGGACTGATTTATGACTTTTCTGAAATTTTACCATCAAGTGAGGGGAACCCTACGTTCACAACAGCACACAACAAAATAAACAATAAACATTATTTTCCTATGCAATGCCAAACTTTAAACTTCCACAAAATAAATTGTGAAACAAGGATTTGTAATTTATATAACATACCATGACTGGGCCAATCGTACAGGTTTCACTTGAGATATGCGCTCAAACTTGATTACCAAAAAAGAAAGAAAAAAATACCATCTTGTCCTGTAAAGAAATACACAAATAATAATAAAATAAATATATAAATAAAGGCTGAAAAGGGGGGCAGTGGTGGCCTGGAGGTAAAGGTGATGGATCACTGATCCTAAGGTTGGGGGTTCAAGCCCCATTCTCCACGGGTTGTCACTGTCCTCCCCAGTGCAGCTAACCGGGTTATCAAAGGCCGGCCATGTCTCTCACTGTCTATGGTGAGAGGTTTATGTAAAAGAACCATTGCTGACTTTCAACAAAAGTAGCTGCATAGCCATCAGCGTGTTTCTGCCCTACGATGGCCTGGTGAGCTGTCCAGGGTGTACTCTGCCCTCACCTGGAGTTGGCTGGGATAGACGCCAGCCTTCGCATGACCCTAATTAGGATTGAGCAGTTAGAGAAAATTAATGAAGGTTGGAAGTACATAGCTAACATCAAAATGAATACAAAAAAAACACAACAAAACTAAATATGCAGAAAAAATTGAAATAAAGTTACTTAATTTTATGCAAATTAGATAAATTGGCAAACCAAATTTTCTTGATTGTCTCAAATTATTTCACAGATCAACCCGATGAGCCATGTTTCTGATGCATTCTAGCCTGATACAAAAATCAAAGCCTATCATTGTAGCGTCATCATCATTTTTCACTTCTTCTGGGGTCGGGTCACGAGGGCAGCAGCCTAAGCAGTGAGGTCCAGACGTCCCTCTCCCCATCCACTTCCTCCAGCTCTTCTGGAGGGACACCGAGGTGTTTCCAGACCAACCACGAGACGTAATCCCTCCAGCATGTTCTTGGTCGACCCTGAGGTCTCTTCCCGGTTGGACATGCCCGAAACCCCACACTGGTTAGGGGTTCAAGAGACATTCTAACAAAATGTCTGAGCCACCCCATGGTTCCTCTCAACACAGTGGAGCAGTGGTTCTACTCTGAGCTCCTTCCGGATGGCTGAACCTCTCACCCTATCTTTCAGGGAGAGCCCCACCACCCTGCAAGAGAAGCTCATTTCAGCCACTATTATCTGCAATTTTGTTCTTTTAGTCACTACCTAAAGCTCGTGACCATAGGTGAGGGTTGGAATGTAGATCGACTGGTAATATGAATGCTTTGCCTTGCGACTCAGCTCCCTCTTCATCACGATGGAATGGTACAGACTCTTCTTTATAGCTGAGGCTGCAGAGAGCCACCTGTTGATCTCCCACTCCATCGTTCCCTCTCTCGTGAATAAGACCATGAGATACTTGAAGTTCTCCACTTGGGGCAGGATCTCATTCCAGACCGAGAGGGGGCATTCCACCTTTTTCCAGCTGAGAACCATGGCCTCAGACTTGGAGGTGCTGATTCTCATCCCGGTCACTTAGCATAATGAAAGCTGGAGGTCCTGGATTGATGAAGCCAAAAGGTCGACATCATCCGCAAAAAGCAGAGACAAGATCCTATGGCCACCAAACCAGAACTAAACAACCCAGTGGCTGTGCCAAGAAAATCTGTCCATAAAAATTATGAACAGAATCGAAGACAAAGGGACAGCCTTGGTGGACTCCCACCCTCACCAAAAACGAATTCAACCTGTTGTTACCAATGTAGTCCAAGCTCTGGATCCGGTGATAGAGCGACCGAATGACCCAGAGCAACGGATCTGCAAAGCCATACTCCTGGAGCACGCCCCACAGGATAGCCCAAGGGACAGGACTGAAAGCCCTCTCTAAATCCACAAAACACATGTGGACAGATTGGGCAAACTCCCATTGCCCCTCCAGGATCCTATAGAGTGTATATAGTTGGCCAAGAGAGCCGCAGCCAGGACTAAAACCACATTGTTCCTCCTGAATCCAAGGCTCAAACCTTGGTTGGATTCTTCTCTCCAGATCCCCGGCATAGACTTTCCCAGGTAGGCTGAGGAGTGTCTGTGAGGACTGGGCACACAATGCTGCTGAAATGAGTCAACTCAACATCCGCATCCTTGAGATAATCAGGGCGGATCTCACTCCTCCGACCACAGAGGAGCTTTTTGGCTACCTCAGTGACCTCAGCCGCAGCGATGACCCAACCCAAACCCTCAGGGACTTCTTTCTCCACAGAGGGTATTGAGGAGGTCCTTGACGTATTCCTTCCACCCCCTCACAACATCCCCAGTCAATGTGAGCAGCTCCTCACTTCCAGTGTAAACAATATTTGTTGAGAACTGTGTTGTGGGCTCACCAACCTTTATTAAACTAAAAAATACATAAAAATTATGGAGAAAAAATAAATGCTGGAAGGAGCTAGCAGAGATCATTGGGGAATGTCCATGAAACAGGTAGCATGCTTTGTTATGCATGGAGTGAAACACATGACACTAAAGTCAAACCAATTATTTTCATGCTAATTAACTTGCTAGCTTTAGAAAAGTTTATGTATGTATCGCTACCTCCATCTCCCCGAAACTAAAGGCCACGCCCAATTGTCACCTGCTTGTGTGAACATAGGGTAGGGAGCTACTGTGAGCTTTGTTAAAGTTCAGAACAAGGATCCAGCTGCACAATATTAGTTTCTATATTGATATTCTCAAAACTCTAATCAATATGATTAGGGAAAAACAAACAAAAACAAACAATTGCATAACTCATTTTCATCTAATGTTTATATATATATATATATATATATATATATATATATATATATATATATATATATATATATATATATATATATATATTAAGAATTCTTAGCTTAAAGGTGCACATTAGGATTGAATGTTTTGGTCCAAATTCTCATTGGTTGAACAAACCATCCTAACAAACCCATAACACTCAGCCACGCCCATAACCCTCTGATTAGGCATCATTTGAGACACAGTGTGATGATTGATCTTTGTCTGTAACGTTACTGTTCGACTGCTCAAATGGGACAGACAGATGGATTGAGAAATGTCGCTGTGGGAGGGGCTTAGCAACTCTCAGAGAATCAGGAGCTTCCACGGATTCGCAGAGCAGGGTGGAGTCAAATGATGGTGCTCGCCTTTTCAAAACAGCTCCACTCTGAGAAGTTTCAGAGAAAACGGGTGGAGCTGTGGAAGTTGAAACACAAGGCGGGCTCATTTTGTGCTTCCGCAATGGAGACGCCTCTCTTTCTTGCGTTTTAAAAGGCGCGCTCTTGTTTTGTGGCTGGTTAGGCCATGCTCCATGGGTTGATTCCATACTGTTGTACTTCCTAAGGTCAGTTCCTGTACTATAACTTCGCTCTGATTGACTTTTCAAACATAAAGTGCCTGCAACATGAGGAGATAAGGTGTGGCTACGTCTGAGAAGTCGGACACTGGAGTCTTTGCTCTTGACAGATGATTTGATTTCTGGAATTTCTATGTCTGAGGTGTATGTGTGTGCATATGTATTTGGATGTGTGTGTGTAGAGCTGCGTGATGGGATGCTGCGCTGGCTGTACACACATCTGTTTGTTTGGACGCTGGCTGTCCGACTGCGGCACATAGGGGGTGTGGCTAGAGGTGAACAAGGGGCAGAGCCTCCACCCAGCGGGATGCTGGGAACTTTGAGAGAATTTGAGTGTTGCTGAAATAAGCTGTCCATCGATCCAGGGCTGGCAGAATCCACAGAGTCACACTTTATCGCCTCCTATAGGGCAAAATGTGTTTTGTCAACATGTCACATGACACACCTGTCACACTGATTCACACACAATAGCACTGCACACTACCTGTCGTTGGAGCATTCTAAAAGACTTTCGTGTAGTCAAGAGATGTGGTGGAAGGGGCTCCGAATGAGCGGCAGACCCAGACAGGGTGTCCGTTACCTGCAGCAAGGATTCCCATTCAAACACATTTGACTTCACTGACAGAGATGAGCCTGTACATGAGAGAGAGAGAGAGAGAGAGAGAGAGAGAGATTAAAAAGTTTTAATGATTCATCTCACTTGATTGAAGCATTTGAAACAAATTTTTCTAATAACATAATAATAATAATAATAATAACAATAATAAATATTATTATTATTATTATTATTATTATTATTCAGATCAGTTCATTTTCTGTAACCGTTTAATGCTAATTAGGGTCATGGGGAGGCTGGCGCCCATCCCAGCCGACTTCGGGCGAGGACAGCTTGCCAGGCCATTGTGGGGCAGAAACATGCTGATGGCTCTGCAGCTACTCTTTACAAAAGTCAGCAATGGTTCTTTTACATGAACCTCTCACCATAGACAGTGAGAGACATGGCCGGCCTTTGATAACCCAGTTAGTGCACTGGGGGGGACAGAGACAGCCTTGTGGAGAGTGTGACTCGAGCCCCCAACCTTAGGATCAGCAATCCAGCACCCTACACCACTAGGCCACCACTGCCACATAATAATAATAATAATAATAATAATTATTATTATTATTATTATTATTATTATGATTATTATTATTATTATTATTATTATTATTATTATGATTATTATTATTGAAAAATAAAGTATTTTTATAATAATAATCTGATTTTACTCAAAAGTATAAATAAGGGGAAACTATTCATTTCTGGAGATCAATCTTCTTATTCTCATCTGCTCAAGCGCTATTTCTATTTGGGTCATGGGGAGGCTGGAACCTATATCAGCCAACACTCTGCAAACACCCTCATGAGTTCATTAGTCTCTCTCTCTCTCTCTCTCTCTCTCTCTCCCTCTCTCTCTCTCTCACACACACACACACACACACACACACACACACACACACACACACACACCAGATACATTCAGACAATCATTCCCACTTTCACTGAAGGGCTGTGTGATACAGCTTGATGTACATGTCCTTCGACATGGCCTTCATGTGTTGTGAGGAAACCGGGGTACCCAGAGGAAACTCATGCAAGCAGCACCCTCCCTGAGAACAGGACTTGAACCCAGGTCCTTCTTTCTGTTAAATGGACATGCTGGCCTCTTCACCACCATGCTGCCTATTACTATTATTAATAATAATAATCTGAATACACAACAATTAACAAACAAACAAATAAAATGAATGAATAATTCAAAAAATGAATAAATTAATAAAAATATATTTGTTTAAGAGCAGTGGTGGCCTGGTGGGAGGGCGCTGGGTCACTGATCCTAAGGTTGTGGGTTCAAGCCTCACTCACCACAGGTTGTCACCGTCCCCCCAGTGCATGAACTGGTTTATCAAGGGCCGGCCTTGTCTGTCACTGTCTATGGTGAGAGGTTCATGTAAAAGAACCATTGCTGACTTTCGACAAGAGTAGTTGCCAGCCTCCCCATGACCCTAACTAGGATTAAGCAGTTACAGAAAATGAACGAATAAATATGCTTGAATAAAAGAGCTATCTCTCAATCTGTCAATAAGGATAATATTACACGAGTACAATAATGATAATCATTCTGAGTGGTGAAGGACCTGTAACTGTACTGTGATGGACAGTCTGCTGTCTGGAGAAGAACTGATTTCTGGGTTTGGCTCCAGCTTTAGGATAAAACATGTAACTGTCGTTTGGTAGCGATAGCATTCTGGATATGCTGGGCTTCTCAACCAAGAGCAGATTTCTGTCCTGAAGGTCATCACCCTGAAAATGAAAGACTTCAGAGTCGGATTCATGCTGACTTTAGATCAAAATAAGTTATAACCTGAAAAATAACTGTGTGCTTTCCTCCACAATTTAATATTATACTGTATATACATTGGAGAGATAATAGTGAAGAACCAAGAGAACCTGGAGAACCCGGAGTACCCTAAAACCCCCTGAGGAAGTATTCAAGTAGAAGGGATTGTTACCTGTCTATGTGCAGAAGACCCAGGAACCTCAGCGAGAGAAGAGGCTGAAGTGTTTTGCCAGCATTTTCCTTGTAGCTCTGCCTCCAGCTCTGCCTCCATCTCTGCCTCCTCACAGGCGTCCTTGTTGCTGTCCTCTAAGTGCTTCATGAGCACAGCGACCACCACGTTCACCAGGACGAACTGCGCCACCAGGACGAACGTCACGAAATACAGCGGGGAAACCAGCGGCAGGTAACTCAAGCAGCGATCACCACTCTTACACTCCCTCAGCGTGTCCTTCACCACACACACACACACACACACACACACACACACACACACACACAGTTCATTAATCATGCTTTCTGCAGGGGCCTTAATAATCCTGTCACATTTTCAGAACTATAAAGGGCACTGTGTGTTAATTTGTCGTGTTCACCTTCATGATTCCGTTCCAGTTGTCCCCAGTAGAGACTCTGAACAGAGTGAGGAATGCCATGCCAAAGTTCTCGAACGTAGCATGACGGCTCAGACCTTCACACGGGTTCTCTTCCGAGCATTCTGTGCACAATATACATGTTGCATGTAAACTTTGCACACTTGCTAATACATTAGCATCCGTGTTACTAAGTTACGCAGTACAGCGGATCGATTCCCTTCTGAGAAATAACGTTTTAAAGAAAGCCCCTTTTTAAAAATAGAACATTAAGGAATCACCACAGTTAATACTGAGTGAAGAACTGACCGAGTTTTCCAAACAGCTCCACTCCCAGAGCGGCGTAGATGAAGAACAGCAACATGAAAAGGAGCCCCAGATTTCCAACCTCAAAAAAAAAAAAAAAAAAAAAAAAGAGCAGAGTAACCCGGGGGGAATAACGTATATATATGTGTACTATAGTAAGAAAAAGAAAACAGTATGGGTTCAGACACACACACACACACACACACACCAGAGTTATATAAGCTTTGAAAATATTATTCATTTTATGTTTTTAAGTCTTTCTCTATTTTAAAATGTCTAATTATTCATATTTTAAAGAATTGCTTTGCTGAATTTCTAGCTTTGTTAGCATGTCCACCTCACAGCAACGGGGTCCTATGTTCGAGTCTTGGGCTTGGCGAGTGTGTTCTGTGTGGAGTTTGTGTGTTATTGCTGTGCTTGTGTGGACAGTGGGGAATAAGTGGTTCAGGTGATGAGATACTGATCCAAAAGTTAGCGGGTCAATCTCCACTATCACCACTATTGGGCCCTTGAGCAAGGCCCTTAACCCTGAATTGCTCAACGGTATAAAAATAATAATTGTAAGTCGCTCTGGAGAAGAGCATTTGCCAAATGCTGTAAATGTAAATGTAAAAGTTCCTCGTGGTCCTGTTCCTCCCACTCTACGACATGCGCATTAGGCTAATTGGTGGTTCCAAACTGCCCTAGTTATGAGTGTGAGTGGTTGTATGTGCACTGACGCTGCTGTGGTCTGGTAAGCTGTTCAGGGTGTACCCTCTGTTCACACACAGTCGGATGAGAGAATCCGTCGTCCTTTCACAACCCTAACAGGAGTCAGCAGTTTAGAAAATGAGTAACAATCAACTGGTTTAGCTTCAATGTATTGTTAACATGTCCGCATCCAAGCAAGAAGGATCTGGGTTCGAGTCCTAACTCAACAAGAGTGATTCTGTGTGGAGTGCACTCGTGTAAAACTATATAATAAGTGGTGTTGTCTGCTACATGGATTCTGTTTTTGTCTGGCTTCACCCAACTGAAAATGGTCCCCACCAACTGAGGTTTTTTTTTCCGTCCACCCCCGTGATGGTGGTGGACTCATTTACTGGTAATGTGCAGGATTTATAGAGTAATCCTGACATTCTTTAATAAATTAGTTTTTACTGTGCACCTGCTTAGCGACAATGTCAGTTGTAAAAAAGTGGCAAACAAATAAAACTGAATTGAATTGAAATTTCTGTAATTAGTCCGTTGCTGTCTCATCTTCATGGCTGAAGTGGTGTAGTGAACACAAGTCTTCTTCTTCTTCTTCTTTTACTTTCGGCTGCTCCCTTCAGGGGTCGCCACAGCAAATCATCCGCCTCCATCTCACCCTGTCCTCTGCATCTTCTTTTCTGACGCCAACGACCTTCATGTCTTCCTTCACCACATCCATAAATCTCTTCTTTGGTCTTCCTCGAGGCCTTCTGCCTGGTAGTTCCAACCTCAGCATCCTACTGCCAATATACTCACTATCCCTCCTCTGTACATGTCCAAACCATCTCAATCTAGCCTCTCTGACTTTGTCTCCAAAACATCTTACATGGGCTGTCCCTCTGATATACTTGTTTCTGATCCTATCCATCCTCGTTACTCCCAGAGAGAACCTCAACATTTTCATCTCCGCTACCTCCAGCTCTGCCTCCTGCCTTTTCCTCAGCGCCACTGTTTCGAAGCCATACAACATCGCTGGCCTCACCACCGTCTTGTACACTTTTCCCTTCATTCTTGCTGACACTCTCCTATCGCACATCACACCGGACACTTTTCTCCAACCATTCCAGCCTGCCTGCACACGCTTCTTCACCTCTTTTCCACACTCTCCATTGCTCTGGATTGTTGAGCCTAAGTACTTAAAATCCTCCACCTTCGTTATTTCTGTTCCCTGTAACATCACCGTTCCTCCTGGGTCCTTCTCATTCACACACATGTATTCTGATTTTCTGAGGCTAACCTTCATTCCTCTCCTTTCCAGGGCATACCTCCCCCTCTCCAGATTTTCCTGCACTTGTTCTCTGCTCTCACTACAGATCACAATGTCATCTGCAAACATCATAGTCCATGGAGATTCTTGTCTCACCTCGTCTGTCAGCCTGTCCATCACCATAGCAAACAAGAAGGGGCTCAGAGCTGACCCTTGATGCAGTCCCACCTCCACCTTGAACTCTTGTGTCACACCGACAGCACACCTCACCACTGTCTTACATCTCTCATATATGTCCTGCACCACTCTAACATACTTCTCTGCCACTCCAGACTTCCTCATGCAATACCACAGTTCTTCTCTTGGCACCCTGTCATATGCTTTTTCCAGATCAACAAAGGCACAATGTAGCTCCCTCTGACCTTCTCTGTACTTCTCTATTAACATCCTCAAAGCAAACATTGCATCTGTGGTGCTCTTTCTTGGCATGAAACCAAACTGTTGTTCACAAATGCTGACCTCTGCCCTTAGTCTAGCTTCCACTATTCTTTCCCATAACTTCATCGTATGGCTCATCAACTTTATCCCTCTGTAGTTGCCGCAACTCTGCACGTCTCCCTTGTTCTTAAAAATGGACACCAGCACACTTCTCCTCCACTCCTCCGGCATCTGCTCACTCTCTAGTACCTTCTTGAATGTTCTTGTCAGAAAATCTACTGCTACCTCTCCTAGACACTTCCATACCTCCACAGGTATGTCATCAGGACCAACTGCCTTTCCATTCTTCATCCTCTTCAATGCCCTTCTCACTTCACCCTTACTGATCTTTGCTACATCCTGCTCCTCAATGGTCACCTCTTCTACTCTTTTTTCTCTCTCATTTTCCTCATTCATCAGCTCTTCAAAGTACTTTTTCCATCTTCCCAGCACACTTCTGTCATCAGTCAATAGAGTTCCCTCTCTGTCCTTTATCAATCTAACTTGCTGCATGTCCTTCCCATCTATATTTCTCTGCTGTGCCAACCTGTATAGATAATTTTCTCCTTCTTTACTGTCCAACCTATCATACAAGTCATCATACACCTTCTGTTTGGCCTTAACCATTGCTACTTTCGCCTTACGCTGTGTCTCCCTGTACTCCTGTTTACTCTCTTCGGTCCTCTCTATGTCTCACTTTTTCTTAGCTAACCTCTTCCTTTGTACACACTCCTGCACTTCCTCATTCCACCACGAAGTCTCCTTATCTACTTTCCTTCCAGAGGACACACCAAGTACTCTCTTACCTGTGTCCCTGATCATATTTGCTGTGGTTGTCCAGTCATTTGGAAGCACTTCCTGGCCACCCAAAGCCTGTTTCAACTCCTCTTTGAAGACAACACGACACTCTTCCTTTTTCAACTTCCACCACTTTGTCTTCTGCTCTGCCTTTGCCTTCTTCACCTTCCACACCATCAGCGTCATCCTGCATACCACCATCCTATGCTGTTTGGCAACACTCTCACCCACTACTACTTTGCAGTCACTGACTTCCTTCAAATTACATCGCCTACACAAGATGTAGGCTACCTGTGTGCTCCTACCTCCGCTTTTATAAGTCACCCTATGCTCCTGTTTCTTCTGGAAGAAAGTATTCACCACAGCCATTTCCATTCTTTTTGCAAAATCGATCAACATCTGTCCTTCTGTGTTCCTGTCCTGGATACCACACCTGCCCATCACTTCCTCGTCCCCTCTGTTGCCTGCACCAACATGTCCATTGAAGTCTGCACCAATGACCACTCTTTCACCTCTGGGGGTACTCTGCATCACTTCATCTAAGTCACTCCAGAATCTCTCCTTCTCTTCTAGCTCACATCCTGCCTGTGGGGCATAAGCACTAACAACATTGAGCATTACACCTTCAATTTCAAACTTGAGACTCATCACTCTGTCTGACATTCTTTTCACTTTTAGAACATTCCTGACAAACCCTCCTTCAAGATGACTCCTACTCCATTTCTCTTCCCATCCACACCATGATAAAATAGCTTAAACCCTGCTCCTAAACTTTTAGCTTTGCTACCGTTCCACCTGGTCTCCTGAACACATAGTATGTCCACCTTCCTCCTCTGCATCATGTCAGCCAGCTCTCTACCTTTTCTTTGCATAGTTCCAACATTCAAAGTCCCCACTCTCAGTCCTAGACGCATGCCTTTCCTCTTCTCTCTCTGCCTACGGACACGCCTCCCACCTCTCCTTCTTCGACGTCTTCGACCAACAGTAGTCCAATTTCCATCAGCACCCTGTTGATTGACAGCACTGATGGCGGTCGTTGTTAACCCGGGCCTCGACCGATCCGGTATGGGGGTAATACTTCTGATTTGCATCATAAAAGTTTGGCATTGGTTTTACGTCGGATGCCCTTCCTGACACAACCCTCTGCATTTCTCCGGGCTTGGGACCGGCATGAGGGGGAGAGACACTGGTTAGTGCCCCCCCACCTCATGGCTGCATCAAGTCGAGGAACAAAATAAAAGCAAACCTGATTGTACCTGCAATTATATTATTTTTGTTTGTGCTACATTTGTACTATAGGGATCATCTTGTGTTTTTTTTTTTACAGCGTTGTGTGAGGGAGCTTTACATTTATAGCACTTGAACGATGCACTTACCAAGACAGTTCTTTCCATCTTTTGATTTTCAATCGAATTTTTGTTAAATTGTTGGTTATTAGCCCAGCACCTCTCAATTATTTTCTGTGCCCCCCCAGGAAGAGGAAAACATTTGGTGACCCCCCCAATATAAACAGTGTTATTTGTCTAAAAAATGTTCTAAGTAATCCTCTGCATAACACTGTATCCTTAATAACATAATAAATCCTTATTATCATTATGGAATGCAAAAAACCCGAAGAAATATAGATCAACTTCCAACAAAGAATAATTTATAAACAATATTTTTTAGTCTTTAAACAAAAAGATTTAAAGTGCATGAATTTGCCCGAAATAAAACAAGTATCCTTATTTAAACTGTAAACATTTTTGACCAACAATTTGAACCATTTGATCCTGAAAAATAAAATTAAATAAAGTCAATAAATAATTTAAAGTGATCAGCAACATTAACTCAGGATCACAATATATAAAAGACTTTAACCTACAAAACAAAAATTAATAAACCAATTTGTATTATTATTTTTATTATTATTATTATTATTATTATTATTATTATTATCATCATCATCTTCTGCTAAGTCCAGGGTCCGGTCCCCTTTCTTAAAAATCGGGATCACCACCCCAGTTTGCCAATCCAGAGGTACAGCCCCCGATGACCATGTGATGTTGCAGAGACATGCCAACCAAGACAGTCCTACAGCATCCAGAGCCCTGAGATATTCCGGGCGGATCTCATCCAACCCCCGAGCTCGACCACCGAGGAGTTTTTTGACAACCTCAGTGACCTCCACTCCAATGATGGGCGGACCCCCACCCAAACCCCCAGGGTCTTCCTCTTCCACGGAGGGTGTCTTGGTTCCCTCCACCTCTCAACAACATCCTCAGTCGAGGTAAGCGGCCTGCACCTGGCCGGTACCTGTTTGCTGCCTCGGGAGTCCCTAATTACTCTAATTTTCCGAATAAACAAGCTAATAAAACCCGATAGGCCTCCTTCTTCAGCTGGACGGCCCCCTTCACCACAGGTGTCCACCCCTGGGTTCGGGGATTACCGCCACGACAAGCACCGGCAACCTTACTGCCACAGCTATGGGCTGCCGCCTCAGCAATGGAGGCACGAAACATGGCCCATTTGGATTCCATGTCCCCCGCCTCCTTCGGGACGTGGCTGTAGCTCTGCTGGAGGTGGGAGTTAAAGGCCTCTCGGACAGGGGACTCTGCCAAGCGTTCCAAACAGACTCTGATTACACGCTTGGGCCTGTCAGGTCTGGAAGGCAGTCTCCCCCACCACCGAAGCCAACTCACCACCAGGTAGACAGCTCAGCTCCTCTCTTCACCCGAGTGTCCAGAACATATGGTCGCAAGTCCGATGACACGACTACAAAGTCAATCATCGAATTGCAACCTAGGGTGTCCTGGTGCCAAGTGCACTTATGGGCACACTTATTTTCAAACATGGTGTTTGTGATAGACAAACTGTGACGAGCACAGAAGTCCAACAACGAAACATCATTATTATTATTATTACTATTATTATTATTATTATTATTATTATTATTATTGTCAAAATTATTAAGTCCAGATTAATGTTTATAATGAGACTGTTTTGCAGTACACAGCTTTTCGAAGCCGGGTTTAAAGCACGATACTGAACTCTCAGCTCCTGCTCAGTGCTGAACTGGGACCTGGACTTATTTCGGCAGCAGTGACGTCATCCAGCATGACTGAGCCGTGCGTGCTGCAGGTAGGATCAGTTCCTCTGCTGTGCTGTGGGGTTTTCTGCAATAAGCAGTTTGGTACTCCACCTTATCTGATGCTAACAGAGCTCACTGGTTTGCTGGAGTAGCATTCACAAAGCGGGATGGTTGTTGGCAATATTCGGCACGTTTTCGCTGAAAAAACTCACGCGGCTCATCAAGTGGTCGGGGTGTGAGGTCTTTAAGGGACGCCTGAATTTATTTGGGTTCATGCTGTCCGCCGCCAATGTTTTCAGAGACAGTAAACACAGCGGTCTTTCCTCGTTTCTCACCGCAGCACAGTGAAGCCGAGTGCTACATCCGCTTCATCATACCTCCTCCACTTAACTTCCGGGACACTTTTGTTTCTCTCACCGTCTCTGTCTCTCTCCGCCTCTCTTTCCTTCCCTGTTAAAAATTTCCATGGTGGGTTTATTAACTTCACTTCTTATTTTTCCTCTGGGCACACTCTAACAGTGAGGAAGCCACTGCCACCTGCTGTAGTGGATATACAATTACACTTTATTTTAATACGGCAAAAATAAAAGCATGTTCACTGAGGACACCCCCCACCACCAGCATCGCACCACGCCCCCTTGTGGGGGCGCGCCCCACTATTTGAGAACCACAAGCCCATCCTTGGCCAATTCAGGATGGTGGGATTTGTCCCCATTACCTTTCAAGCTGAAGTTCAATGTCTTTAACCATGGAGAAGCCCTGCCTTATGTAAAAAAAGTGCTTTCAAAGCCACGGGTTGTGCATCACTATCCAAAAGCCCATGGCACAAAGATCAATGTCTCTTTGAGGTGCTAATGACGTTGGACGTGAACTACCTCTGGGATGCCAATACAGACACGTATTATTCTTTTATTGCATGCGGTGCTGAATTATCAGAACAAAGTGCTGCATACTGTAACATCTATGAAAAACATTACTGGTCAACCACTTCAAAATGAAAAGCGGTGTAACTTTAGTGGACACCAACCTGCGGTAAAGCCTGGACCACCGTATCCAGCAACGCTCTCATTCCCGTGGCCATCTTAAGCAGCTTCAACACTGTAAAACAAGTCCGGGTTGCCTCGTTAAGTCTTCCCTGCTTCTGATTTTCAGTTCTGCAGAAAAGTGAATGATGAGCGAGTGTGACTGTGAGTACCTCTGGCGATACGCAACACTCTCATAATGCGAATGATAGTTGGGTTAATGGGTAATGAAGCATTCAGGTCGATCTCCTCTAATGTGATTCCCATGACAGACAACAGAACAATGGCCAAGTCAAGCTGATTCCACCTAAGAGAGAGAGAGAGAGAGAGAGAGAGAGAGAGAGAGACAGACAGACAGACAAATAAAGAGAGACAGAGAGAGAGAGACAGAGAAAGAGAGAGAGAGAGAGAGAGACAGAGAGAGAGACAGACAGATAGAAAGAGAGACAGAGAGAGAGAGAGACAGAAAAAGAGAGAGAGACAGACAGACAGAAAGAGAGACAGAAAGAGAGACAGAGATAGAAAGAGAGAGAGATAGAAAGAGAGAGAGAGACAGAGACAGAGAGAGAGAGAGCGAGAGAGAGAGAGAGACAGAGTGAGAGAGAGATGCAGAGAGAGAGAGAGAGAGAGAGACAGACAGACAGAGAGACAGAAAGAGAGACAGACAGACAGAAAGAGAGACAGAGAGAGACAGAGAGAGACCGAGAAAGAGAGAGAGAGAAAGAGACAGAGACAGAGTGAGAGAGACACAGAGACAGAGTGAGAGAGACAGAGAGAGAGAGAGAGAGAGAGGCAGAGAAAGAGAAAGAGAGAGACAGAGAAAGAGAAAGAGAGACAGAGAGAGACAGACAAACAGAAAGAGACACAGAGAAAGAGAAAGAGAGAGATAGAAAGAGAGAGACAGAGTGAGAGAGACACAGAGAGAGGCAGAGAGAGAGAGATAGAGAGAGAGAGAGGGGAAGAAAGAATGCACCTGAGTGTAAAGTGAGTAACTGTTGGAACAGGGAATAAATACGGAGTATGACATGGTGAGCTGTATCTGGTGTTGTTTTATAATAAACAGTGATTATGGAACCAGTTCAGTTAAAGCGGTGATGATTATGAGAGTCCATCACAACCAAGCAGCACAAATCACTCCAAAACCTGGATCATTATAATAGGACAAAACGTGGACGGGTACCAGTGTGAGAAAAAAACAAACAAACAAAAAAAACAATGGATGAAAAATGCAAAGAAATGCTAAGTTCTGGTCAGAGGTGTCTCCGTGGATCTTCTGGATGAGTAGGCCTTGAGGCAACACATGAGGTTTCATGGCTCAGAGTGAACCAAGAGTGAGCAGAAACACTTTTATTACACTGGGAACAAAAAAAAAAAAAAAAAAAGAAAAAAGAAAAACCACACAACAACAACAACAACGTCAACAGAAAAATAACAACCAGACGCTTTTTCGAAAAGCTATATATCAGCTCATGATTACCTGTCTTTAAAGAACCTCCTGAATCCAAAGGCGACCAGCTTGAGCATGGACTCAATCACGAACACCAATGTGAAGACGTAGTTGCAGTATTTCAGAGACTCCTCCAGATACTAGACACAACAACATATTACATTATCCTCCCACAAAGGCACGATCTCTAGTATGTGTGTGTGTGTGTGTGTGTGTGCGCATGTGTGTGTGTGTGTGTGTGTGTGTGTGTGTATGTGTGTGTGTGTGTGTGTGTGTGTGTGTGTGTGTGTGAGAGAAAGTACTTGTGCTTGCTAAACAGTTGGGACTGAAATATGTATTTAACTTACAAAGAACATCATAGCTGGTTTCAGGTTCGAATGAGGTTTAGTTTAGGGTAAAGTTTGGGGTTGGCCATTTAGTTTGGATGACTAAGGATAAGGTTGGAGTGGGGTGTGTGTGTGTATGTGTGTATGTGTGTTTATGTGTATGTGTGTGTGTGTGGGGGGGTACATTACATTATTCAGAGTCCCAACAATGAGTTGAGATTACAAAATTGTGTGTGTGTGTGTGTGTGTGTGTGTGTGTGTGTGTGTGTGTGTGTGTGCGCGTGTGTGTCCCACCTTGGGTTGATTGTAGTGCTCCATGGACATGGTGAGGACATTGATAGCGATTATGATAGTGATGAAGAGGTCTAGGTAGTGGTTAGTGCAGAGTGTATGGATGTAGAGGCGGGCAGGAGAATAGTCTGCATAATATGGTCTCTGAAGGGCCTCTAAAACACACACACACACACACACACACACACACACACACGCACACCTCATTAAGCACCAGAATCATTACATTTCTTTACAAAAAAAAACAAAAAACAAAAAAAGTCTTGCAAGGCTGCTCCACCAGTATCCAGATACTGCCTTGCTGTTTCTGAGTGTATGTGTGTGTGTGTGTGTGTGTGTGTGTGTGTGTGTGTGTGTGTGTGTATCAAATGGTCTTCCCTAGCCTCTTTTACTTAATTTTGACAGGTCGGTGTGGGTTGCCCTTGATTTTTCCGCCCTGAACTCATAAATATGCGTACTCAATCATACACTTAAGAAGCATAGTCTGTGTGTGTGTGTGTGTGTGTCTTTTTAAGTGTATGTATAGAAGTATACGCATAGAAAAGCACGGTGACCCAGTTTTGCTGTCATACCATAAAAAAATGCAAGCACGACAAGTGTGTGTTTGTGTGTGTGAGTTGGAAAAGAGACGAGTCATCGGTGAGATCATAAACCCAAAGAGTCCAGTGTCCCCCTGAATCCATCATGAGTGTGACTGCTCAAGGTGTCTTTGAGAGGAAATATGGTGGTGTGTGTGTGTGTGTGTGTGTGTGTGTGTGTGTGTACACACTTGTGTGTGTGTGTGTGAGAGAGAGAGAGAGAGAGAGAGAGAGAGAGAGAGAGAGAGAGAGAGAGAGAGAGGAGAGGGTGGAGCAAGAGAGAGAAAGAGAGAGAGGGGAGAGAAGGACAGAGAGGGAGAGAGCGAAAGAGAGAGTGAGAGACAGACACAGAGAGAGAGAGGGAGAGAGGGAGAGAGAGAGAGAGACAGAGAGAAAGGGGAATGGGAGAGACAGAGAGATGGAGAGAGAGAGAGAGAGAGAGAGAAAGAGAGCAAGAGAGAGAAAGGAGAGAGGGAGAGACAGACAGAGAGAGAGGGGGAATGGGAGAGACAGAGAGATGGAGAGAGAGAGAGAGAGAGAGAGAGAGAGAGAGAGAGAGAGAGAGAGTGGGAGAAAATGGCCTCAAGACACTAAAGCAGATTGAGCTTGAGTTTGTGCCAAGATCAGCGATGCGACACAGAAGTCTATCTCTGCCAAACTGTGAGTGTGTGTGTGTGTGTGTGTGTGTGTGTGTGTGCGCGCGCTCTCATCTTTTATATGAATGCTAAAACTCCACAGCCCGATTATGCTGAGAGGATTCCACATGGTCGTTATCCTCATGCGTATACTTTATATTCAACGCTTATGTTTTATGAATATGACTGACTTTCATGAGGGTATTATAATCATACTAATCATAATAATAAGAATTTAAAATAAAAGTCCTTTTTGTGAACCTGAGACGAACCCATGATAAAGTTAATCATTAGAATGATAAGATCTTTCCACACGTTACAGTGTGCTATACAGCGAGTATTATACACCCTGCGGAATAAACACGTTATTTCTTCTAAATACTGTATTTATTATTATTATTATTTTTAAAACATATATTTGCAGTGGGTAGCTCCAACAACTTGACCTAAACCATGGCTCACCGAGCTCTGAAATAAAACAGATTTCATACCACATCCAAAATTTTCACAAAAGAAATACGCTTTTATTTATAGAGCCACTGCTCCGTATATCCCACACAAACCACGCAGGGCAGAATATCTCTGCTTTTCATTGTTCTTTGTCGTTATTAAAAATAAATAAATAAAATGAATACAATTTTGTTGGAAAATCACTGAGGATGTACCATAATGTCATCGCGACTTCAGAAAACTTTTGGAATATAACTCTTGTAGCAAACGGATGTTGTCAGATGGTGATTGGTTGAACTGACGATAGGCCATGTCCCATAAACCCGACACAAAAAGAGAGAATCGTGTTTTTTCTGGTTGTTATTGATTTGTCCTGCTGGTGGCGCTCGTGGGCTTGTGTAGTGCACACCAAAATTAGTATGAAGGTAACTGATTACATAATTACCATCACTCCACCAAATTTCATAAAAAGCATGAGATGCATTCTGTGTGCAACCATAAAAATATATAATTAATGATAAAAGTGTACATTCACCAGCAATTGGCCCCTAAAATCCTATGAGATTTAGGCCACGCCCAGTAAAATTTCAATACAAACAACAACCAACCAGAGAGATTTTAATGCCATGTAATACCCTTCATGTAAACAAATAACCAACCAAACAAATAAATAAATATAGGAGGCAGGGTGGAAAAGAATCCAACCAATCACATCATGTTCCCATCCCGCCTACAGTATTCCCATCGTTAGTTGGGACCTGTGGATGATTAGCTTGTCTGCAGTGTGAATGAATTAAATCAAAATGAAGAACTTTATCGGGTCAGTAAAGTGCTAATTGTGTGATTTTTTTTTTTTAGCTCACCAACTATTGCTCTTTAATACAGTACTCTTAATTTTCCACACACACACACACACACACACACACACACACACACACACACACACACACACACACACACACACACACACTCACTTCTGCGCCTCTTCTCCAGCCGTCTCTGCTTCTTCTCCTCCCTGAGGCGTGCCTCCTCCTCCTCCTGGTCCTGACGGCATTTGTGGAAGTTTTCCACCACGACACCCACAAACATGTTCAGCACGAAAAAGCTGACAATCAGCAGAAATGAAATGAAGTATAGCAGCATCCAGGGGTTATGGTTCCTTATGGGCTGGAGAGAGAGAGAGAGAGAGAGAGAGAGAGAGAGAGAGAGAGAGAGAGAGAGAGAGAGAGAGAGATTATGAAATATCCCCATGTTGACCGATTTTTTTCATTGTCCCTGTAGCCCTTGGACAGTAAACCTATCTCTATCTGTAAATCTACTGTAGAACAATAAGAGCTGATTATTATGATGACATGATACTAATATCATGATAACTACACGCAGCAGATATTTGAGCGCTATCAGCGGTAACTCAGAGAAATCTTAAGGACCATACTGTGATACCGATCCATTGAAATTATCAGAAATATCAATACCATCTTTGTCATATTTTCATCCCGCTGTACAAGGAGTTATGGCGTGATGGATGCTAATGTTATGCAAACTAATGTCTGTGAATCAGACTCAACCTTGTGGTGGATTTATGATGAGTTGTTTAGCAACACAAATCAACACAATAACAAACAATAACAGCAATGAGTAGAAGAACAAGAGCAGCAGCAAGAGAAACAACAGAAAAGGTAACAACAAGAACATCAACTAGAGAAACACTCACAGAGTGCAGGTTACCCTCATCAGGCAAAAATGAATTATTATACCTTGACATAGCTTTAACAAAATGTCTCCCCCTAGTGAGCACTGGATAAACATTTTCCCCTATGTTACTTATAAAGGTAAGGTGGGGCAGTGGTGGTCTACTGGATAGGGCGCAGGATCGCTGATCCTAAGGTTGGGGGTTCGAGTGCCCACAAGGTTGTCACTGTCCCCCCCGTGCAGCTAACTGGGTTATCAAAGGCGGGCCATGTCTCTCACTGTCTATGGTGAGAGACATGTAAAAGAACCATTGCTGACTTTCGTAAAGTGTAGGCTGCAAAACCATCAGCATGTTTCTGTCCCTTGCTAAACGGTTGTGACAGGAAGGGCATCTGACGTAAAAACCTCTGCCAAAATCAAATGTGCGAATCAGATGATTGACTGTGGCGACTCCTGAGAAAGGGAAAAAGCCAAAAGGAAAAGAAGAAAGAAGAAGACTTGTAAAGGTAAGGTAAAGTCCATTGGGCTTTTCACACTCAAGCCTAGTGGCTCATCAGGGCGGTGCTTATCCCCGGTTTCCATGGCATGAAGTGACTAGATGTTCAACTCCTCCTGGATGGGACGCTAGTCCATCGCAGGTTACCTTCCCAGTATATTTTTACTGGTACCCATTTATACTGCTGGGTGAACAGAGACACACTTCTGGTTGAGACCTTGACCAGGGATCTTTAGCACTGTGGGGGTCTAACTGGGATTTGAACACACAACCTCCTGATCATGAGCCATGCACTCTAACCACTACATCACCGGCACCACAAGTTACCATCCAGGCACAAATGAATTATTATACCTTGACATAGCTTTAACAAACTGTCTCCCCCTAGTGAGCATCAAATAAAGATTTTGCCCGATATAATCCCCCACCAAGCAGAAGACATAACAACAAAAACAACAACAACAACAACAGCGACAAGCAGAACAAGATAAAAAATAAACAACAATAACACCAACAACATAAACAAACAAACAAAACAAAACAAAAACAAACAAAAATAAACAAAGCAGGCAAATGCCAGGGATAATGAGAAGGAAAAAAAGAAACAACAAAAATAAAGACAACAGTAACAAACGGAGAAGAAACAAACCCTGACTACAGAAAAGATAACGAGCAGAAATGAAATCAGAATAACAGCAACAATATCAAGAGCAACAAGACTGACATTGAAAAAAACAAACAAATAAACAAAAAACATTAACAGTGGTATGAACTTAACAACAGCAACAAAAACAACCAAAAAAGTGACAGCAACAATAACAAGAAGAATAAGCGCGACAACAGCAGAAACAAGAGCAACAACTTAAACATTAATAAAAACCCAACAACGTAAAATACAAGTGCATCAACATCAGCAAACAAAAAGATCAACATCAACAACAACCACAGAAACAACAACGACAACAACAAGAACAGTAGAAAATACAGCAAAATACGTAACTACAGCAACAATGATAAACAGAACATGATCATCAACAGCAGGTACAGCAACAGATCCAATAACAACAGCAGCAGAAACATCACCAACAGCAACAACATAACCAGTAATAAAACCTCACGAACCGCAGCAACAACATCGCCCAAAAAACAATGTATGTAAACAGTGAGGAAAACATCAGACAACAACAACAACAACAGAACAAACACAGCATCAAAAACAACAATATCTACAGAAACAATGAGAGCAACAACAACAGTAAGAATATTATCAATTGATAACCAACAACAGCAACATTACCAGCAGCAACAACAAGAACAATAACACGAGAAACATCAGCAACGACAACAAACTGGTTTCTAATCTTCTAATATTTATATTTAAATTTCAAACAGGATCACACACACACTTATTCCCCATCAGCAGGTTCCCCGGAGCGTCGTTTCCTTGCAGTGTTTCTCACATTATTAATTTGGGTGTTTTGGCTCAGCGTGCTCGTGAAACTAAAGGAACTCTGCCTTTAATCATGCATTCATTTATTACTTTGGAAGCAGGAGGGAAGAGGGGCAGATATGACAGGATGCAGCAGTGCTAATCTGAAGAAAAGGTAAAAGCGTCGCAATGAATGTGCAGTGAATGAACCGCCCCAAGCAAAGTGCACACAACACAACCATCAGAATGAGACAGTTGAAAATATATCTCACTATCTAACTGTGCTCTGTTATAGAAATTTTTCCGTGTGTGTGTGTGTGTGTGTGTGTGTATGCGTTTGTATGTGTTTGTATGTGTGTGTGTGTGTGTGTGTGTGTGTGTGTGTGTGTTTGTATGTGTTTGTATGTGTGTGTGTGTGTGTGTGTGTGTGTGTGTGTGTGTGTGTGTGTGTGTGTGTGTGTGTGTGTGTGTGTGTTTGTATGTGTTTGCATGTGTGTGTGTCTGTGTGTGTGTGTGTGTGTGTGTGTGTGTGTGTGTGTGTATGTATGTGTTTGTATATGTTTGTGTGTGTGTGTGTGTGTGTGTGTGTGTATGTATGTGTTTGTATATGTTTGTATGTGTGTGTGTGTGTGTGTGTGAATTTGCATTTATCAGGTGTTTTAGTGAAAGATGAGATTTGAGACAGAACAAAGAGAAAAACAAGATATATTATCAATGGTATTAACACACACACACACACACACACACACACACACACACACACACACACACACACCTGTTGGTCCACAGCCACTGCATCTAATCCATCATACATGATATTGACCCAGCCGTCTTTGGATGATAGGACAAACAATGACATCAAGGCCTGTGTTAAAAAACAAAACAAAAAAAGAAACAAAAATTTTAAATAAAACGTGATGAATAAACATTAGTTTCTACAGCAGGAGGCTTCAATCACCTCATCATTAAATATCTCTGATAGTTGGGCTTGAACATCAGAAATATAGAGTCCCTGTTGTTCTCAACACCAATCGGTGGGAATAAATGAATAGAATGGTGTGGACTGGACCGAAGGTATAAAACATGGTTTCCTGTAACAGGGCGGGTCAGAGCTACCTGGCCCAAGTTGTCGAAGTTGTATTTCCTGCGAACCCAGCAGTAATTCGCCTGCAGACACTCGGACTTGTTGGTGATGTTTCTGGTGTCGAAGCCTTCGCAGTGATAAAACTTTCCCTTAAACAGCTGAAAAAAACAAACAAACAAAAACCAGATCAACACCATGCATTCGATCACCACTTCAAAGAAAAATACCTAAATATTATTAAAAAAAAAATTTCATCGCTAATTGTTTTTTATAAAAATGTTTTAAATGAAAGCCTTTTAACCAAATATCATAATAAACATAAAGAGAAAGAGAGAGAGGAACAGAGTGAGTGAGAGGGGGGAGAGAGAGAGAGAGAGAGAGAGAGAGAGAGAGAGAGAATGAGAGATGCATGGATGGGGGAGAGAGAGAGAGAGAGAGAGAGAGAGAGAGAGAGAGAGAGAGAGAGAGAGAGAGGTGGAGAGGGGAGCAGATGGGGGAAGGTGTTCGGTTGTGTTTTATCCTTGTTAAGAAACACAGACGTATTTAACGTGACCTGGACGAGCTTTGAGTATAAATAAGGATGTTCTGGAGACATTTTTATGTTTTTAAGTTTTAAGTTTTTCTGACAGTAAGATTTGAGGGAGTGAAGAACTCTTCGAGGAAGTGAGAACCTTTCAGGGAAAGTGAGAGCTGCTGGGGGAGTGAGAACTTCTCGTGAGAAATTGAGAAATCTGATGGAAGGAAGGGACTCTTGTGATAAATTCGGAAATTCTGGGGAAGTGAGGACATTTTGTGTGAGCAACATTTGAGGGAGTGAGGAATTGTTGGAGGAAGTGAGAACCTTTCAGAGAAAACGAGGGCCTGCTGAGGGAGTGTAAGTATAAGTGAAGAACTTTAGTGAAGAAGGAACTTTTGGGTGAAATGAGGACCTACTAGGAACAGTGAGAACCTTTTTGGGGTAGTGCGGAACGTTTGGGAAAATAAGGACATTCTGCGAACGTGAAGATCTTTTGGAGGGAAGGAAGGACATGTTGGGGAGTGGAAACCTTACAGGAAAAGTGATACTGTACTTTGTGAAAATAAAATAATTTTGTTGAGGTAAGGAGCTTTTGTGAAAGTAAGAACATGTTGGAAAAGTGAGGAGATTTTTGTGAAAGTCAAGACATTCTGAGGAAGTGAAGATTCCTCGTGAGCAGCTGGGGAACCTGTAGAAAGTGCGATCCTTCTGAGTGACATCTGGATATTTTGGGTAACAGAAAGACATTTTGGATGAAGTGAGGACCTATTGGGGGAGTGAAGAACGTTTGGGGAAATTAGAACATTCTGCAAAAGTGTAGACCTTCTGTGAGAAACGGAGGACATTTTGAGGAAATAAAAATCTTTTGTGAGGCATTGATGGCATTTTTTAGGGGAGTGCCAAACTTTAATGAGAAAGCATGAGCTTTTGGGTACCGAGAGAACCTACTGCGGGAGTGAAGAGCTTTTGTAAAAAACTAAAAAGACTTCATGAGGAACGTGAGGGCCTGTTGGAGAAATCAGGAAATAATGGGACATTTTTTGTGGGAAAGTGAGGTCCTGTTGGGGGAGAGTGGGAACCTGATGGAAAAAGTCAGGAGGACATTCTGAGAAAATCCTGTAATATAATTCTATTGATGCAAGCACTTTGTTGGGAATGAGTAACATCTGGAAAAGTGAGAGTCCTTTGTAAAAGTGAGGACTTGTTGGGAAAGTCTTTTTTGTTAAAGAATGAAATAAAAAAGTGGGACATGAGGACCTTTTGTGTAAATGAGCTTTTCTTTAAATGATAATTTGAGGTAGTAAGAACAATTTGGGGAGGACAAGGATATGGACCCTTTATTAATCTTGGTGGATGCCTGGATAAGGTAGTGTGTGTGTGTGTGTGTGTGTGTGTGTGTGTGTGTGTGTGGGTGGGTGTGTGTGTGTGTGTGTGTGTGTGTGTGTGTGTGTGTGTGTGTGTGTGTTTACCTGGACTCCAAGTATTCCAAACACAATGAAAAAAGCACAGCAGATCAGCACAATATTCCCAATTGGCCGCAGTGAAGTTATTAATGTTTCAACCACTAGCTTTAAGCCAGGTGCCCTACTGATCACCCTGACACACACACACACACACACACACACACACACAGACACACACACGTCAATGCAGCCAATTACTGTAAGTACAGTTTTAGCTCAACAGACATTTTAATTTCAAGAAAAAAGTCAAGGACATGAAGGTATCATCCATCTCTGTCAGTCAGACTGGAGAGCAGAGTAAATTTATTATCCAGTGCTGCTGACTCCTGAAGCGGATTGGTCAGAGAGTTTGGATTAATTTTTGTCTTACAAAAATGCCCCCACCCATTTGACTATGAAGCACCTGGGAGGCGGTATATCACTCGACGGAAAGCACTATCCACCTTCTTTGGAATGCATGAACTCCGAGCAGCCCACTGTCGGCTGTCAGTGAGATTGCCAGTGGACTGAGTGCGTGCCTCACCCTCCCAAAAAGCATGACTACATATTGTTCTGAAGCACGAATGGTGGAAATCAAACTGCTGACCACCAGACTAATTTTTTTTACAACTTTACTGATAGTATGTATTGATATAAACAAACATAAACACACAACATCTCCAGTTGTCACACTCACCTGAGCGGTCTGAGCGTTCTGAGAAGACGCAGTACTCGTAAGATTCCTAAAATGCGATTTCCTCTGGAGGAGGCCAGAGACACTAGAATATCCACGATAGACACAAACACCAGCAGCCCATCGAGAACATTCCAGCTGCTTTGCAGATATGAGCCTGGACCAACATACAGTCCCATGGCCACCACCTAACACAGCAATGACTAGTGTCATTTGTTTGACTCTTTCAGCATCCCTTTATTTATTTATTTATTTTAATATTTAAACCCTACCTTGAGGGTCATCTCAGCTATAAAGATCACTGTAAAGATGTAGTTAGATATGCTGAGAAAGACCCGCTCCTGTAAGTAAAAAGAGACAGATTTGGAAATGTGCACTATATTCTAGATATCACACAGACTCATGGGAAAGGTCTGCGATTTGTTTGTTGTTACGGAGACGCTCTCTATGAGAATATGTTTATTTTACATAGATTGCATGAAGAAAATCATCTTGAACCATGCAAGTCCCATGCTAATTTATAAAGAAAGTACCAAATGGCCGACTGTACATCAGTCTGAGCCATGGATGTTTTTCGACAGACTTAAGAATGTTAGCGTTCTCAGCTGTGGTTTAATTTTACCATGCTGTGTGGCTGGATGTCGGGTCTCTCGAGCGCAATTGTGATGCAGTTGAGGAAGATGAAGACCAGCACAACATGATCAAACACCTTGTGAGTGATGACCTTCTGACAACGCAGCCGGAACCTGTACACAGGTACAGAGAGAGAGAGAGAGAGAGGGGGGGGGGGTCATTTTTGAGGAGGTCACCTATCTTAATATGTAGAGCTTTGTTTGGAGTTATAGCCAATGTGGGTGAGGCCTAAACCTCTCCATAAGAAAAGAAAATGTCTGTGAAAGTTATTCCGTATGAAAATCTGTCTCTTTGTCAGAGTGTCCTGCCAGCGTCTAACATGACCTATTCTGTAACACCATCATCTAATCAATGACTTACACATTCTGTGATGATGTCACAGAGAGATATCGGTTCATTCCAAACCTTATATTCATACTTATTTTTCTTTTCGTTGTTTATTCCCCCTGTACAATTTATTTATACTCACTTGTTTTGCGGTGAGAACACATACAGTGACCAGTCCTCATGATCTCTGCACCACTGAGGCTTATATGGCTCCATGAACTTTTTCAGAAGAACACACCAGCTCTATAAACAAGAATACAGAGGTACTAAACAACAGACACAAGAAATAACTCACGGGGTCGACACCCACTTTTGCTCTTTGGATACCCAAGTTTAACATTCAGTGCGTGGATAAAAACGTATTTCAAATATGTCAGTGGCATTTCAGAACAGTTATTTCTTCAGTGCAGATACAGACTGTAGTCTTTAGTGTGTTCAATAAATAAAAGTAGAATCAATGAAAAATGTATAAAATCCTGATGTTTACAAAACTTCTGTGTTCAAAAAGAATAAATCGACTGCAGGAGGGATAATTACAAAGCGAGACAGATGGAAAGAGACAGAGTTATGGCCTCAAACTAGCTCAAGAGAACACACACAGGGTCTATTGTCATGCCGCATAAATTAAGAATAGAATTCTGTGTGAAAATCTGCTGGTGTGTGTGTGGGGGGGTGTTTATGACTCAATTTCTCTCTTATAGTTTTATACCTTTCAAAACAGCCCCCCCCCTAAAAAAAACAAAAAAAAGAACCCAGGCTCATTAAACTAATGACATGGTAAACATAAGCCACGGAGTCATTCTTGTGGGCATGGCGAATCAGAACCAGTGGCAGCTGGTTAAACAAAAATGACATAACTCACAAATCTGGGTGATAGATACAGACAGACAAATGGATAGATGTATGTATAGATGGAGATAGCAGATGGGTGGATTGAGAGAGATGGATAGAAGAATGAACCTATGAATGGATGAATGGATAGATGGATAGACAGATAGATGGAAATGCTTAAAAGAGAGAAGATTTCTGCCTTTCTCAAATAGCATTACCCCCCAAGTGTTCTGTTGGAATACATGGAAGCCTGGGAGCTACCTTGAGTGGCTTCCCTTCACTGGAAAGTTTGATTCTGTTGAAAATTAGCATGGTGGCATGATAGTGTACAGCGTGCAGTCCTGGTTTAGAGTACTGAGCTTGGCGAGGGCGTATCTGTGTGAAGTTTACATGTTCTTGTGTGGGTTTCCTCCGAATATTCTGGCTTCCTCCTACAGTCCAAAGACAGGCATACTTGGCTAACTGGCTTTTACAAATTCCTCCTAGATGTGAATGTGAGTGTGAATGATTGTGTTTGTTGACCCTATGACGGACTGATAAGCTGTTTTAGGGTGTACCCCACCTTCACCCAAAACATATTGACCCTAGTAGGATTAAACAGTTTGGAAAATTGATGGAATGAAAAAATAAATGAACATTATAAAGCCATGTGTCTGATCAATTCAACTATGAAGGAATCTGCAAGTTGTACATGGCCTCAAGATTTCCATTCAGGTAAAATATGGAACTGCAACTACCACATACAGTAGGCCCCCGTTTTTCGAGGGGGTTTGGTTCCGCCCTTACCACGGATCAAGAAATTCTGCGAGTTATTTACCCGGAAGTAAAACCATATGTATGATTTTACATGCACTAAAACATGCTTGTTGAACACATTCTATAGACAGTCTTACTCATTAATACAGTAATAATGCAGTAAAATGTAGTAATGATTAAGTAAAAACTTTTTAATTTTGTACTGTAATTTATTTTTTATATTTGTATTTATTGATAAAACATATAAACAGTATATAGTGTGTATATACAGGGATCCCTCGCTACGTTGCGCTTCAATTCATACGGCGTCAGTGCATCGCGTTTTTTGTTTGTTTGTTTGTTTGTTTGTTTTTTAATATTAATCGGATAAAAAAAATGAGGAAATTAAGGAAGAATAAGGGAAAAAAGTTAAGGAAAATGCCACAAAACAAGGCCAATTATGCAAAAAAAAAAAAAAAAAAAAAAAACCCTAGACAAACAAAAACAAAAAAAACCAACCCAAAAACAACCCAAAACCTGCCAAAACTATTTTCATTTTTATGTGAGGTGCGCATCTGAGTGCGTGCACGTTTGCGCGTCTGTATGTGTATGTATTTATATTTAATTTACATCTTATGCATAATTTTTGAATGTTTAATTGTTATTATAAGCATTTAAAACATTGAATATGTATTTATTGATATTATATACCAAGGGCGTAGGCTGGGGGTGCACAGGGTGCACGTGCACCCCACAGCAGGAGTTGAGTTCTGCTCTGCTATTCACAATCTTATAAATAAACTTAATGACAGTTATTGAAGAGAAAGTCAGAGATAAATTCAGCATGCAGTAAACCGGAAACTGGAAGTTAACACCGGTAGTTAACGTGTAACTGCGCATGTGCAAGCCCAAACTGACCAATCAAAAATCCAGAGCCTTGTTCGTAACGAGGAGGTTTCATAAGTAGAGGCGCATTTTACATGTAAAACACCTGATTCTTTCCAAGGCTCCCAAGACTACCCCATAAACTCTTTAAAAATGATAAAAGTACACCAATTTTGTATGAAATATGTATGAAATACTAGTCCTTCTCAAAAAATTTGCATATTGTGATGAAGTTCATTATTTTCTGTAATATACTGATAAAAAAAATTAACTTTCATATATTTTAGATTCATTGCACACCAACTGAAATATTTGAGGTCTTTTATTGTTTTAATACTGATGATTTCGGCATACAGCTCATGAAACCCCAAAATTTCTATCTCAAAGAATTAGCATATCATGAAAAGGTAGTCTAAACGAGCTATTAACCTAATCATCTGAATCAACCAATTAACTCTAAACACCTGCAAAAGATTCCTGAGGCTTTTAAAAACTCCCAGCCTGGTTCATTACTCAAAACCACAATCATGGGCAAGACTGCCTACCTGACTGCTGTCCAGAAGGCCATCATCGACACCCTCAAGCAAGAGGGTAAGACACAGCGAATAGGCTGTTCCCAGAGTGCTGTATCAAGGCACTTCAGTGGGACATCTGTGGGAAGGAGAAAGTGTGGCAGAAAACGCTGTACAACCAGAAGAGGTGACCGGACCCTGAGGAAGATTGTGGAGAAGGGCTGATTCCAGACCTTGGGGGACCTGTGGAAGCAGTGGACTGGGCTACAGGTGCCGCATTCCCCAGGTCAGGCCACTTTTGAACCAGAAACAGCAGCAGAAGTGCCTGACCTGGGCTACAGAGAAGCAGCCAGTGCTCTGTTGTGACTGTTGCTCAGTGGTCCAAAGTACTTTTTTCGGACGAAAGCAAATTTTGCATGTCATTCGGAAATCGAGGTGCCAGAGTCTGGAGGAAGACTGGGGAGAAGGAAATGCCAAAATGCCTGAAGTCCAGTGTCAAGTACCCACAGTCAGTGATGGTCTGGGGTGCCATGTCAGCTGCTGGTGTTGGTCCACTGTGTTTTATCAAGGGCAGGGTCAATGCAGCTAGCTATCAGGAGATTTTGGAGCACTTCATGCTTCCTTCTGCTGAAAAGCTTTATGGAGATGAAGATTTCATTTTTCAGCACGACCTGGCACCTGCTCACAGTGCCAAAACCACTGGTAAATTGTTTACTGACCATGGTATTACTGTGCTCAATTTACCCGCCGACTCTCCTGACCTGAACCCCATAGAGAATCTGTGGGATATTGTGAAGAGAAAGTTGAGAGACACCAGACCCAACACTGTGGATGAGCTTAAGGCCACTATCGAAGTATCCTGGGCCTCCATAACACCTCAGCAGTGCCACAGGCTGATTGGCTCCATGCCACGCCACATTGAAGCAGTCATTTCTGCAAAAGGATTCCCGACCAAGTATTGAGTGCATAACTGAACATAATTATTTGAAGGTTGACTTTTTCGTATTAAAAACAATTTTTTATTGGTCGGATGAAATATGCTAATTTTTTGAGATAGGAATTTTTTTGTTTTTCTTTACTTTTTTGCCAAAATTATCAATATTAAAACAATAAAAGGCTTGAACTACTTCAGTTGTGTGTAATGAATCTAAAATATATGAAAGTCTAATGTTTATCAGTACATTACAGAAAATAATGAACTTCATCACAATACGCTAAATTTTTTGCGAAGGACTAGTATGTGTGAAAAGGAAAAGAAAATTATTTATTAAACCATTTAAACATTTTATTAACATATTAAACCATTTTATTAAAATATGTATTAATTAAACCATTAAACATTTTTTATTAACACACATACACACACACACACACACATATACACACACACACTGTCTCTCTCTCTTCTCTCTCTCTCTCGCTCTCTCTCTCTCTCACCCACTCTCACACACACACACACACACACACACACACACACACACACACACACACACTCACAATACACATTAAATGTACACACGCAGGACGCTGGAGAATTTTAAGACGGGGAATTCAAAGCGCATTCCCTGCTTGACAGATCGGAGGTCCAAACTCAACTTTAACTTCATTCCTTAAGGGATTGGAGGTCCAGATGAGCCGCGTTTTGCTCACATTCAGCGAGCATGCCACATTTATTAAACATTTACTGCATTAAAGAACTTAAAAAAACTAAACTAAAAACTAAAGAGTTAAGCCTCCTTTCATCTCTGACTGACTCTGTAGGCAGGCTCTCTCTCTCTCTCTCTCTCTCTCTTTCTCACTCACACACACACACACACACACACACACAAAACTGTCTCTATGGTGTGTTTTGCCAAATGCGGGCTTCGCCCACACGCAACGCGCAGCTGACGGAACAATTCTATTTAAATGTTTAAATGGGCGGGATGTTTTATTTAAAGCGGAATTACAGTACCTGTTTGAAAGATCAGAGATTCTCATTCAATATTAACTTGCTTCCTTGCAAGATCGGAGGCCTTGTTCAACGAAGCACTTCTGCTATAATGTTGTGCCGAAATAATCGCCTCCGTCACTGTATTTCCGCTTTAAGGTCTCCTTCTGCTTCAATATCATCCCGATTGTAGAGGGGTTTTGGCGATAACGAAATATAATGCTGCAATGATCTCAAAACAAGCCAAAATACTTCATAACCACAAGTCAAGATAGCCTCTTCAACTCGCCTCACGTGTGTGGGTGACAAAAGGTATGGGTACAGTAATGGGCACACGTCAGCTCCCCCCTGGCCAATGGGAGGCCAGCAGGGCGGGATGTTGGGAGACAGCCAATGAGAGAGCAACTCGTGCATCGTGTGAAATTTTGATTGGCATGTTTGAATTTTGAATGGCGCGTTTGGCACTTTTCGTAAGAGGGGGTTGTTTTTGTATACAGAGGACGAAAACTTAGGAAAATGTTTTTCATAACCTAGAGTTCCCAGGGGATTTCGTAAGTAGGGGGGGCAACTGTACCTACTTTCGCCTACCTCACATATTATCAGTAAGCTATAATAGCTGAACACTGTCAATCAAAGTACGAGTGTGAGAATAAAGTACAGTTTCTTAGTACCGCTTCCGGTTCCTGCACATGTGTTAGAACACAAACATTGACACACAGAGAATGAATGGCTAAAATAATCATAAGCCATCCAGCCTGGATCTGCAGCCTAATGGTCAGTACTTTTATAAAATTAATAGTATGTCTTTTTGCTGTCAACATGTATTAATATTTGTTTGTGCCTTTGAATAGATAAATAACTTTAGCTCAATTTAAACATTTATTTAGCACATGTACATGCAGATGTAGTTTGAAATATATTTGAGAATGTTTTTGGTTGAACTATAATATTTGATTGCAGTTCACCCCTGAATAGACAGCCATTTTTTTAAAGTTTAAAATTCTACCCACGGGTGTACCTGGTTCCCCCAAAGTGCTTAGTAAAATAACTTATTAAATTGCTAAAATTTTGTGAAAGATTATGTGAAAGTGTTTATAAAGTGCAAATGTTGTAAAATAGATTTAATTGTTTTTGTAATGGAACTGTAAATACATCTTTGTTAAATTGTTGTGCGTAGTGTAACTCTGGTGCATTGAGATTCATTTGTGTTGTATAATTGTATAACATCAGTTATAAGACCTCTACGCCAATTTTAATTATGACCCAAATTATGTATATAATTAAAACAGTCTGGTGTTCAATTTGTTCTTGTGTTTCTCTACACTCCTTTCAGGCTTAGGCCTATAGCCCCTGGAACTCGAGTTCTGGTCAACCAAGCTCATGTTTCTCATACAAGAATATTTTTTCCTCCACTCATATTTTTGATGAGTGATATCCTCCTTGCAACTGTAATTAAGGATAAGGAGAACATAAAATGAATGAGTACACTGGAGCAATTTGATGGAGTTAAAGTTCAATACATGGATAGAGTGATCGAAAAGAGACGAGCTGTCAGTTACAAGACGACCCTAATGAATTCTACAAATATATAATGGATTTTCTCATCTTTTATCACCTAACATCGTGGAGTGGACAATGGCTAATAGGCAAATGAGGAAGAAAGTGACTATAACCTCTTCTGAGTCCTCCTGCTCGCCAGGGGTGTGTGACACGTCTTGCTGGGTCACATATGGAGAGGAAGACAATGATGCCTCCAGTCTACCATTCCAGTCTCCAAAGAGATGTGGCATGGGTGGGACTTGGAGGAGTTCTGGCAGATCAAATGACTCGAGCTGTGAAACTCTGCTCAAGCTACCCGTCTTGCTGGACTTTTCCTCCACCGATGGGTCGTCTTCGAAACTGTCTCGGTCCTCACCCAGTAGTAGCGATTCATGTTCTCCTGATTGGCCACGCCTCTTTAAGATAGGTGCATGTCCGAGACTGTTCCAGCTGGAGCGACGACTTCCCCATAGACTGGACTGCAAGCAAATCAAATATTCATATTGATACTGTGAATTATGGGGAAATTAAATACAAACACAAATCTCACATGCATGTTCACCTCACCATTGACTTCTGTTCATGGTGTTCATAGGAAGCATTACTGCTGCGGCGTGATTGGTTGTCGATGTGAGATACTTCCGTCCTGGGCGTGGCTGTAGTATAGGTGTGGTACAGCGGCATGGCGGCTCGGGGCTCTAAGTGGCCGTTAGAAATGGGCAGGAGTGTCTTCACTTTCACTTCTGAACCTGGGGGGGAATTTATAAACACCCCACATATATATATATATATATATATATATATATATATATATATATATATATATATATATATATATATATATATATATATATATATATATGTACACACACACACACACACACACACAAACACTTCCCATCAAAAGTTTTAAAGACATCAATTTTCTTTTCAGCTTTATTGAAAAATAAGTAGTTCTATAACCCTCTCTGAATACGTCCTACAGACTGGCATCACTTCTTTCATTCCTTTCTAAAATTCTTGAATGCACTGTTTATAATCAAATGTCTTCCTTTCTTTTACAAAATAACTTATTTAACCCTAATCAATCTGGCTTCAAAGCGGTCTATTCCACAGATACTGCACTCTTGGCTGTCACAGAGAAACTACACACTGCAAGATTAGCCAAGATGTAATTAGTCCTCATCCTCCTCGACCTTTCAGAAGCATTTGACATAGTGAACCACAAGACTCTCTTGTCCATGGTGAGGAGTCTAGGACTTTGTGGTGCAGCATGACCGTCATTTTGTTCCTACCTGGAAGGTCGCTCATATCTGGTTACATGGACAGGCTGCACATCTACTCCATGCCGAATTTCCACTGGCATTCCCCAGTGCTCAGTTCTTCATCCACTTCTGTTCTCCCTTTGTACTCAGTCCATCAGACATATCATATCCTCACATGGGTTCTCATACCACTGCTATGGAGATAACACTCGACTTGTTCTCTCTTTTCCTCCCTCAGACACTGATGTTTCTGCCCTGATGAGCACCCATGATGCTTTTCGTGTAAATGACAGAGTTACTGTTGTTTCATGAGTTTTTCGAGTGTGCTCATTGCAATTTTATCTTTTAGCTCAGGCTTGTAACCTTGCATAAACATTTGTAAGATTATAACTCTGCTAAGAAAACATGGTCAACACACGCGTACACACACACGTGCACACACACACACACACACACACACACACACACACACACACACACACACACACACACACACACACACACACACACACACACACGTGTGTGATTCACAGTGTGAGTGTAAAGAAGAAGCGGGCTCGTGGCATGCGGTTGAGTGATATCGCAAAGGAATATGGCCAAACCCATCTGCTATCGGTATGATATTGAAGCAGAAGGAGGTATTAAAAGGTATGCTTTAATAATTTTTAAAGGGCATGCTGGACATGTTTCAAACAATAGCAGGGATTTTGGGTGAAACTGAGCCTGAACCTTCAGTCTCCCCGCTGGTGAACCATCACCTGTTTTTTTTTAAGAAAAGTTCAAGCTCAACTTCCCAACCAACTTTATTTCAGCTGTTGAAAAATGACATTAATGGAGTGCTTATTATTATTATTATTATTATTATTATTATTATTATTATTATTATTAATAATAATAATAGCAATATTTTACATAAATGTTATATTTACAATACAAACAATCTATGCCCCCCCCCCCCATTTGATCTGAATGCACACTGCATCTCTGGAACAATGTCAGGTGTGATGTGGATGATTTGTCTGTTTAAAAGGATCCTCACAAAATTTTTTCCAGCTCTGGACAGGAGAGAAATTCCTCTGTAATTACCACAGTCGGTTCGGTCTCCTTTCTGGCAGAGAAGTATGTTAGAGTGGTGCAGGACATGTATGAGAGATGTAAGACAGTGGTGAGGTGTGCTGTCGGTGTGACCGACGAATTCAAGGTGGAGGTGGGACTGCATCAAGGGTCAGCTCTCAGCCCCTTCTTGTTTGCTATGGTGATGGACAGGCTGACAGACGAGGTTAGACAAGATTCCCCATGGACTATGATGTTTGCAGATGACATTGTGATCTGTAGTGAGAGCAGAGAACAAGTGCAGGAAAATCTAGAGAGGTGGAGGTATGCCCTGGAAAGGAGGGGAATGAAGATTAGCCTCAGTAAGACAGAATACATGTGCATGAATGACAAGGCCCAAAGAGGAACGGTGAGATTACAGGGAGCAGAGATAAGAAAGGTGGAGGATTTTAAGTACTTAGGCTCAACAATCCAGAGCAATGGAGAGTGTGGAAAAGAGGTCAAGAAGCGTGTACAGGCAGGTTGGAATGGTTGGAGAAAAGTGTCCGATGTGATGTGTGATAGGAGGGTATCGGCAAGAATGAAAGGAAAAGTGTACAAGACGGTGTTGAGGCCAACGATGTTGTATGGGTTAGAAACAGTGGCCCTGGGGAAAAGACAGGAGGCTGAGCTGGAGGTAGCAGAAATGAAAATGTTGAGGTTCTCTTTGGGAGTAACGAGGATGGATAGGATTAGGAATGAGCACATCAGAGGGACAGCACATGTAAGACGTTTTGGAGACAAAGTCAGAGAGGCTAGATTGAGATGGTTTGGACATGTACAGAGGAGGGATAGTGAGTATATTGGTAATAGGATGCTGAGGCTGGAACTACCAGGCAAAAGGCCTCGAGGAAGACCAAAGAGATGATTCATGGATGTGGTGAAGGAGGACATGAAGGTCGTTGGTGTAAGAGAAGAAGATGCAAAGGATAGGGTGAGATGGAGGCAGATGATTCGCTGTGGCGACCCCTGAAGGGAAAAGCCGAAAGGAAAAGAAGGAGGTTCGGTCTCCTTTCTTGTAGATGGTGATTATGCTTGCATCTTTCCATGCTTGAAGAACAGTGCCTGCCATCCAGGCTTTGGTGATCAGATGGTGTAATCTCTGATGCAATTTTGAGCCTCCATGTTTCCATACTTCAGCTGGAATTCCATCTTCTCCAGGGGCTTTGCCATCTTTTAGTGAAGAGATTGCCTTTGACACTTCTTCCATTGTTGGAATATCATCAAGGCACTCGTGTATAGGTTGCTATTCAATTTTGTAAAGAGCCTCCTGTGCTATTTCTCCTGGGACATTGAGCAATCTCTGGAAGTGCTCAATCCATCTTTCAAGAACTTGTTTACTGTCTGAGAATGTTGTTAGGCCATTGGCTGACTTTAGCTGGACAGGATTCCTTTTCTGTGGTCCCCATACTTCCTTGAGTCCATTGTAGAAGTTCTTCATGTCATTTCTATAAGCTGTGTGTTGTAATTCCTCAGCCTTCCTCTCCCTCCACTTAGATTTTAGGTCACACAGGTAAATTTGGAGTATAATGTAGCCATGAGGCGGGGGGGCACTAACCAGTGTCTCTCCCCCTCATGCCGGTCCCAAGCCTGGAGAAATGAAGAGGGTTGCGACAGGAAGGGCATCCGGCGTAAAACTTTTGCCAAACTACAAAATGCAAACCATAAACACAAATCTCATACCGGATCAGTCGAGGCTTGGGTTAACAATGACCGCCATCAGTGCTGTTAGTCAACAGGGTGCTGGTGGACATTGGACTACTGTTGGTCGAAGCTGTCGAAGAAGGAGAGGCGGGAGGCGTGTCCGTAGACAGAGAGAGAAGAGGAAAAGCATGAGTCTAGGACTGAGAGTAGGGACTTTGAATGTTGGAACTATACAAGGAAAAGATAGAGAGCTGGCTGACATGATGCAGAGGAGGAAGGTGGACATACTGTGTGTTCAGGAGACCAGGTGGAAAGGTAGCAAAGCTAAAAGCTTAGGAGCAGGGTTTAAGCTGTTTTATCATGTTGAGGATGGGAAGAGAAATGGAGTCGGAGTCATCTTGAAGGAGGAGTTTGGCAGGAATGTTCTAGAAGTGAAAGAGTGTCAGACAGAGTGATGAGTCTCAAGTTAGAAATTGAAGGTGTGATGTTCAATGCTGTTAGTGCTTATGCCCCACAGACAGGGTGTGAGCTAAAAGAGAAGGAGAGATTCTGGAGTGACTTAGATGAAGTGATACAGAATACCCCCAGAGGTGAAAGAGTGGTCATTGGTGCAGACTTCAATGGGCATGTTGGTGCAGGCAACAGAGGGGACGAGGAAGTGATGGGCAGGTTTGGTATCCAGGACTGGAACACAGAAGGACAGATGTTGATCGATTTTGCAAAAAGGATGGAAATGGCTGTGGTAAATATTTTCTTCAAGAAGAAACAGGAGCATATGGTGACCTATAGAAGCGGAGGCAGGAACACACAGGTAGACTATATCTTGTGTAGGCAATGTAATTTGAAGGAAGTCAGTGACTGCAAAGTAGTAGTGGGTGAGAGTGTTGCCAAACAGCATAGGATGGTGGTATGCAGGATGATGCTGATGGTGAAGAAGATAAAGAAGGCAAAGGCAGAGCAGAAGACAAAGTGGTGGAAGTTGAAAAAGGAAGAGGGTCGTGTTGTCTTCAAGGAGGAGTTGAAACAGGCTTTGGGTGGCTAGGAAGTGCTTCCAGATGACTGGACAACCACAGCAAATGTGATCAGGGACACAGGTAGGAGAGTACTTGGTGTGTCTTCTGGAAGGAAAATAGATAAGGATACTTGGTGGTGGAATGAGGAAGTGCATGAGTGTGTACAAAGGAAGAGGTTAGCTAAGAAGAAGTGGGACATTGAGAGGACCGAAGAGAGTAAACAGGAGTACAGGAAGATACAGCGTAAGGCGAAAGTAGCAGTGGCTAAGGCCAAACAGAGGGCGTATGATGACTTGTATGATAGGTTGGACAGTAAAGAGGGAGAAAATGATCTATACAGGTTGGTACAGCAGAGAAATAGAGATGGGAAGGACACGCAGCAAGTTAGATTGATAAAGGACAGAGAGGGAAATGTATTGACTGATGACAGAAGTGTGCTGGGAAGATGGAAAGAGTACTATGAAGAGCTGATGAATGAGGAAAATGAGAGAGAAAAAAGAGTAGAAGAGGTGACCATTGAGGAGCAGGATGTAGCAAAGATCAGTAAGGGTGAAGTGAGAAGGGCATTGAAGAGGATGAAGAATGGAAAGGCAGTTGGTCCTGATGACATACCTGTGGAGGTATGGAAGTGTCTAGGAGAGGTAGCAGTAGATTTTCTGACAAGAACATTCAACAAGGTCTTGGAGAGTGAGCGGATACCAGAGGAATGGAGGAGAAGTGTGCTGGTGCCCATTTTTAAGAACAAGGGAGACGTGCAGAGTTGCGGCAACTACAGAGGGATAAAGTTGATGAGCCATACGATGAAGTTATGGGAAAGAATAGTGGAAGCTAGACTCAGGGCAGAGGTCAGCATTTGTGAGCAACAGTTTGGTTTCATGCCAAGAAAGAGCACCACAGATGCAATGTTTGCTTTGAGGATGCTAATAGAGAAGTACAGAGAAGGTCAGAGGGAACTGCATTGTGGATCGGTGATGTTACAGGGAGCAGAGATAATGAAGGTGGAGGATTTTAAGTACTTAGGCTCAACAGTCCAGAGCAATGGAGAGTGTGGAAAAGAGGTGAAGAAGCGTGTGCAGGCAGGCTGGAATGATTGGAGAAAAGTGTCCGGTATGATGTGTGATAGGAGATTATCAGCAAGAATGAAAGGAAAAGTGTACAAGACAGTGGTGAGGCCAGCGATGTTGTATGGCTTAGAAACAGTGGCGCTGAAGAAAAGGCAGGAGGCAGAGCTGGAGGTAGCAGAGAGGAAAATGTTGAGGTTCTCTCTCTGAGTAACGAGGATGGATAGGATTAGAAATGAGTACATCAGAGGAACAGCCCATGTAAGATGTTTTGGAGACAAAGTCAGAGAGGCTAGGTTGAGATGGTTTGGACATGTACAGAGGAGGGATAGTGAGTATATTGGCAGTAGGATGCTGAGGTTGGAACTACCAGGCAGAAGGCCTAGAGGAAGACCAAAAAAGGGATTTCTGGATGTGGTGAAGGAGGACATGAAGGTCATTGGAGTAAGAGAATAAGATGCAGAGGACAGGGTGTGATGGAGGCGGATGGTTTGCTGTGGCGACCCCTGAAGGGAACAGCTGAAAGAAAAAGAAGAAGAAGAAGAGGTAAATTTAGAGTGTCCTACTAGCTTCTTTGTAGGCAGCGATCGTAGATCTTGTAGTTTTGGTCTGAAGCACTTTCCTGTGAGCAGTATCTCTCTTATCTAAAAGACATTTAAGTTCTGTCATTTGGGTCAAACCAGTCCTGGTTTGTTCGTTCTGGCTTGCCTAAGGATTTCTTAGCTTAAGGATTTCCTGGAGAAAATTCCATTCCTCTTCGATCGTTGAGTCCGGACTTACTTCGATGTTGGTTAAGGCATTTTCTATCTCTTCTACAAAACTCTCCTTGTAGCTAGTAGTGGTGAGTTTCTTGGTGTTTAGTTTAATTGGTTTCCCTGGTCCTTGTTTACAGTGCTTCACCCGTAGTTTAAGAGCTGTCTTAGACCTTGACATGATGATGATCAGTCCAGCAGTTTGCTCCGTGCATGACACGGGTATTGTGGACATCCATCTTATCCTGGCGCCTTGTGATGATATAATCGATCATATGCCAGTGTTTCGATCGAGGATGCATCCATGTTGCCTTTCAGCTCTCTTTCTGCTTGAACATAGTATTGGCCACTATCAGTTTGTATTCTGAGCACAGGGCTAGTAGGAGTTCGCCGTTTGAATTGCATTTTCCGATCCCATGCTTTCCTATAACGTGTGGCCACTTTTCAAAGTCCTTTCCAATCCTTGCATTAAAATCTCCCATCAATAAGATTTTGTCCGTCTTGGGGACTTGACTTAGTACGGTAGAGAGCTGATTATAGAAAGATTCCTTTTCTGTATCTGGATGTGTCATCGTTGGTACATAAACATTGATGAGCGTTGTGTAGATGTTATTGTTTAGGGGTAATCTCATCGTCATTATCCTGTCGCTTATTGACATTGGGGTTTCCTGTAGTGTATGTGCAATTTCTTTCCTAATAGTAAATCCCACTCCAGCCTCTCTTCTTTCTCCCACTTGTCTTCCACTCCAGAAGTATGTGTACTCCATATCATCCAAACTGCCAGACTCCGCAAGCCGCGTTTCACACAAGGCGGCGATGTCAATGTTGTATTTGGCAAGTTCCATCTCTACAAGTGCAGTGCGTCTTTCTGGTCGGTTTGCTTCTTCTCGGTCCAAAAGGGTTCTCATGTTCCACTGAGCAAATGTCAGTTCCTTGGTTCTACTTCCTTGCTGATTTTTCGCTGTCAGTGGAAGTTGGGGTCAAACAGGGTTGTCCTTGGTAACCCGGGCGGCGACCGATCCGGTATGAGCTTCTTTGTGGTTATGCATTTCATGAAAAACTGCTAGCAAGATAGTGTAAGTACTGCTGGCTTTTGCAATAATATATTTTTGGGACGGCAAGAACAAGTCAAGACAGGCACAGTATATTAGTCCCTGCAGTGGTTGGTCGAAAGATACTGGGAGTTCCAGGTAGCAATCGCCCTCGATGTAACCACAGTCACATGATTTTCTGTTAGGGTTTACTCCCTTAGCCTTTGGTTAAAGAAACCTATTCCACAAGGCAGTGGGGTGTTTCAACTATGCAGGGCAGGGGCGTCAAACTCCCTGAGATATAACAGTATACCCGCATACCCCGTTTCTATATATATTTATATATATATATATATATATTTATATATATATTTATATACACACACACACACACACACACACACACACACACACACACACACACACACACACACACACACACGCACACACAATGCACAATTTTTTATTCTTATTTTTTTATTGTGCATGTCCCAGTGTTTCTGAGATGGTCATAAGAAGGTGGCTAATGTATTCAAGAGAAGCAAATTGATTTCTCTTGAAACGAAGTTTGACATCATAGATAAATATGAAAAAGGAGTCCGTGTGGCTGATCTGTGTAAGCAGTATGGGAAGAATGCATCGACCATCTGTGCAATTCTCAAACAGAAGGCCATGTTTAAGATTGTTAAACCAGCAAAAGGGGTTAGTATTTTATCTGAGGAAAGATCAGGATTCAATGATGAGATGGAGAGGCTTCTCCTATTGTAGATCAAGTCGAAAGAGATCAATGGCGATGGGAGTGCGGCCAAACAGCAAAAGACAACTGATCAAAATTAGTGACATGAAATAAAACAGTTAAAAAAGCAAAACTTAAATTAATTAATTAAAAAAAAAGAAAGTTTTAAAAAATATATACTAGTGTAAGTTCATGTTAAGTGCTATTCGTTCAGACGCACTTACTGTATTGTTTATTGACTTATTTTTTTTAAACTTATTCTAGTTTTATTATTGTTTATTGTTAATTAGAGTATTATTAATGTTACCGCATATGTGTTATTATTGTGAAATGTTTATTGTTACGTGTTTATCTTAAATATATTACGTCAAAAATGCATGTTTGTGTCAGGTTATATGAGTTTGGGAGGGGATTGGAACGGATTAATTGGTTTTCTGCTATTTCCTACGGGAATTTTTGTTTCATCTCAACGAACATTTTGACTTAAGAGCTCGCCCTCAGAACGGATTAATTTCATAAGTCAGTATATCTTCTTTTCTTTTCGGTTATTCACTTCAGGGGTCGCCACAGCAAATCATCTGCCTCCATCTCACCCTGTACTCCCTCATCTTCTTCTCTTACGCCAACGACCTTCAGGTCCTCATTCACCACATCCAGAAATCTCTTCTTTGAGCTTCCTCTAGGCCTTCTGCCTGGTAGTTCCAATCTCAGCATCCTACTAATCAATCATCCTACTACATATATATTCACTATCCCTCCTCTGTACATGTACAAACCATCTCAATCTAGCCTCTCTGACTTTGTCTCCAAAACATCTTACACGGGTTGTCCCTCTGATGTACTCATTTCTGATCCTATCCATCCTCATTACTCCTAAAGAGAACCTCAACATTTTCATCTCTGCTACCTCCAGCTCTGCCTCCTGTCTTTTCCTTAGTGCCACTGTTTCTAAACCATTACATTTAAACCATATATATAAACACACACATATACATTATATTAATAGTTATATACAGCAACATTAACAAACAAGACCCCAAACAAAATCTGTACCTGAGTTTATCAGCTCCCTCAACCTGTCCTCATCATCAAAATCAGAGGAGAATGCATCATCGTCGCTCTCTGACCTGCTAGCATCACCCTAGCAGAGAGAGAGAGAGAGAGAGAGAGAGAGAGAGAGAGAGGGAGGGAGGGAGGGGGACAGAGTGCAAGAGAGAGAAGATAGAGAGGTGGAGAGGGGAGAGAGTGAGAGAGAAAGAGAGAGAGCGGGGGGGGGGGGGATAGTGGGAGAGAGATTGAAATGAAATAAATCTGAAAATAAAAGCAGGAGTAATAACCCTTCCACCCGATGACATCACTTTCACTTTGATGAGGCGGATCTGAATGTAGTTCAGACTTCAGGCACTGTGTACGAGTGTGTAATTATTTAATTAGCAGGGTGTAATTAATCCCATCACTTCAAGTGAGACTGATGGAGCACTTCTGCACGATCACATGATCCAAAACTCTGCAGCATCGACCGAAAAAAAGGGAGCATAAGGAACAAAGCTGAGGGATGATCTGTACCCTGGGTCTCCTCAATTCTTTGAAAAGAAAAAAATGAAAGAAAGAACAATAAAAGACTCAGATGGGAAATACAAGCACAGGATTTTCTAAAAAAAAGGGAAGCCTAGCCCAGACCAGCCGAGAAACATAATCCCTCCAGTGTATTCTGGGTCAAACCCAGGCTCTCTTCCAGGTTGGACGTGTCCGAGACACCACACCAGGGAGGCGTTCGGGATGCATTCTCAATAAATGATCAAGCCACCTCTACTGGGTCCTCTCAATGTGGAGGAAGAGGGATTCAGCTCCGAGTTCCTCTTGGACAACCGAGCTTCTCACCCTATCCCTAAGGGAGAACCCATCACCCTATTAAGGAACCTCATTTCAGCTGCTTGTATCCATAATCTTGTTCTTTTGGTCATGGCCCAAAGCTCGTGATCATAGGGGAGGTTTGGAATGTAGATGGAATGATAAATTAGAGGGATTTTCCTTGCGGCTCAGCTCCTTCTTTACCACAGTGGACCAGTGCAAGTTCCGCTTTACAGCAGAGGTGCAGCGATCCACCTGTCAATCTCCTGATCTGTCGTTTCCTCATTCATGAACAAGACCCCAAGATACTTGAACTCCTGCAATTGGAGCAAGACCGCATTACAGACCCAAAGCTTTTTCAACTGAGAACCATGGCCTCAGACTTGGAGGTGCTGATTCTTGTTTCAGCTGCTTCACATTTGGCGGCGAATCACTCCAATGAGAGTTGGAAGTCCTGGATTGATGAATCCAAAAGGACAACATCATCCGCAAAAAAGTAGAGATGAGATTCTATGGCCACCACACCAGAATTCCTCAAATCTGTGGTTGCACCTAGATGCTCTTCAGTAAGAGAAACTGTGACAAAGGACAGCCTTGGCAGACTCCAAGCCTCATCGGAAATGACCTGTTGTTACCAATACGGACCAAGTTCTGCTTGTGGTGATACCAGGACATTATGGCCCATAGCATAGCATAGCCCAGTGCACTGTTCTCCAGGAGCACATCTTACAAGATAGCCTATCACACTCGAGATTTTGCATTGGCCACAGCTCGGGCTGTAGGTCTGGAAGGAAGCCTCTCCTGCCATTGGATTGGAGCCAGCTCCAGTTGACAGTTCAGCTCCTCTCTTCACCCGAGTGTCCAGAACATGCAGCCGCAATTCCGGTGACAAGACTACAAAGTCTATCATGCGGCTTCAGGCGTCCTGTGCCATGTGCATTTATGGACACCCTTATTTTTGAACATGATGTTCGTGATGGATAAACTGTGACAAGCACAGAAGTCCAACAATGAAACACCATTCGGGTTCAGACTGGAGAGGCTGTTCCTACCAATCACACCTTTCCAGGTCACATATCATTGCCATCGCCCAGGACAAGGGGGACCCCAGAGGGTGTATTCTCCAATATACAGTACAAAGACTACAAGAAATGTGGGTACTCTTAACCATCATTTGGTGCATAAGCACAAACAACAGTCAGAACCAGTCACCCCACACAAACATGGAAAACCCCAAGGATGCCCACACCGGCTCAGTGCCTCTCTCCATGAGTAAAATCCAGAATGGAATTAGGTCTAGCCCCTCTTAAAATAGGTGGCTCCAGAGCCCAAACTATGGGTCCAAAATTATCTAGTTGGTATCTCTAAACCTCACACACAAGTTCAGACTCCTTCCATGCCAGAGAGGTTCCATTCCATGTCCAAAGAGTCACAGTCAGTATCTGAGAATTGGTCCGACAGCACCCATGCTCTTGGCTGCCACTCAACATGCAATGCACCCAATCCCTATATCCCTTCGTCTCTTCACCCATCTTTCTCTCTCTCTCTCTCTCTCTCACCCATCTCTCTCCTTCCCTCTTTATCACACATTTTTCTTACGTATCTCTCTCTCTCTTCTCTGTCTCTCTCTCTCTCTCTCTCTCTCTCTACGCCCGCTTTCTACCCCATCTGTCTCTCACTCCCCCTCACTCATTTCTCTCTACTCTCTCTCACCCATCTCTCTCTCTCTATCTCTCTCTGCCTTTCTCTCACCCATCTCTTCCTCTCCCTCTATCAACCCCTCTCATCCATCTCCCTATCATTCCCCATTTCCTGCCTCTCTTTTACTCATCTCCCACTCCCTCTCCCCCTCTCTCCATCTCTCACCTATTTCTCCCTCTCACCTCTCTCTCTCTCTCTCTCTCCCCCTCACCATCTCCCTCTCACACCCATCTCTCCCTCTCTCACCCATCACTCTCGCCCATCTGTCTCTCTCACACCCTCTATCTATCTATCTATCTATCTATCTATCTATCTATCTATCTATCTATCGCCTTCTGTCTCCCATATCTCTCACTCATCTTTTCCCTCGCCCCCCCTCACCTCTTTTAAAGGAATAATGAAGTGAGAAAAGGAACTAGGATGAGTGCATTAATTCCGAACTACCTTCCTGTGTCACCTTTACCGTCTCCATTAATCCCCGGTCTCTCCTCATCTTGTTTCTATCCATCCAATCTCTCTCACCTGTCTCATTATCTCTTCCACTGCTCTTCCTTCCTCCCTTTCAATCTTTTTACCTGCATCTCCAAATCTCTGGATATTTCCTTCACCAGTCCAACCCTCTCCTCTTTCTCCTCTCCTCCTTCACCATCCCTCTTTCTCTCCTCTTTTCCTTCACCATCTATCTTTCTCTCATTTCCTCTTCCATTTTCCCTCTATCTCTTCTCTTCTCTTTCATCATTCCTCTATCACTCCTCTCCTCTTACATCATATATCTCTCCGCTTCTCTTTTATCATCCCTCTATCACTCCTCTCCTCTTACATCATCTATCTCTCCTCTTCTCTTTCATCATCCCTCTATCACCAGCCCTCTTTCTCCCCTCACATCCTTCATCATTTTTCTATCACTCCTCTCCTCCTCGATTATGCCTCGATTTTGGTTTTCGAGACCTAATGATCCTAGGAACTATGATGTCAGGGACATACTGCCCCTGGTAGGGTCACCCAAAGAACAGGTCCTGGGTGAAGGTTCAGAAGATCTTTATGCTAAATAAAAAGAAAAGGACACAGTTTCCCTTGCCCGAAGCCAGGCCTGGGGGAGGGGCTTGAAGGCGAGCGCCTGGTGGTCGGTCTTCTGCCCATGGAGCCCGGCCGAGCCCAGCGTGAAAAGTAGACATGGGTCTGCCCTCCCATAGACCCACCACCTGTGAGAGGGGCTATAGGAGTCGGGTGCAATGTGAGTTGATTGGGAGCCGAAGGTATGGGTTCTGTCGGACCGATCCTCAGTTACTGACTCTGACTCTTGGGACATGTCACCTCTCTGGCAGGGAAGAAGCCTGAGCTGGTGCGTGAGGTGGAGAGATACAGACTAGACATAGTTAGGCTCACCTTAACCCATAGCTTGGGCTCTGGAACCACCCATCTCAAGAGAGGCTGGACCTTATTCCATTCTGGAGTTGCTCATGGGGAGAGGTGGCAAGCCGGTGTGGGCATCGTTGCTGCCCCCTCGTCTCGGTGCCCAAACGTTGGGGTTCTACCCGGTCGATGAAAGGGTAGCTTCCCTCCACCTTTGGATGGGGGGACTGGTCCTGACTGTTATTTGTGCTTATGCAGCAAATGACAGTTCAGAGTACTCACCCTTCTTGGAGTCTTTAGTGGAGAGCGCTCCCTCAGGAGACTCACTCGTTGTCTTGGGAGACTTCAATGACCATGTGGGCAACGATAGTGTGACCTGGAAGGGTTGTGATCGGTAGGTACGACCTCTCCAGTCTGAAACTGAATGGTGTTTTGTTGTTGGACTTCTGTGCTCATCACAGTTTGCCTATCATGAACACCATGTTCGAACATAAGTGTGCTCATAAGTGCACTTGGCACCAGGACACCCTAGGTCACAGTTTGATGATCAACTTTGTAGCCGTGTCACTGGACTTGCAGCCACATGTTCTGGACACTCAGGTGAAGAGGCGAGCTGAGCTGTCACCTGGGGGTGAGCTGGATTCGATGGTTATTATTATGGATTCGAACTGGATTCGATTATTATTATTATTATTATTATTATTATTATTGTGGATGCTTATATAGCGCAATTTCATACACACGTATGATCAATGTGCATGAGACCCCAGTGCTCCGTGCGCTCCGGGTACCCGTTGCCACTGTGCAGCACCAGTTGTTGCATTGTTCTATCCTTTTGATGCTGAGCGCCAAGCAGGAAGCAACAACTCCCAAATTTTAACGTCTCATGGTATGACGTGGCCGGATTCGAACTCTGACCTTCTGGAGGATAAAGCGGACACTCTACCAACTGAGCTAAATCCTCGGCACCAATTCTGTTCATAATTTTTATGACAGAATTTCTAGGTGCAGTCGAGGTATTGAGGGGTTCTGGTTTGGTGGCCATCGGATCTTGTCTCTGCTTTTTGCGGATGATGTTGTCCTTTTGGCTTCATCAAGCTGAGACCCCCAGCTCTCATTGGAACAATTCACAGTCAAGTGTGAAGCGGCCAGGATGAAAATCAGTACCTCCAATTGGCCATGGCTCTCAGTCGGACAATGGTGGAATGCACCCTCCGGGTCGGGAATGAGGTCCTGCCATAAGTGGAGGATTATAAGTATCTTGGGGTCTTGTTCACGGGAAGGATGGAGCAGGAGGTCCACAGACGGTTCGCTGCAGCCTCTGCTGTTAAACAGAGCCTGTACCGGTCCGTCATAGTGAAGAGGAAGCTAAGCCACAAGGCAAAGCTCTCAATTTACCAGTCGATTTACGTTCCAACCCTCACCTGTGGTCACGAGCTTTGGGTAGTGACTTAAAGAACACGATTGCGGGTACAAGCGGCTGTAATGAGCTACCTTTGCCAGGTGGTGGAGCTCTCTTTTAGAGATAAGATGAGAAGCTCTGCCATCTGGGGAGAGCTCGGAGTAGATCCAAAGTTGAGGAGGCTCAGGCATCTGGTCAGAATGCCTCCCGAACGTGCCCCTGGTGTGGTGTTTCAGGCATGTCCAACAGGGAAGAGACCCCGGGGTCGACCTAGAAAAAGCTGGAGGGACTATGTCTCTGGGGTTGTCTGGGAATGCCTCGGTGTGTCCCCGGAAGAGCTGGAGGAAGTGGCTGGGGAAAGGGATATCTGGGCCTCTTTGCTCAGGTTGCTGCCCCCGCGACCCAACCCCGGAAGAAGCGAAAGATGATGATCTTTAGTTTTTTCTTTTTCATGATTTCATGTCCTTCTTCTTTCCTTTTTCTTTTTTATCCTCAAAACTCCTTTTTACTCTTTAAATTTTTTTTTGGTGTCTTCATCTCTTCTTATGTACTCTCTCTCTCTCTCTCTCTCTCTCTCTCTCTCTCTCCTTATATTCGTCTCAGTAATTTAGATGAAAAGGCCTGTGAGTCCACATTTCAAATCCCATTCCAATTCCATTAATGTCCGAGAAGCTAAAAAGTGTGAGGCATATTAAGTTCTAAAAGAGGAAACATAACAATTGAGCTTTTACCTCAGCCTGGAAGCCTTCTACCAAAATAGCCACCAGCAAGTTGAAGAGGACGTAATTGCCAAAAGTCATGAGCGCGACGAAGTAAAGCGCCGCCCATGGAGAGGTGGACGCCATGCCGTTATACAGCACCACATTCCAGTCCTCTTGAGTTAGGATCTGAAAACATCATAGTGTGGTGAGAGAGAGAGAGAGAGAGAGCGAGAGAGAGAGAGAGAGAGACCGAGAGATTGTGAGAGAGTGAGAGAGAGAAAGAGCGAGAGAGTGTGGGTGTGAGAGAGAGAGAGAGAGAGAGAGAGAGAAAAAGAGATGGAGAGAGAGAGAGTGAGAGAGGTGGGAGGGAGAGAGAGAGAGTGAGAGAGGGAGAGGGAATGAGAGGGAGGGGAAGTGAGAGAGGGAGGAAGAGAGAAAGGGAAGAGTGAGAGAATGAGGGAGAGAGAGAGAGAGAGAGAGAGAGAGAGAGAGAGAGAGAGAGAGAGAGGAGAGGGAGGAGAGAAAAGTGAAAGTGATGGAGAGAGAGTGAGAGAGTGAGTGAATGGGAGTGAGAAAGTAAATGAGAAAGAGGATGAGAGTAAGAGAAAGAGCGAGTGAGTGAGCGAGTGAGAGAGAGTGAATGAGTGAGAGAGTGGGTGAAACAGAGAGTGAGTGAGAGAGTAAGTGAGATGAAGAGTGAGTGAGAGAGCGTGAAAGAGCAAGGGTGTGAGAGACAGAGAGAGAGAGAGTACAAGAGAGACAGAGAGAATGAGTAAGAGAGTGAGAGAGAGAGAGAGAGAGAGAGAGAGAGAGAGAGAGAGAGAGAGAGAGGTGACAGTAAGAGTAAAAGACTGCTGGAGGAAGAACATCTCTCTTAATCTCTGCAGCTCTCTGCTCACAGTGAACACTAATTATTATTCTGTCAGTCCACACATTACATTCCTTTCCTCGTCGCTTATTTCCCTTTATTTTATCCTAATGAAGCGCAGTAGATAGAGTCACGAGCACCTTTTAAGAAGACTGAAGCAAAGAAGCCTGTGAAATCTAAAAGGCAGTTAAAATTCGCCCAATTTGAACTTTTTTGTCAGGAAGTGTATGTTTTATTTTCTTTTGTTAGTCTCTGAAGCTGGAGACACTGCATCTGTATTTCATTACAGTCTTCAGGTTGTTATTATTAAATATAGTCACTGTCTCCTCTCTGCTTCCTGTTTTCCCTTTATTCCAGTTCTGTTTTTCATTACTGGTTCTTTTTCCCAGACTTCCTGCACTGACCAAATAAAGTCTAACGTGTTACTGATATTTTAATCGTATACTGTATTAATATTTTCATCATGTGCAACAGTAAAAATTATCAACTTTATTTAGGAAGCATTTCGCTGTGGCGACCCCTGATAAAGGCCAAAATTAAATCTCTCTCTCTCTCTCTCTCTCTCTCTCCCTCTCTCTCATAGAGAAAAGTAAAGAGAAAAATATTCTCAAGTTAATTTAGAAATAATAATAATAATAATAATAATAATAATAATAATAATAATAATAATAATAATAATTATTATTATTATTAGGCAGTGATTGGTGGGGTCCAAGCAGTTTTTGCAGGAAGCACCTGCAATAGATAGCTCTGACTATGCTACACTAAAGTGAGCATAATATAAATGTTAGTTTTTTAACATTATTGATATTTAACACGTCTGCTGAAACCAATTAGCTGACGCTGGTAATAATCTTTCATAATTAACAGTGTGAGTGAAACTGATCAGGCTTATCTTGACTAACCTGGGAAAAATAAAAAAATATGGAAAAAATATAAAACAAAGGAGCTAAAATAATAAAAAAAAAATACAGTGGTACCTTGACTTATGAAATTGATTAGTTCCGAGGGCGAATTTGTAAGCCAAAACGTTCGTTAGATGAAACATTTATTCCCATAAGAAATAAAAGAAAACCAATTAATCCGTTCCAACCCCCTCCCACACTCATAACCTGCACAAACACATATATTTGACCTAATATATTAGAGATAAACATGTAAAAACAATAAATATTTCATAATAATAATACATGTACATTAACATGAATAATAATTAATAAAAAATAATGAAACAAGAATAAACAATGAGTCAACTAACCCTTACGATCATCAACTGCGGTGACAATGTCACATGGGCAGGTATGAGGTGGTGCGTAACAGAGGAGGAGGAGGAGGAGGAGGAAAATTCTGTGCATGTACATGCTACGATTGCCAGTGAGGAAAGGCTTGTGGTGAGCTCCCACAAGGCCAGTGCTTCTTAAATTGTGGGGCACGCCCCCCTGAGGGTCACAGTTTGATGCTTGGGGGAGGGGTTTGACCCTTGTGAACATGCTTTTTTGACATACTGTACTAGAATTAAGTGTAATTGTGCATCCTCTGCAGTAGTTGGCAGTGGTGCTCTCATTGTGGTTCATATGTTGCAGGGAAAAAACAACAAGCCAACAATATGAAGTGCAGTAAACACTATTTATAGTCACATGTAGGGCAGTGAGGGTGTGTGAAATGTTTTTTTTTTTCTTCTTCTTATAGAGAGCATCACAGAAAATAATTGAGAAGCACTGCACAAGGCGTTCCCGGAGCACGGAAGAACACGAGGCTGATCAGCTCAGAAAAGCCATTTTCCCAGCAGAGCTTGTAAATCAAAATTTTTGCTGGTTAGATGGGGCAGATTTTTCGTGGGATTGAAGCTCGTATCATGGAAAATTCATTATAAAAGGCAGTCATAACTCAAGGTACCACTTTAATGGTATAGATGTGGGCGGAGCCTAACTTTTATGTATACTGACTTTCTTTGAAAACAATTTAGGTATTAAGAATCTAAATTGAATCAATATGCCTACTATACAGCATTTACAACATCAAGACACCTCCAACAACACCCCCCCCCCCGCACACACATTACTGCCTGTTTTACTGCACCTAGCAATGAAATATTTGTTTATAGAAGAGGTGACGTGTCCGTCTGTTGTCTGTTTAACATTACATTTATCCTCATGCCATGGAACATCTTCCTGTTCCTCGCTCGTTAAATATTCAGCCAAAGTGCTCAAGTTGTTTTCACATTTTTATTAGCTTGTAGCTTCCTGTCCAGTCAAATTTAGGTTGAGAAGAACAGAATATTCTGCTTACTTTAGGTATTTTTCTGGCGCGCACACACACACACACACACACACACACACACACACACACACACACACACACAAATCCAATCCACAGAGAGAGATTAGGGAAATTAAACTGCAGCACAAACCCTGACCTCCATGTTGTCCCTGAGAGCCTGCAGTTAATACAGACCCATATCCACACTTACATGAACATCACTTCCTGAGTGACCTCATCAGGTGAGTAATATTACAAGTAAACACTGATGCCTGGCTCAGGTTTTGATAGTGTGAGTGTTTTTTTTTTTGACAAATTTCTGATAATACTCGGTGTCACACTGTAACATCTGGAATGTGTTACACTTTACTTTCCAAGCATGCAAACGTCACACTACACTAAACCCAACAGTATTTCCATGGCACTGATCCCATGGGACACATTTCAAAATCCTTATTTCGCATTTCCTCGATCGAACCACACATACTTTCCGATTGTTGCAATTCTCTTACTTGCGCACTGCCGTACTATGTTTGATGGGCAAAGCTTGAAGAACAATGATACATGACAGCAGTCCGCCTGAGAGAGCTGCACCTTAGTGTATAAGTATCCCACCCTGTTTTAGGCATCAGGTGAGTTGTGACAAAATTCATACCGGATCGGTCGAGGCCCGGGTTAACAACGACCGCCACCAGTGCTGTCAACCAACAGGGTGCTGATGGAAATTGGACTACTGTGGGTCGAAGACGTCGAAGAAGGAGAGGCGGGAGGTGTGCCCGTAGGCAGAGAGAGAAGAGGAAATGCGTGAGCCTAGGACTGAGAGTAGGGACTTTGAATGTTGGAACTATGCAAGGAAAAGATAGGGAGCTGGCTGACATGATGCAGAGGAGAAAGGTGGGCATACTGTGTGTTCAGGAGACCAGGTGGAAAGGTCGCAAGGCTAGAAGCTTAGGAGCAGGGTTTAAGCTGTTTTATAATGGTGTGGATGGGAAGAGAAATGGAGTAGGAGTCATCTTGAAGGAGGGGTTTGTCAGGAATGTTCTAGAAGTGAAAAGAGTGTCAGACAGAGTGATGAGTCTCAAGTTAGAAATTGAAGCCGTGATGGTCAATGTTGTTAGTGCTTATGCCCCACAGGCAGGATGTGAGCTAGAAGAGAAGGAGAGATTCTGGAGTGAGTTAGATGAAGTGATGCAGAGTACCCCCAGAGGTGAAAGAGTGGTCATTGGAGCAGACTTCAATGGACATGTTGGTGCGTGCAACAGAGGGGACGAGGAAGTGATGGGCAGGTTTGGTATCCAGGACAGGAACACAGAGGACAGATGTTGATCGATTTTGCAAAAAGGATGGAAATGGCTGTGGTGAATACTTTATTCAAGAAGAAACAGGAGCATAGGGTGACTTATGAAAGCGGAGGTAGGAGCACACAGGTAGACTACATCTTGTGTAGGCGATGTAATTTGAAGGAAGTCCGTGACTGCAAAGTAGTAGTGCGTGAGAGTGTTGCCAAACAGCATAGGATGGTGGTGTACAGGATGACACTGATGGTGAGAAAGGTGAAAGAAGCAAAGGCAGAGCAGAAGACAAAGTGGTGGAAGCTGAAAAAGGAAGAGTGCTGTGTTGTCTTCAAGGAGGAGTTGAAACAGGCTTTGGGTGGTCAGGAAGTGCTTCCAGATGACTGGACAACCACAGCCAATGTGATCAGGGAGACCGGTAGGAGAGTACTTGGTGTGTCCTCTGGAAGGAAAGTAGATAAGGAAATTTGGTGGTGGAATGAGGAAGTGCAGGAGTGTGTACAAAAGAAGAGGTTAGCCAAGAAGAAGTGGAACATTGAGAGGACCGAAGAGAGTAAACAGGAATACAGGGAGACACAGCGTAAGGCGAAGGTAGCGATGTCAAAGGCCAAACAGAGGGCGTATGATGACTTATATGACATAGGTTGAACAGTAAGGAGGGAGAAAATTATCTATACAGGTTAGCACAGCAGAGAAATAGAGATGGGAAAGACATGCAGCAAGTTAGAGTGATAAAGGACAGAGAGGGAAATGTATTGACTGATGACAGAAGTGTGCTGGGAAGATGGAAAGAGTACTTTGAAGAGCTGATGAATGAGGAAA
>CM045744.1:13896475-13901475 GCA_024760905.1 Plotosus lineatus
GTAGTTTAAATACGGATATGAATACCACAAATCAACTTTAAATACTGTCACAAAGAGCACATGTTCATTTTAGGCCACACCCATGTTCAGTTTAAATGCAGATACAATAATAGCCTTTTAGTTCAAACCACATCCACTAGTGTAAATACAGGTACAAATAGCACCTGTTTAGTTTGGGCCACGCCCAACCCAGGTTTTAAAAGGAGACATGTACTGTGTGATGTTGCACTGTTGTGTTACACTGCTAATAAACATGTTTTCACCATGAATAAATAAATAAATATACCATAGGAAATAAAGCACAGGATTATTATAAACCCACACTAATACTGTATATCATTAGATAAAGGGTATTTATCTGAAAAATAAGATTAATGAGTACAAATCCTTTCCTTCATCGTTTATATTCAGCAATGATGTTTATAATGCTTCAGAGAGAGAGAGAGAGAGAGAGAGAGAGAAAGGGAGATAGAGGGATCAAGAGAGAGAGAGAGAGAGGGGGGGTCAAGAGCAAGAGAGAGAGAGAGGAAGGGAGAGAGAGAGAGAGAGAGGGAGCGAGAGACAGAGAGAAAGGGGAGAGAGAGGGATCAAGAGAGAGAGAGAGAGAGAGAGGGGGTCAAGAGCGAGAGAGAGAGAGAGAAAGGGAGAGAGAGAGAGAGAGGGAGCGAGAGACAGAGAGAAAGGGGGAGAGAGAGGGATCAAGAGAGAGAGCGAGAGAGAGAGAGAGAAAGAGGGTCAAGAGCGAGAGAGAGAGAGAGAGCGAGAGAGAGAGAGAGCGAGAGAGAGAGCAAGAGAGAGAGAGCAAGAGAGAGAAAAAGAGAGAAAGCAAGAGAGAGACAGAGAGAGGGGGAGAGAGAGAGAGAGAGAGAGAGAGAGAGAGAGAGAGAGAGAAAGGGAGAGGGAGAGAGAGAGAGCAAGTGAGAGAAAGAGAGAGCGAGACAGAGGGGGTGGTCGAGAGAGAGAAAGAGAGAGAGCGAGAGAGAGAAAGGAAGAGGGAGAGAGGGAGCAAGAGAGAGAGAACGAGAGAGAGAGAGAGAACTGTGTGGTAGAGAACATCTACAGAAAGACTTTCTGACAATCTGTCAAGGACACAAGCATAATAAGCTTTACAAAGTCATGATTAGACAGACAGAGATACAGACGGAGAGACAGACGGAGAGTCAGACGGAGAGTCAGACAAGTAGGCTGACAAACAGGCAAAAAGACAGTTACAGATCACCACAGAAATGATTAAATATATAGAAAAGCAGACAGATAGGTAATCAGATAGTAGGCAGTGGTGGACTGTGGGTAAGGAGCTGGATTACTGATCTGAAGGTTGTGGGTTCAAGCCCCACGCTCACTCCCCCCCTTCCTCCCCAGTGCACTGTCTGGGTTATCAAAGGCCGGTCGATGGTGGGAGATTCATGTAAAAGAACAGTTGCTAACTTTTGTCAAGAGGAACTGCATAGCCGTCAGCATGTTTCTGCCCTGTGATGGCCTGGTGAGCCATTCAGGGTGTATTCTGCCCGTTCCTTAGTCGGCTGAGATGGGACCGGTGTATCTGATAAATTATTCATTCATTTTCTGAACCACTTAATCCTAATTAGGGTCGTGGGTTCAGAAAATGAATGAATAAATAATCAGATACACCGGTAATCAGACAGCCAGTCAGGCAGTCAGACAGATAATCAGACAAACAGATGATCAGACAGAGCCACAGATAGTCGGACATACAGGTTTGTTAATGGATTAGCAGACAGAACGACGGATTGAGAGGAAGGTAGTTGAAAAGACTGATCATGAGACAGATTAGGTAATGTCACAGCACATGGTGTATTAAAGTTTATGGCCATCAGGGCTCCCCACACCCTCACACACACACACACTCATACACAAAAGCACACACCTGAAGATGAAGATGAAGAGCATGAGCAGCATGCAGAAGGTGGCCACATTGTCCATGGTCTTCATCAGGACCACGAGCTGCCTGCGGAGGGCCGGCAGGAATCGAACCAGCTTTAGGACCCTGAGGAGACGGAATGTGCGCAAGACTGATAAACCTCCATCTGCCTGTCCGAGGAGCTCCCACACACTGCAGAGAGAGTTAAAGTGGAACCCAATTAAATCTGTGGCTGATGTTCTGTCACATCAAATACAGTTGTATTCTCTGTAAATTTTTATTATATTTCTAGATAATTATTTGTTGGAATGAAGTATAAAATAAAGGACTTCGGTGTTTGTAATAATAATAATAATAATAATAATAATAATAATTGGGGCAGTGGTGGCCTGATGGTAAAGGTGCTGGATCACTGATCCTAAGGTTGGGGGTTCGAGTCCTACTCTCCACAGGTTGTCACTGCTGTCCCCCCGGTGCACTAACTGGGTTATCAAAGGCTGGCCATGTCTCCCACTGTTTATGGTGTGAGGTTCATGTAAAAGAACCATTGCTGACTTTCACAAAGAGGAGCTACATAACCGTCAGCATTTTTTGACCCTGTGATGGCCTGGCCAGCCATCCAGGTGTACTCTGCTCTCACCCGGAGTCGGCTGGGAAGGGTGCCAGCCTCCCCGTGACTTTAATTAGAATTAAACAGTTACAGAAAATGAATGAATGAATAATGATAATAATGATAATAATAATAATAATAATAATAATAATAACTGTTATTATTATTATTATTATTATTATTATTATTATTATTATTATTATTTAAACAATACCAGCACTGGTTTCCATAATTTTAATTTAAAAAATGTATTTGAAAGTATCGGAACTTTTCAGTGCCGCTCCATTGTCTGTGAAGTGGCAGTGAAACTCTGGCGATTTCTCAGCATCGCCGTTAGCATAGGTGCTAATGGATAACAGAATAATAATGAGGACAGATTGAATAAATGCCACAGATACTAGAGGAAATAAAGTTGGAGTTAAACGGGAACTCGTGCCTGATGATGACGATGATCAAGTCGAAGATGTTGTAGGGGTTACTGATGTAGCCAAGAGGACCGCAGGCCAGCAGCTTCAACACCATCTCCAGGGCAAAGAGGCTGGTGAAGACGATATTACTGATCTCCAGCACATCTGTCAGCTCAGCAGGCTGCGAACACGAACACACACACACACACACGCGCACACACGCACACACGCACATGCACAGGGGAGGGTAAAGAGGAAGAATAAAACACAAGAGACAAAGGGGAGGAAAAGAACATGAGAACAGAGTGACTTTCATAACAAGATGCATAAATTTTAGAGTTCATAATATAGTGTTACCTCACCTTATGAAAGACCCAACAAACGAAAAATCCAAGTTACAAAACGCATTTACTTAAAATTTCCATCTCTGGATATGAAAAAAATTCACGTTACAAAACGCAACATCTCAAAAATTCAAACAACGCACACTCGGCTTCGCAGCTGCCCGAATCCCCCAAAACGTAAATACACTTGTAGCATCCTGCATTTTGTTTTGAAATTGGCACGATAGAGTTGCACTCCCATTGGCTATATCCCAACGCCCTGCCCCGCTGGCCTCCCATTGGCTAGGAGGGAGCTGGATCTCCATGATACCCATGATGCTTTTCGTGTGCCTTTGATCCATTGTTCCTTGACCCATGCAACTTTATTTTTCGTCATTCATCATGGGCCTCAGTAAAGCGATTCCAGGTGCGAATGAAAAGAAAAAGGGAGTTCGTGGCATGCGGATGAGTGATATCACAAAGTAATATGGCCGAAACCCGTCTACCATCGGTATGATATTGAAGCAGAAGGAAGCCTTAAAAAGTATACTTTTATAATTTTTAAAGGGTTTAAGCGCAGGGGTCAGCAGCCCGCGGCTCCAGAGCTGCATGTGGCTCTTTCATCTCTCTGGTGCGGCTCAGTGGCTTTTCAAAATAATTACTTTATGGTGGCCGACGGGTGCACCATAAGGTGCTTATTTACTCACATTGGAAGCACTTTGGGCTTTCAGGAGTTAAACCAGCTTTCACCTGAATGATGTGGGTACCCTTCCAAAAATGCTCTTTGAGGGTTGAAAATTACCGAGATGAAAATTAACAGTTACGGGTGTGGGCGGATATTTATTTAGTGTGGGTGGGAACAATACTCCCCCCACACCAAATAAATATAAAGAGCCCTAAAAGAGCTCATGGCAAGCAGCAGCATGGCGAGAGAGATTTTTTCCGCTGCTGGGGTTTGTAATCCAGGAACGGAAATCACAGCTGAAGTAAGAGACAGTGGATGAGATTTGTTTATACACAGCAATCACCGAATAAATAACTCTCCTCCCAGTGACAAAATAAAAGACTGGGTGTGGTTCAGTCTCCACTCTGAGAATGGGTCGGTCAGTGCAGCATTAAGCATTAATATTATTTAAAAGAATGTTGAGCAGGCTCCTTCTTAAAATAAGTCTTCATATACTTTTCTGTATTGGTGTCGTTTTTGCAAATTAATACGATGACAAAACAACATTAATATAATGAATAAAAAAAAAGAAGATCCCACGAAAGGATGGTGAGGTAGACTACCCAACCTGTTGACACATCTGGCTGCAGCCCATCCCTCGCTTTGTGGGACAGATATTCTTTTTCTTTATAAAAATACAAGAAGTACTCGAACACATTCATTCATTTTCTCAACCACTTTAATCCTAATTAGGGTCGCAGGGAGGCTGGCGTTTTTTTTTTTTTTAAAATCTAAATATTTTTGTTGGAAGCAGAATTGTAATTTAATTGTCTCTGCAGTCGTTTAAATCAATGCAACACATATTTTGTTTTATATTAACATGAAGGAAAAAAGGAAAAAAAAAACATTATATGCAGTGTTATTTGATTTTAAATGTCAAAAAAGGATTTGTGGCTCTCAGTGTTTTCTTTAATGTGTAAAATGGGTCCAAATGGCTCTTTGAAAGGTTGCCGACCTCTGGTTTAGGGGGTAGTATTGGGGGCCTTGGAATGAATTGGGCCTTTTTCATGTAAAATGTGACTCAACTTTCAAAAAAATCAGGTTATGAAACTAC
>CM045744.1:13906475-13908975 GCA_024760905.1 Plotosus lineatus
CATACCGGATCGGTCGAGGCCCGGGTTAACAACGACCGCCATCAGTGCTGTCAGCCAACAGGGTGCTGATGGAAATTGACTACTGTTGGTCGAAGACGTCGAAGAAGGAGAGAGGCGGAGGCGTGTCCGTGAGGGCAGAGAGAGAAGAGGAAATGCGTGGAGCCTCGGACTGAGAGTAGGGACTTTGAATGTTGGAACTATGCAAGGAAAAGATAGGAGCTGGCTGACATGATGCAGAGGAGGAAGGTGGACATACTGTGTGTTCAGGAGACAAGGTGGAAAGGTAGAAAGGCTAAAAGCTTAGGAGCAGGGTTTAAACTGTTTTATAATGGTGTGGATGGGAAGAGAAATGGAGTAGGAGTCATCTTGAAGGAGGGGTTTGTCAGGAATGTGCTAGAAGTGAAAAGAGGTCAGACAGAGTGATGAGTCTCAAGTTAGAAATTGAAGGCGTGATAGTCAATGTTGTTAGTGCTTATGCCCCACAGGCAGGATGTAAGCTAGAAGAGAAGGAGAGATTCTGGAGGAGTTAGATGAAGTGATGCAGAGTACCCCAGAGGTGAAAGAGTGGTCATTGGAGCAGACTTCAATGGACATGTTGGTGCAGGCAACAGAGGGGACGAGGGAAGTGATTGGCAGGTTTGGTATCCAGGACAGGAACACAGAAGGACAGATGTTGATCGATTTTGCAAAAAAGGATGGAAATGGCTGTGGTGAATACTTTCTTCCAGAAGAAACAGAAGCATAGGGTGACTTATGAAAGCGGAGGTAAGAGCACACAGGTAGACTACATCTTGTGTAGGCGATGTAATTTGAAGGAAGTCAGTGACTGCAAAGTAGTAGTGGGTGAGAGTGTGGCCAAACAGCATAGGATGGTGGGGTGCAGGATGACGCTGATGGTGAGAAAGGTGAAAAGGCAAAGGTAGAGCAGAAGACAAAGTGGTGGAAGCTGAAAAAGGAAGAGTGTCGTGTTGTCTTCAAGGAGGAGTTGAAACAGGCTTTGGGTAGTCAGGAAGTGCTTCCAGAGGACTGACAACCACAGCCAATGTGATCAGGGAGACCGGTAGGAGAGTATTTGGTGTGTCCTCTGGAAGGAAAATAGATAAGGAAACTTGGTGGTGGAATGAGGAAGTGCAGGAGTGTGTACAAAAGAAGAGGTTAGCCAAGAAGAAGTGGGACATTGAGAGGACCAAGAGAGTAAACAGGAGTACAGGGAGACACAGCGTAGAGCGAGGTAGCAGTGTCAAAGGCCAAACAGAGGGCGATGATGACTTGTGCGATAGGTTGAACAGTAAGGAGGAGAAATGATCTATACAGGTTAGCACAGCAGAGAAATAGAGATGGGAAAGACGTGCAGCAAGTTAGAGTGATAAAGGACAGAGAGGGAAATGTATTGACTGATGACAGAAGTGTGCTGGGAAGATGGAAAGAGTACTTTGAAGAGCTGATGAATGAGGAAAATGAGAGAGAAAAAAGAGTAGAAGGGGTGACCGTTGAGGAGAAGGGAAGTAGCAAAGATTAGTAAGGGAGAAGTGAGGAGGGCATTGAAGAGGATGAAGAGTGGAAAGGCAGTTGGTTCTGATGACATACCAGTTGAGGTATGGAAGTGTCTAGGGAGGAGGTAGCAGTAGATTTTCTGACAAGAATATTCAACAAGGTCTTAGAAAGTGACCAGATGCCAGAGGAATGGAGGAGAAGTGTGCTTGTGCCCATTTTTAAGAACAAGGGCGATGTACAGAGTTGTGGCAACTACAGAGGGATAAAGTTGATGAGCCATACAATGAAGCTATGGGAAAGAATAGTGGAAGCAAGACTAAGGGCAGAGGTCAGCATTTGTGAACAACAGTTTGGTTTCATGCCAAGAAAGAGCACCACCACAGATGCAGTGTTTGCTTTGAGGATGTTAATAGAGAAGTACAGAGAAGGTCAGAAGGAGCTGTATTGTGCCTTTGTGGATCTGGAGAAAGCATATGACAGGGTGCCTAGAGAAGAACTGTGGTATTGTATGAGGAAGTCTGGAGTGACAGAGAAGTATGTTAGAGTGGTGCAGGACATGTATGATAGATGTAAGATAGTGGTGAGGTGTGCTGTCGATGGTGACAGAAGAGTTCAAGGTGGAGGTGGGACTACATCATGGTCAGCTCTCAGCCCCTTCTTGTTTGCTATGGTGATGGACAGGCTAACAGATGAGGTTAGACAAGAATCTCCATGGACTATGATGTTTGCAGATGACATTGTGATCTGTAGTGAGAGCAGAGACCAAGTGGAGGAAAATCTAGAGAGGTGGAGGTATGCCCTGGAAAGGAGGGGATTGAAGGTTAGTCTTAGTAAGACAGAATACATGTGTGTGAACGACAAGGACCCAAGAGGAACTTTGAGGTTACAGGGGCAGAGATAAAGAAGGTGGAGGATTTAAGTACTTAGGCTCAACAATCCAGAGCAATGGAGAGTGTGGAAAAGAGGTGAAGAAGCTGCTGTGCAGGCAGGTTGGAATGGATGGAGA
>CM045744.1:13911475-13953975 GCA_024760905.1 Plotosus lineatus
CCCAGGACAGCTTTTAGGGTGATACATAGTATCAACAACTTCCGGACTTCCCCAGTACAGCTTTATTAGGGTGATACATAAAGCACCGGACTGATGAGCCACTAGGCTTGGGTGTAAAAGCCCAAACAGACCTTACAGAGTATCAGGAACTTCCGGACTTCCACAGAATATACGTAATATCAACAACTTCCGGACTTCCCGAAGTCGCTTTTCCTCCCTCTCAGTCTCGTTTTTTCTGGTGAGTTTTTCGAGTTCGACTTCCAAATTTTGTTCGACTTCCAAGGTTAAAAAAAATATAGTTTTTTTATGTTCGAATTCCGATTTGTTCGACCTCTAAAGCGTTTGAGAACTGAGGTACCACTGTATACTGGTCCTCAAAAAATTAGCATATTGTGATAAAGTTCGTTATTTTCTGTAATGTACTGATAAAAATTAAACTTTCATATATTTTAGATTCATTGCACACCATTAAATATTTCAGGTCTTTTATTGTTTTAATACTGATGATTTTGGCATACAGCTCATGAAAACCCAAAATTCCTATCTCAAAAAATTAGCATATCATGTTCAGGTAGTCTAAACGAGCTATTAACCTAATCATCTGAATCAACCAATTAACTCTAAACACCTGCAAAAGATTCCTGAGGCTTTTAAAAACTCCCAGCCTGGTTCATTACTCAAAACCGCAATCATGGGTAAGACTGCTGACCTGACTGCTGTCCAAAAGGCCATCATTGACACCCTCAAGCAAGAGGGTAAGACACAGAAAGAGTATGGTGTGAGATAATGTGAAGAGAAAGTTGAGAGACACCAGACCAAACACTGTGGATGAGCTTAAGGCCGCTATCGAAGCATCCTGGGCCTCCATAACACCTCAGCAGTGCCACAGGCTGATTGCCTCCATGCCACGCCGCATTGAAGCAGTCATTTCTGCAAAAGGATTCCTGACCAAGTATTGAGTGCATAACTGAACATAATTATTTGAAGGTTGACTTTTTTTGTATTAAAAGCACTTTTTTATTGGTCAGATGAAATATGCTAATTTTTTGAGATAGGGATTTTTGGTTTTTCTTTACTTTTTTGCCAAAATTATCAATATTAAAACAATAAAGGCTTGAACTACTTCAGTTGTGTGTAATGAATCTAAAATATATTAAAGTGTAATGTTTATGAGTACATTACAGAAAATAATGAACTTCATCACAATATGCTAATTATTTGAGAAGGACTAGTATATTGTATTTGTACATGTAGAAATCTTTGTCATTTTCTTAAATTTCTTCATGGAGACTTTATCTTGATCTCACTATTACCTGTATAGAGGAACTGTGTGAACACAATTTGCTAAAGGATTAATAACGTATTCTGATTCTGATTCTAAACTCCCCCACTGCCCATAACATAGACGGGTGCATAATATATCAGGTACCATCTCTGATCCTTTTATAGGCTGCTCTTTATGGGTTTGTGTTGAAATCTCCTTCTACTGAAATAAGTCGTTCGTAATCCGTATGCACAGAAACACATCTGTGGTTTTATACGATCTGAAACAGAACAGTGAGGGTCATGTGGTGTAACTTGCCACGGGATAAGGACATCTCCTGTTACGCAAGGAAACAGTGATATGGGCAAACCTGAGGAGTTGACACCAAAGGAATTCATGAAGCAGAGAGTTAGAGTATCAAGAGAAAAAAATAAATAAGCAAGATCTTAGGGAGATTACTCGACCCTCTTCTGGAGCACCTTCACCGAAACGTTGCATGACTGATAAAATCCAGCGTGACGCAGACAGGTAGAGCATACATGGTGAGGAATAACTGAGCGACATGTGTAATAAGTTTAAATGCAAAAGTAAACCAAACAGTTGGTAGGTGAGGTATAAAACACTTTGGGACATATTGCAAAAGTATATAGTCGAGCTGATAATCATTCATCAAGAAGCCGCAAAAACGTAAACACTTCTGCCTCGGGTTTAGCGCCGACACTGGAGACTCCTGTACATGTTAAACAATGGAAAGCCGTACAGAATATACACATATATAACATTAACTCACAGTAACGCACGTGAAATGGAGAAAAACTGTTCTCTTTTTACTGAAACTGCCTGCTGAGGAAATCCTGGCTCGTCTCCAGGCCCAGTCCTCGAGCTCGTTTAATTTTTCCTTGCCACTGATTCACTTGCTTATGAAAGATCTGGCTTTTGTCAGGCTGCTTGAAAAAGGAAACGGTGATGCAGACTGGACGGAAGAGGAAAAATAAACCGCAGCGCAAACATTAAAAAAGTGAAAGAATTAATTTTAGGTGTGAATAAGAGCCGAGTGAACAGAGCTCCTGCAGAGGGAATAGAGCAGAAAGTTCTGTAGGTTTAGGAAGAGCGAAAAAGTAACAAACGCGTCAATGTTGTCGCAGAAGTCAGCTTCAGTTTTCAAATAAAAATTAAATCATATTCTATTTTGATTTAAAGGGAAAATAGTTAAAAACAAACAAGAGGAGCTTGTGCTGGATCAAGTGCTATTCTAGCACACCTTCAGTCACATGAAAAGATACTGTAAGGTACTTTATGAAAGTCTGAACCATGTGACCATGTATATGGTACCTGTTCGTGGTACTCCACTCCCATGCTGAGGGTATTGATGAGGATCGCTATCATGATGCCTCTGTTAAAGTACTTGCTGTCCACGATCCTTCTCAGTACGCCCCTCACACACCGCACACACACCCCGATGACATTCTCCTTCTTTGGCTTCTCTCTGAAATCATGATCAGATCCCCAGCTGGATTTTTTCGCCTCTGGCTCACTGTCTTTCTCAGAGTCCGAGTCAAAGACGGAGTTGGAGCTGAGCGTGTCGGTATCGCCGTCAGAACCCGGGTATCTGGAAAGCTTGTATGGTGCCAGTTTGCCGCCAGCTTCGGTACATGCACCCGAACACACACCTGGGTACACACCTTCAAGGAAAACAACAACAAACACACAAATAAATAAATAAATTTTAAAAATCTTAAGTATTTTTTTTTTTTGACATTAAAAAAAAAAAATCACCGACACAGATACAGATAATTTTTTCCCTCATTTTCTCCCTAATTGAGTTGTTCTCAGTTCTCACCCATCAGGTGTTAACTTCCCTATCAATCGCCCAACACCGATAAGGATGCTATAAGGAAATTTCCGATAAGGAAAGCATGCACACACTCCCTCCATGACATACAATGCTAGCCACCTGCCTATTTCCAAACTGCTGTGCATGAATGGTTGTGAGAGTTGGCCCTGCAATGGCCCGGCGAGCTGTCCAGGGTGTAACCCGTCCTTGCCCAGAGTCGACTGAGATGGGTGCCAGCTAATCTAATTAGGATTAAGCGGTTCAGAAAATAAATGAATGGACTCCCCAGCACAGACTGCTGTGACATTAACCCGGATTTGAACTCGTGATCTACAGGTTAATAATGTTCATGCTCTCACTCCTTCCTAACCGGTGGTGCTCATGTGATAGGGAAGCAATACTTGATGGGTGGGAATCCAAAATAAAACCTTAGTATTTGTCCTGTGGTATGTCTGATACTTTTTTTTTTTTTCATTTTGCTTATTTTAAACTTGCCAATGACAAGCCTTGTCTTTTAAAGGTTTAATGAATTTGTTAAATGATGGATTTTTAAATAGGAACAAAGCAAGAAATAATAAAAAAAAATCTACATTTTCCATTTTTATGCGAATAATTCAGCTGAAAGAAAACACCTTCAGAGTGCGTGTATAAATATTTAATACACTATAGAATATAATTTACAATAGATCAGTGTACAGTAATCCCCCATTTAGTTTAAAGAACAAACACCACTCAATAAACAATACATTGATAGATATTTTTAAAGTCAGTTCCTCGAGTCTGTATCTGTAGTAATAATTATCACCACAATGCCTTTGGAAAGCCTGACGAGGTTAATAAAGTTTTGCAAAATTACCGGCCAACAAAAAGGATTAAGGGGGACATCTATGTTCTTCAGAAGCTCTGCATATTCATTTTCCTTTATACTTTCATTTAGAATTATTAGAGCGCAGGAAACCTTCATTACTCCTCAACACCCAGGAGAAACAAAAACTAAAGCTTTAATTAAACTGGTTCTGCTGCTCTTCTTTTCCACTATTCTCACATCTAACAAGATTGTGTCTCAGTCTGTCAACCCATTATATTTTATACATACATACATATATGGTTCGGGCAGTGGTGGTCTAGTGATATAGGGCGCTGGATCGCTGATCCAAAAGGTTGGGGGTTTCGAGTCCCACTCTCCACAATGTTGTCACTGTCCCCCCCCAGTGCAGCTAACTGGGTTATCAGAGGCCAGCCATGTCTCTCACTGTCTATGGTGTGAAGAATGTAAAAGAACCATTGCTGACTTTTGACAAGAGTAGGCTGCAAAGCCGTCAGTGTGTTTCCGCCCTGCGATGGCTTGGCGAGCTGTCCAGGGTGTACTCTGCGCTCATCCAGAGTTGGCTGGGATGAGTGCCAGCGTCCCCGCGACCCTAATACCCTAATTAAGATTAAGCGGTTACAGAAAATAAACTGATGTGATATATATATATATATATATCTTCGTCTTCTTTTACTTTCGGCTGCTCCCTTCAGGGGTCGCCACAGCAAATCATCCGCCTCCACCTCACCCTGCCCTCCGCATCTTCTTTTCTGACTCCAACGACCTTCATGTCTTCCTTCACCACATCCATATATCTCTTCTTTGGTCTTCCTCGAGGCCTTCTGCCTGGTAGTTCCAACCTCAGCATCCTACTGCCAATATACTCACTATCTCTCCTCTGTACATGTCCAAACCATCTCAATCTAGCCTCTCTGACTTTGTCTCCAAAACATCTTACGTGGGCTGTCCCTCTGATATACTAATTTCTGATCATATATATATATATATATATATATATATATATATATATATATATATATATATATATATATATATATATATATATATATATATACACAGTGGTATGAAAAAGTATCTGAACCTTTTGGAATTGCTCACATTTCTGCATAAAATCACCATCAAATGTGATCTGATCTTTGTAAAAATCACACAGATGAAAAAAACAGTGTCTGCTTTAACTAAAACCACCCAAACATATATCGGTTTTCATATTTTAACGAGAATAGCATGCAAACAATAACAGAAGGGGGAGGAATAAGTAACTGAACAATCAGATTTAATATTTTGCCCCCCCCCGGCAGCAATAACTTCAACCAGACGCTTCCTGTAGCTGCAGATTAGTCTGGCACATCGATCAGGACTAATCTTGGCTGTTTCTTCTTTACAAAACTGCTGTAGTTCAGTCAGATTCCTGGGATGTCTGGCAAGAATCTCTGTCTTGAGGTCACACACACAACAGTAGGCCCTCGTTACGCGCGGGGATTTGGTCCTGGCCCCTCCCGTGAATGAAGAAAGCCGTGTAGCCAGCTGGTGTAATCGCCTCTTCTGGTGTACTCTCCTCGAGCCATGCTTCACAGAAACAGCATGAATCAGACCAGTACATCCCTATGCGCTGCAATCTGAACATGAAGTTGGTCCATCTTGTTTCGCAGAGACTGAACATTTGCAAGCAGTATGACCGGAAGTGCTAACCTTCTACTGCTAACCAAGCGCTGGAGTCGTCGTTCAGCCCCTCCCCGCCTGGGCTTATTGTTAGCCGGGGTGCGGTTAGCATTGAGCTACTATAGCATATTAGCTCAGGATAGGAGTTGAGAGCAAGCTCAGTTCTAAACGTCCGCTCTAATAGCTGTAGTAGGGTCGACCGGTCATAGAAGAGCATAGTGCAAAACATGAACAAACAAAACAACAAACAAAACAAATCAAAACAAACAAAGAAACAACGAGACTCTGAGAACTCTGCCTGGCTTTATTGTTAGCCAGGGTGAGGCTAGCATTGAGCTACCATAGCATATTAGCTCAGGATAGGAGTTGAGCGGGCTCAGTTCTAAACGTCCGCTCTCATAGCTGTAGTAGGGTTGCTCGGTCATAGACGGGCATAGTGCAAAAAACAAACAAACAACAATATACAAAACAAATTAAAACGAACAAAGAAACAATTTGACTCTGAGAACTCCGTGATGTCGCCCTCTAGGCAGTGCCATCTTTGAGACGTCACGTTCAATGTAAAAGGACATGAAGCAAGTTTATCCTTTTGGTATCATTTGTTAAACATGCTACACAACATAAAATCTCACACACACACACACACACACACACACACACACACACACACACACACATTCTAAACATTAACTTAGGTACTGTACTGTAATAATAATTGAAAAAGACTTGAATACAACAGTTCAGGTGATTATTCCTCTTCAGGCACTTCACAGGAAACTGTCATTTCTTCAGGAGAAAGTCTTATTTCTTCAGAAGAGACATCCAACGTTTTCTATCGCTTCACCACAGAAGACGCACAGCGTTTGAGTGGCATCATAGAGCTTAAGTGGTAATTAAAACACACTAAAAAAAGGCTCATTGACAACTTGTGTGTGAATGAGGAAAAAGGGGTGTTCCATCATCTCAACCAATCAGTAGGAAGGAGAACAGCCATTGGCTGAAATTAAATGACATGACAGTTGCTTGGCAATCCGCGAATATGCAAACTGTGAGTGCAAAACCGCGAATAGTCAAGAGCCTATTGTATATCATGTACTGTGTATCTCCTTGATCTGGGGTGGGATCACAGGGACATCCATCAGCCTAAACAGTGAGATCCAGGTGTCCCTCTTCCCAGCCACTTCCTCCAGGTCTTCTTGGGGATGTGGGGGTGGGGGTTATAGCTGAGGTATTCCAAGGCCAGCTGAGAGAAATATTAAATATTCCTCCATCATGTTCTGGGTCGACCCCGGGGTGCCTTGCTGAGTTCAGAAGGCATTCTCATCAGGTCCCCATGCCACCTCGACTGGCTCTTCTCAACACAGAAGAGTAGAAGTTCTACTCTGACCTCCTCCTGGATGGCCGAGCTCTCACCCTATCTCTGAGGGAGAGAACCGCCGCATAACAAAGCTTATTTTACCAGATGCATCTACTGTTTGTTCTTTCTGTCACCAAAGCTCATAGACATAAGGTGAGGGTAGGAACATTGATCAACTGGTAAATTGAGAACTTTGCTTTTTGGCTTTGCTCCCTCTTTACCACAATGGACAGGCTCCACCTTACACTCCTATGGATCTCCCACTCCATCCTTCTTTCACTTGTGAAAAAGCCCTGTGATCCTTGAACTCTCTCCACTTCTCCACTCATTCTGTATCCGATGGCTGCATTCCCCCCTCTCCTTGCTGGAACCATGGCCTTGAACTTGGCAGCTGATTCTCAGGTCCCAGTTTGATGAAGCCAAAAAGACAATGTCATCCTCGAAAAGCAGAGAGAAGATCATGTGGCCACCAAGCCCAAACCTTACAGGCTGCACCTCAAAATTCTGTCCATAAAAATTATGAACAGGACCAGTGAGAAAGGACAGTCTTGGTAGAGTTCAACTCACTGGAAATTAATTTGACATACTGGTACCAATGCGGACCAAGCTCTGGCAATACAGAGACTGAATAGCTTATAGAAACAGTTTGGGTATATCATATTCCCAGAGCACACCCCCACAAGATAGCCCACAGGACACAATCAAAAGCCTTCTCTAATCCAATAAAGCACATGTGAATAGATTGGGCAAACTCCCATGTCCCCCTCCAGGCTCTTGTAGAGTGTATAGAGCTAGTCAAATGTGCCACGACTGGGATAAAAACTGCATTGTTCCTCCTGAATCTGAGGTTCGACCATCTGTCAGATCCTCCTTTCCGGTGCTCTTCCATAGAAGAGTGTGATTTACTGATAGTTGGAACACAATTTCCGGTCCCCCTTTTAAAAAAAAAACACCCTGGTTTGCTAATTCCGGGGTACTGCCCCTACTGAATGCTTTTCAATAGGTCTGTCAACCAAAATAGTCCTACAACATCCAGAGCCCTGAGGTATTCAGGGTTGATCTCAGCCACACCCAGAGCCTGACTACAGAGGAAATGTTTGAGTACCTCGGTGAACTGTGCCCCAGTGAAAAGCAGACCCTTCCTGAACGACCATGATATTTCTCCTGCAAAGAGGGAATGCTATTATGATTGAGGAGTGGAAGTATTCCTTACTTCAGGTGAACAGCTTCCCACTCCCACTGTAAACAGTGTTCGTGGAGAACTGGTTTCCTCTCCTTAGGCATCGGATGGTGGCCTTGAACCACTCCTCCTACACCAGATATTTCATATCAACAACAGCCTGGGCTGCAGCACGTTTGGCTTGTCAGCGTCTGTCATCTGCCTGGGGACTCCACAGGGCAAAAAGACCTGGTAGGCATCATCCTTCTCCAGCTTGATGGCCCCACTGCAGGTCTACACCACCTGGTTGGGGAGTTACTGCTAAAACAGGTACCCATGATCTTCGGCCACATCTATAGGCTGTTGCCTCAACAATGAAATCATGGAACATGGCCCGTTCGGACTCTATGTTCTCTGTCTCCTTTTTAATGTAGGGGTAGTTCTGCTGGAGATGGGCCTTGAAGGCCCTTCAGGCAAAAGATACCGTCAAACATTCTCTGGAGAGCCTAACTACACACTCAGTGCTTATATACATACAAGTGAACACCATGATGTAATGGTTAACATATGCACCTCATAACATGAAGGTTCTGGATTTGAGTTCTCAACTCAGCAAGGACTTTTTTTCTGTGGAGTTTGCATGTTCTCTTTGTAGGTGGGTTTCCTCTAGGTATTCTGGCTTCCTCCACAGTCCAAAGACAAGCACATAAAGTAATTTATATTCATTTTTTTAAATGTATGGTTGTGCCACTTGACATTTCATTTTTGTTTTGTAAAGAAATAAATATAACTAAAAACAAGAAAAAATGTTTTGTTTTTTTGTGCAGGTGCCAATTCTAAAAGTAATTTATATACAAACTGAATAATTTTAGATAATTTAAATATGATTTTCCTTGAATGTTTGAGCCACATGACATCTTGTTTTTCAAGCTGCTCTCTCTCTCTCTCTCTCTCTCTCTCTCTCTCTTTCTCTCTCTCTCACTGTGTGTGTGTGTGTGTGTGTGTGTGTGTGTGTGTGTGTGTGTGTGTGTGTGTGTGTGTGTGTGTGTGTGGGAGGGGGTGTAGGTGGGTGTGGGTGTGGGTATTGGCGTCCTCACCATGCTGTGTTTTGGTGGTGGTGCTCTGGATGTGTTTGTTGCTCTTCAGGGCATTATTACAGCTGGGCTGAACACGTGAGTGAGTGAAGAATGCCAGGGGCAAGATAGTGGGGTAATTCACACCGATCCCTTTGAGGCTGTGTACAGTCAGAGGGAATGAGGAAGCATATTTGGGAAGACATTTATCTCTACTCAGAAGTCCCGGCTTCATTTCTGGGACTTCTGTGCTGTTTCCCACGTGATGCTGTTGCTGATGCTGCTGCTGCTGCTGCTGCTGCTGCTGCTGCTGCTGATGATGATGATGAAAGAGGTGTCGAGTCAGTTCAATCTTCTCCTTGTTACTCCAGTGTCCATTGGCCCCACCCACAGTACTGGACTCACTGAGGTTAGTGCGCTTGGTCTTATGCAATACCCCGTTGTAAAAATGAACAACATGGCGATAAGACTTGCGTAAAAGATGGCCAAGGTAGTTAAGAATTTCTTCATAGCATGAGCCAGGCTCAGCTAAGCTCGTGAGTGCTGAATCTGTGCTGCGGAAGCGAGCTCGCTGCTCGCGCATCAGCTGGTTCTCACGTTGCTTGGTTTCCGAAAACTGTGTAGCAATGACCACCAGACACAGGTTGATCATGAAAAAGGAACCCACCTAAAGCAAATTAGGACAATAAAATGATATAAATATTTAAGCCAAAAAAGAATGCAATCAAAAATAATGTGAGGTTATAAAAAAATCTAATATGGTAATATATAATATATGAAAACTGGTTATTAGTCTATACACAAACTTACAATGATGAGGAAGATGAAATAGATGAAGTTGTAAAAGGAGTGAGCATCCATGACATAATACATGATGTCCACCCAGCCTTCGAGCGTGATCACCTAAAAGACAATGAGTGAGTTGAGGGATTACTTCACTACTGGAAATCAAATTGTTGGAAATCATGATAATTATTTGAAACTCGAACCCGAACTATACAATGATCAAAGGCTGTGTTGAAGCAAAGTTACAACATGGAGTTGTAAATTGTTCCAATGTGCCAATCTTTACAAGCTTTCATTTATATAACATTCCCGCCCAAACCCCCACAAAATCGAGAAAGAGCTATCAATCTGTCAATCTTTTCTGTGTCTGAGCCGGGTGTAAATTTAATGTTATGAACCTCTTGCTAATTTTTTTCCTGTTCTCACTTACATTATGGCAGCTATAAACAGCTGTTCTTTTGTCCTGCCCTTTGATTGTTTTGTAATTAAAGTTGAAGAAAAAATATTACCACGGAAAAAGAAAAAACTGGTTAAATAAATGTTAGAAAGCTTGGCAATTCAGACGATTCTAGTTGTCCTATATAAACATCTTAACAAATTTCTTACAAATACAAATCGGATTTTTGTTAGTGGCACATTCAACATAAAATAAGCCATTACTATAGCAACAAGAACAAAAATAATCACCTTACTGTTATGTTAAACTTTCTCAAAAGGAAATTCATATTGATTTGGACTCTTCCTAAAGGTGAAGCTCGCAATAGATTGATAAATGCCTGAACCTGGAATTATAAGGATAGCTCAGCTCCTTTAGGGACTGAATCCGCTTCGACTCCAGATAAAATAATGAAAGAAAGAACAACATCTCCTCTTGTTTTCCAGCTACAGTCTAAAACAAAATCAGAAAAGATTAACACTAAGTTTTTTTTACCTTTATCACTCGCTGATTTCCACCTTCATTTGTGTTACCTGCCTTATTAGTTTAATTATCCGTTAAACAAGTTCATGTTGTGTGTTGTTTCGTTTTATGAAAGTTTTTTTTTATTATTCATTTAAGTTAAGTGTGTGTTTGGATTCTATGTAAGACTGAGTGGTGGTGTATGAGCTTCTTTTTTTAGGTTTCAATGTTGTTATTATTAATGAATCTGTTTTTATTAGTGATGGAACTGGATTCGTGAATTTCCTGTGGTGTCACAGACATGGGACAACCATCAAAAGTCCTGTTCTATGCCTCTGGGGCTCCATTCAGAATCTCCATTAAAGAACATGATAAAATTTGAAGAACTAACCAACTAAATAAATAAATAAATAAACTGAGTGTTAAGAAACAAAGTGTGGATGATTTGTCTAGCAGTCAAGTAGCAAGGTTATTGATTGGCTTTTTTTTTTTTTTTTTTTTTTTCATTTTAGTGTTTTAGAGTCTACCCATAAGGATGAAGTTTGTTGTTCTCTTGTAGCAAACTATCTCAAAAATAAAAATGTCTCATCTCAGGCTAATCGGATTACTCAAGTACTTGTAAATCGTTTTCACCTGAAAGTGAAGATTACTCAGGATCATAATGGATATCTTGGCTTCAGCCGATACAATTAGTAAGTAACATGATCAACATTTGAGTTCTTGTGACAGGGCTGATGCTTATCGATGTTAATTCTGTTCTCGCCACTTCGTTCATCTTAAATAAAACTAAGTGCCTCTTGGCTGTAAGAGGATGGTGGCGAAAATGCAGCGACAAAAAATTCACACTCAGCAAAAAAAGAGTATGAGCCAAATCTCTCACACTTATCGAATGATAGTGCAGAGTTCCAGTTTTGTTTAAGCTGCTCAGTATTAATCTGAGTCCTCAAAAACAATACGGCTTCAGATATATAGACAAAATGGGACAAATCTCACAAGAATATTTGTGAATCGGATTTTAATCATTAACTGATGTCATTGAGTCCAGTTCTACCTGGAGTGTTGTCAAGTATCTCTGCTGTTGTCTCAATGTTTCATTTATAAGATCTTGAGGAGTCTCGTGGATGCATCTGGGTGTTTACATTTCTGATTAAGATGTAAAAAATGTCCTCCTTCCAACAGTATAGCAAGATTGAGTCCAAAATACTTTTTGAAGCCTTTAACCATGATCTGTGTAGAAATGGATGCCTTTCCACACTTCTTTAAACATCTTTAACCTTGGTATTTATCGCCCTGACTGAAGACATGGATATTTTCATTGGTCCTATTTTTGTAGCCGCTGTCTGATAAATGAAGGTCAACTTTAATTTCCCCCATGCATAAAGCCAGATTATGGAAACTCAAGCTCTGTGTGGCATTTTAGGAAAACAATACACTCACTGACGGCTCTTTGAAATGATGCCATGCCATTCCTAAGAGTTTCCTGGGGTGCCAGTAATTATGATGTTAATTTTTCTGATTCTAGAGTAAATTTAATTTGAATGAAATCTTTTCAGTTATATTATGACTGATATATATAAAAGCGATTACTGTAGCACTTCCTTCAGGGCCAAAACAAAGTACCTGAAAGATGGCAATCCAGGCGTAGCCTATGTTATCAAAGTTGATGGCTCCATTGTGCGGATTGTGTCCACTTGCCCTGCAGTTGTTGTAGTAAATATTCCAGTTGACACACCCCCTATGGGCGGGCTCTGGAATGGTGGAATCCGAGATATTGTGAACATTTAGCTTACAGAAAGTCCCGCCCACTTTGCGTGGTGGAACGTCTGAGCAGCGCAACATTCCGTTCTCACGATTGGTTGAACATATGAAGGCGATGTCGTCGGAGTCCTCCGGCCTGTAGTAAGCACTCATAGGTGGAGAGAGGTTGTACACCCTGGACGGAGACAGAGAAACACGACCGATGCCGGTCAGACATCTGAATTTATACTGAGAGAGTTGCTGATTGTCTGGTTTTCCACTGTGATGAGTAAAATCAAGCCGGTGTCCTATACAATCACTGAAATATTTTAAGACTTTTTAAACTTTAAGATGAAAAATAAGGACAGAATGAGGAAATAGGATTATTTTGTTAGCTATTCATCTTCATATTCATTGTGTTACCATGGTTCATTTATCAGGTTAAAGAATAGCGATTGATCCAGTGCATGATAATGTGTTGTATTTCATTTTCCGAACCACTTCATCCTAATAAGGGTCACCGGGAGGCTGGCCCATCTCAGCTGACTCTGCACAGCACACCAGGCCATCTCCAGGCAGAAAAACACTGACCCAACATTGGGTTACCCAATGGCCTGCTGTTTATGAATGACAGCGATGGTTCTTTTACATCAATCGCACCACAAAAAAACAAACAAAAAAAATTATAAAAATAAATAAATAAATAAATACATTCCAGTTGAAGTGGATAATTTCATCTCTCAGTAGAAAGGAAAATGTTTTATTTATGCACACAGCTGTGACAGAACTTCAGACTCTCACACAGCACTGGAGAAACATCTGAGGTTTTTAAAGCAAAACGATTAAACACAAGTGTGGATATGATTTGACGTTAATGTGTCTACATTCCCCAGCTTAAGACTTTCAAATGTATGGAAAATTGATGGTGCCCTCCCCCCCCTCTCTCTCTCTCTCTCTCTCTCTCTCTCTCTCTCTTTCTTTCTTTCTCGCTCTCTTTCCCACTCTTCTTCCCTTGCTCCCTCTGTCCTTCCCTCTCTCCCTCCTTTCCTCCGTCCCTCCCTCTTGCTCCCTTCCTTTCTCTTATATATATATATATATATATATATATATATATATATATATATATATATATATATATATATATATATATATATATATATATATATATATATATATATGCATGTGTGTGTATGTACAACCCCTGGCAAAAATTATGGAAGCACCAGTCTCGGAGAATGTTCATTCAGTTGTTTAATTATGTAGAAAAATAGGAGGTCATAGACATGACACAAAACGAAAGTTATTGATTTCAAATGTCAACTTTCTGGCTTTAAGAAACAATAAAATAAATCAAGGAAAAATGTGGTAGTAACAGTTGCTTTTTTATACCAAGTGGGAGAGTAATTAATGGAATCACTCAATTGTGATGGAAGAATTATGGAATCACCCTGTACATTTTTATTCCCAAAACCAACACCTGCATCAGATTAGAGCTGCTTGTTAGTCTGCAGTTAAACAGGAGTGGTAGCTGTTGGACCGACACGAGTCATGGCTCCAACATGAGAGATGTCAACTGAAACAAAGCAGATGATTATCAAGCTTCTTAAAGAAGGTAAATCATCACGCAATGTTGCAAAAGATGTTGGTTTTTCACACTCAGCAGTGTGTAAAATCTAGACCAAGTACAAACAACATGGGAAGATTGTTGAAGTACTGAAAGACCAAGGAAGACATCAAAGTGTCAAGACAGAAAACTTAAAGCAATATGTCTTAAAAACAGAAAATTTACAGCAAAACAAATGAGGAACAATTGGGAGGAAACTAGAGTCAACATCTGTGACTGAACTGTATGAAACCGCTAAAAGGAAATTAGATTTACATACAGAAAAGCTGAACGAAAGCCACCATTCACACCTACACAGAAAAAAAGGTTACAATGGGATAAAGAAAAGCAATCATGGACTGTGGATGAAAGTCATATTCAGTGATGAAACACGAATCTGCATTGGGCAAGGTGATGATACCGGAACTTTTGTTTGGTGCCGTTCCAATGAGATTTATGAAGATGATTGCCTGAAGAAAACATGTAAATTTCCACATCATTGATGATATGGGGCTGCATATTAGGTAAAGGTACCGGGAGATGGCTGTCATTACATCTTCTATAAATGCACAAGTTTACGTTGAAATTTTGGACACTTGTCTTATCCCATCAATTGAAAAGATGTTTGGGGATCATTTTTTAAGATGATAATGCATCTTGCCATAGAGCAAAAACTGTTAAAACATTTCTTGAAGAAAGACACAAGGTCAATGTCATGGCCTGTATCAACACCTTTGAAACATTGCTTGATGATTTATCTTCTTTAAGAAGTTTGATAATCCTCTCCTTTGTTTCACCAGACATCTCTCGTGTTGGACCCATGATTCATGTCAGTCCATTTGGTGCAACAGCTAACTCCTATTTAACTGCAGACTAACAAGCAGATCTAATCTGATGCAGGTGTTAGTTTTGGAAATGGAAATTTATAGAGTGATTCCATAATTTTTCCTCAAAATTGAGTGATTCCATAATTTATTCCCATGCTTGGTCTAAAAAAAGTAACTGCAACTGACTGCCACATTTTTTTCTTGATTTCTTTGAGTGTTTCTTAAAGCCAAAAAGTTGCCATTTGAAATGACTTTAGTTTTGTGTGTGGCGGGTTTTAGTGGTTAGGGTTTAGGGTTTAGAGTTTAGGGTTTGGGGTGGTTTAGGGTTTTAGTAGCGGGTAAACTAGTTTTAGTTTAGCTGTTGCTTGGGTGGCGGGGTGGAAAAATCTTCCACCAACAGGAGAAGTAAGGTGCCCCCTTCCCTCCGCAAGCCTGTGGGAGATCCTTGGGCAAGATCGAGCACCCACTTAGCCCCTCGTGCCAGGGTTTCGGTGAAATCACGGAGATTGCATGGCACGAGTTTTTTTTTCCTGTTGCCTTGCAGGTTGGCCTTGAATGGCTAAGGCTAAGGGAGTAAAGCCCGACAGAAAATCTGGAGTGGAGCCCCGTAGGCGGTTAGAAGGCGTATCTCGTCCCTTTCCGGCAACTCCTGCACCCTCAATGAGTCTCCAACTGTCTTGACTCTGTCTTGCCGTGGGATCAGGCTCATCAGGACGAGAGAGTGAGGCTGGTGCTGCGCAAGCCTCCTTCACTTTAATCCAAGTTCAGTGCAAGCCATGGCAACACCACCATGGACAACCCTTTACCCTTAAAAGTCCTGTGGCGATGGGGGAATGGCGAAGCAGCAGGTGCGGAATCACTGGAAGCTGTAGCTGCAATCCTGCACACAGGCGGCTCAGGCCATATGGTCATTCTTCTCTGACAGCAGGGAAGTTCGGCAGCCCACTGAGCGACCAGGCATCCCTATTTAGGATAGCTCTGCCTGCCTCCGTAGTCTGAGGACAGAGCTAGAAAAGGTGCTCTAAACATAGCCTGTTCCACAACCACCTGGCCAGCATACCGCGGCTGGCGGGTTCCCATCTTGCGGTCGAAATCACAAGAAAATAGGCAAGAAAATATTCAAGCTCATCCTTGCGTCATGGAACGTTAGAACTCTTCTCGACTCAACCACCTGTAAGTCAGGGAGACCAGAAAGACGTATGGCTCTCGTAGCCAGAGAACTCGTCCGCTACAATGTTGACATCGCAGCCCTCAGCGAAACACGCTTTCCCGACAAAGGCCAGCTCAGTGAGATTGGAGGTGGCTACACCTTTTTTTTGGAGAGGACGCAGCGATGAAGAGCCGGATTTGTCGAATTTGCAATTAAAGACCATCTCGTACGAAAACTTGATTGTATACCAGAAGGCATCAACGATCGCCTCATGAAACTCAACTTCCCCCTGGACAGGGGAGATACGCAACCCTCATTAGCGCCTACGCTACCACCATGACAAAACTCCGAAGATACTAAGGAGACGTTCTATAAGGAACTGGATGCCCTCATCTCCACTGTTCCACAGGCGGACAAGCTCCTACTCCTTGGCGACTTTAACGTTCGTGTAGGTCAAGACCACCAGGCATGGGAAGGAGTCCTCGGACCTCATGGAGTAGGGAAATGTAACAGTAATGGTCTCCTCCTGCTCAGAATGTGTGCCACCCATGGCTTAGCCATCACCAACACCATGTTCCGCCTTCCAACCCGTAATAAAACGTCGTGGATGCACCCTCGATCTAAGCATTGGCATCTCATGGACTACGTCATTGTCAGAGCAAAGGACAGGCGGGATGTGCATGTGACTTAGGCAATGTGTGGTGCTGACTGTTGGACAGACCATCGTCTCATCATTTCTAAGACCAATTTGCATATTCAGCCCAAGAGAAGACCACAAGGCCAGAAAGTTGTGAAGAAGCTCAACATCAACAAGCTCAAGCTTCCTTCCGTTCAAGAAGAATTAGTAGCAAACTTAGAAAGCCAGCTGACTGAGGCTACCGGAAACGGACTCTCTGAAGACATCTGTTCATTCTGTTGCCCTACAGGTGCTCGGACAAGCTACCAGGAACCACCAGGACTGGTTTGATGAAAATGATGTAAAATCAGAGCCCTGCTGGAAGAAAAATGCCAATTCTTCAGAGCTCATCAGAGTGATCCCAACTCGGTCTCGAAGAAAGACGCCTACATCAGTCAGCGCAGAGAGGTGCAGATAAATCTCCGTGCTATGCAAGACACATGGCTAAGCAACAAAGCCGACGAGATTCAAGGCTTTGCTGATAGACACGACATGAAACGCTTCTACGATTCACTCAGGTGTGTATTCGGACCACCAACATCAGGCAGTTCCCCTTTACTCAGTGCGGACGGAGAAACACTCATCACCGACAAAAACAAGATCGTAGAGAGATGGGCAGAACACTTCAACGACGTTCTAAATCGTCCGTCGTCCATCAATGTCGACTGGGAAAGCCCCCAGCGCTGATGCCATACCTGCTGAAGTGTTCAAGACAGGCAGCCCTTGTCTCCTACACAAACTGACAGCGCTATTTCAATTGTTTTGGGGAAGTGAGACCCTCCCTCAAGATTTAAAGTTGCCATAATCATTCACATCTACAAAAGAAAGGGAAACAAGCAATCGTGTGACAACCACAGAGGGGTATCACTTCTCTCTATCGCCGGCAAGATCTTTGCCCGAGTGCTCCTCAATCGTCTCCTGAAACATCTCGAGCAAGGTCATCTCCCCGAGAGCCAATGCGGATTCCGTGCAGGTCGAGGGACTATTGATATGATCTTTGCTGCCCCTCAGATTCAGGAGAAAAGTGTGGAACAAAGTCAAGATCTCTATATCACTTTCGTCGATCTAACAAAAGCCTTCGACACTGTGGCAAATCATGTCGAAGTTTTGCTGCCCGGACAGGTTCGTGAAGATTGTCAGACAATTTCACGACAGAATGATGGCCCGTGTTCTTGACGATGGAAACGCCTCCGATCCGTTTCATGTGTCAAATGGAGTTAAACAAGGCTGTGTCCTCGCCCCTACACTGTTCAGTTTGATGCTTTCGGCGATGCTGACTGATGCCTTTAGGGAGACTCCCCTCGGCATCCCCATCAAGTACAGGTGTGATGGAAAGCTGCTCAACCTCTGACGTCTGCAGGCCTTCACTAAAGTCAAAGAGACTGTGATTCGTGATCTGCTCTTTGCTGATGACTGTGCCCTCAGTGCCATCAATGAGCAAGAAATGCAACAGGAAATGGATGCATTCTCTTCTGCCTGTGACAACTTCGGCCTCACCATCAACATCAAGAAGACTGAAGTGATGTATCAGCCCACCCCAGGAAAACCATATCAGGAACCAAACATCACAGTGAAGGGACAGTGACTTCAAGATGTGGAAAACTTCACCTACCTCGGCAGCACTCTCTCTCGCTACGCCAACATCGATGCTGAAGTCAGCAACCGCATTGCGAAGGCAAGCAGTGCTTTTGGGAGATTGAAGAAGTTCGTCTGGGAATGAAGAGGTATCTCACAATACACCAAGATCAAAGTGTACAGAGCAGTCGTCTTAACTATACTTCTTTATGGCTGTGAATCTTGGACCATCTACAGAAGACACGAGAAACTTCTCCAGCAGTTCCATCTCCGTTGTCTCAGAAACATCTTTAATATCCGCTGGCAAGATAGGATCACAAACACAGAGGTACTGGAGAGAGCAGACCTCCCCAGCGTTATTACCATCATGCGCAAAGCTCAGACACGATGGGCAGGACACGTCTGCCATATGTCAGACTCCAGGATACCCAAGCAGTTACTGTACGGTGAACTCGGTCATGGTAGCAGGAAAGTAGGAGGCCAGCACAAACGTTATAAAGACTCCATCAAAGCATACCTGAAGGACTTCAACATCGACGTTGCAATGTGGGAAACCGTAGCATTTGACAGACCGGCTTGGCGCAACCTCATTCACAAAGGTGCCATCCACTCAGAGAATAAACGTTCGAAGGCAGCCAAAGATAAACGTCAAACACGCAAGGCTTGAGCTGACCAATCTACCAACACGACCCCCTCTCACTGGTGTCCAACTTGTGGGAGGGGTTTTCACGCCCGTATTGGCCTTACAAGCCACCTGCGGACACATCACCCCGCCTCTTAGACACTGTGTTGTTTGTATTGCTATGGTCATACTCGATATTGAGTCGACGAACATCATCGAGTCGACAAACATCAGTTTTGTGTCATGTCTGTGATCGACATTTTGACTGCAAAATTAATCAACTGAATGAACATCCTCCGAGACTGGTGATTCCATAATTTTTGCCCGGGGTTGCACGACCCCTCCACGACCGCCAATATCCCAAAGTAGGATTGACCCCCTCTGATTGACATACACGTACATCTATATGTGTATATAATATCAATAAATACATATTCAATGCTATAAATCCTAATAATAACAATTCTTCTTCTTCTTCTTGTCCTTTCGGCTTTTCCCTTCAGGGGTCGCCACAGCAAATCATCTGCCTCCATCTCACCCTATCCTCTGCATCTTTTTCTCTGACACCAACTGCCTTCATGTCCTCATTCACCACATCCATGAATCGTCTCTTTGGTCTTCCTCTAGGCCTTCTGCCTGGTAGTTCCAACCTCAACGTCCTACTACCAATATACTCACTATCCCTCCTCTGTACATGTCCAAACCATCTCAATCTAGCCTCTCTGACTTTGTCTCCAAAACGTCTTACATGTGCTGTCCCTCTGATGCGCTCATTCCTGATCCTATTCATTCTCATTACCTCAACATTTTCATCTCTGCTACCTCCAGCTCTGCCTCCTGTCTTTTCCCCAGGGCCACTGTTTCTAAACCATACAACATCGCTGGCCTCAACACCGTCTTGTACACTTTTCCTTTCATTTTTGCCGATACCTTCCTATCACACATCACATCGGACACTTTTCTCCAACCATTCCAACCAGCCTGCACACGCTTCTTCACCACTTTTCCCCACTCTCCATTGCTCTGGATTGTTGAGCCCAAGTACTTAAAATCCTCCACCTTCCTTATCTCTGCTCCTTGTAACCTCACCATTCCTGTTGGGTCCTTGGCATTCATACACATGTATTCTGTCTTACTGAGGCTAACCTTCATTCCCCTCCTTTCCAGGGCATACCTCCACCTCTCTAGATTTTCCTGCAATTGTTCTCTGCTCTCACTGCTGACCAATGTCATCTGCAAGCATCATAGTCCATGGAGATTCTTGCCTAACCTCGTCTGTCAGCCAGTCCATCACCACAGCAAACAAAAAGGGGCTCAGAGCTGACCCTTGATGCAGTCCCTCCTCCACCTTGAACTCTTCTGTCACACCGACAGTACACCTCACCACTGTTTTACCTCTCTCATACATGCACCACTCTAACATACTTCTCTGCCACTCCAGACTTTCTCATGCAATACCACAGTTCCTCTCTCGGCACCCTGTCATATGCTTTCTCCAGATCCACAAAGGCACAATGCAGCTCCTTCTGACCTTCTCTGTACTTCTCTATTAACATCCTCAAGGCAAACACTGCATCTGTGGTGCTCTTTCTTGGCATGAAACCAAACTGTTGTTCACAAATGCTGACCTCTGCCCTTAATTTTGCTTCCACTATTCTTTCCCATACCTTCATCGTATGGCTCATCAACTTTATCCCTCTGTAGTTGCCACAACTCTGCACATCCCCCTTGTTCTTAAAAATGGGCACCAGCACACTTCTCCTCCATTTCTCTGGCATCCTCTCACTCTCTAAGACCTTGTTGAATGTTCTTGTCAGGAAATCTACTGCTTCCTGTCCTAGACACTTCTATACCTTCACCGGTATGTCATCAGGTCCAACTGCCTTTCCACTCTTCATCCTCTTCAATGCCCTCCTCACTTCACTCTTACTAATCTTTGCTACTTCCTGGTCCTCAACAGTCACCTCTTCTACTCTTTTTTCTCTCTCATTTTCCTCATTCATCAGCTCTTCAAAGTACTCTTTCCATCTTCCCAGCACACTTCTATCATCAGTCAATACATTTCCCTCTCTGTCCTTAATCACTCTAACTTGTTGCACATTCCTATCTTTATTTCTCTGCTGTGCCAACCTGTATAAATCATTTTCTCCCTCTTTACTTTCCAACCGAGCATACAAGTCATCATACGCCCTCTGTTTGGCCTTTGACACCGCTACCTTCACCTTACGCTGTCTCCCTCTACTCCTGTTTACTCTCTTCGCTCCTCTCTCTGTCCCACTTCTTCTTAGCTAACCTCTTCTTTTGTACACACACCTGCAGTTCCTCATTCCACCACCAAGTCTCCTTATCACCTCTCCTTCCAGATGACACACCAAGTATTCTCCTACCTGTCTCCCTTATTACATTAGCTGTAGTTGTCCAGTCATCTGGAAGCACTTCCTGACCACCCAAAGCCTGTTTCAACTCCTCCTTGAAGACAACACAACACTCCTCCTTTTCCAGCTTCCACCACTTTGTCTTCTGCTCTGCTTTTGCCTTCTTCACCTTCCTCACCATCAGTGTCATCCTGCACACCACCATCCTATGCTGTTTGGCAACACTCTCACCCGCTACTACTTTGCAGTCACTGACTTCCTTCAAATTACATCGCCTACACAGGATGTAGTCTACCTGTGTGCTCCTACCTCCACTTTTATAAGTCACTCTATGCTCCTCTCTCTTCTGGAATGAACCACAGCCATTTCCATCCTTTTTGCAAAATCTACCAACATCTGTTCTTCTGCGTTCCTGTCCCGGATACCAAACCTGCCCATCACTTCCTCGTCCCCTTTGTTTCCTGCACCAACATGTCCATTGAGGTCTGCCCCAATGACTACTCTTTCATCTTTGGGGGTATTCTGGATCACTTCATCTCACTCACTGCAGAATCTCTCTTTCTATTCTAGTTCACATCCTGCCTGTGGGGCATAAGCACTAACAACATTGAACATCATGCCTTTAATTTCTAACTTGAGACTCATCACTCTGTCTGACACTCTTTTCACTTCTAGAACATTCCTGACAAACTCCTCCTTCAAGATGACTCCTACTCCATTTCTCTTCCCATTCACACCATGAAAAAAACAGCCTTGCTACCTTTCCACCTGGTCTCCTGAACACACAGTCTGTCCACCTTCCTCCTCTGCATCCTGTCAGCGAGCCCTCTACCTTTTCCTGTCATAGTTCCAACATTCAAAGTCCATACTTTCAGTTCTAGACTACTTCCTTTCGTCTTCTCTCTCTGCCTACAGACACGCCTCCTGCCTCTCCTTCTTCGATGTGTTCGACCAACAGTAGTCCAATTTCCACCAGCACCCTGTTGGTTAACAGCACTGATGGCGGTCATTGTTAACCCAGGCCTCGACCGATCCAGTATGAATTTTCTTGATATGACTCGCATGTTTTATTTGACATTTGTTTTACGCCGGATGCCCTTCTTGACACAACCGTCTGCATTTGTCCAGGCTTGGGACCGGCGTGAGGAAGAGACACTGGCTTGTGCCCCTCCCTCACGGCTGCAGTCCTTATAATAATAATTAAACATTCAAAAATAATGCAGAAGATGTAAATAAAATATAAATACACCCATATACAGACGCACGCGTGCACACACACACACACACACACACACACACACACACACACACACACACACACACACACACACACACAGATGCATACGCACACGCCCAGACCTTACATAAAAATGATAAGTAGTTTTGTTGGGGGTGTTTGAGTTGTTTTTTGTTTTTGTTTTGCATCATTGGCCTTGTTATGCGGCATTCTGTAACTTTTCCCACTATTTTTCCTTAATTTCCTTTTTTTTCAATAAATATTTAAAAAAAAAACTGCGATGCACTGAAGCCGCAGAAATTGAAGCACGAAGTAGCGAGGGATCACTGTATATATATATATATATATATATATATATATATATATATATATATATATATATATATATATATATATATATATATATATATATATATATATATATATATATATATAATGTGTGTGTGTGTGTGTGTAGGATATATATGTGTGTTTTGTGTCAATATGAGTATATATAGGTATGTGTGTGTGTGTGTGTGTGTGTGTGTGTGTGTGTGTGTGTGTGTGTGTGTGTGTGTATAGGTAGGATATATGTGTGTGTATGGATAGGTATGAGTGTATGTCTATATATGTGTATGTAGGATATATTTATGTACATATGTGTGCATATGTATGTCTGTCAACCTTGTCAACCTTAGCTGGTAGCCCGTCTAGGTGAAGGTTAACACTGATTCCAAACGTCTGCTGCCTTGCGGCTATACCCACACACGGGAAAGGCTACAGGTGTCAACTCTGAGGAAAAATCGGGAGTCAGAGACGCCGAGAAGGGGGGACTTGGTGCCTGGGTAACAGCCTGTCCTCCATATTTTCTACCCAGGCTCTGCGCACTGGACAGGACGCTCCAAGCTTCACTTCACAGCGTCGACACAACACGGGAAGCAGCAGTCTAACCGTTGTCTTCCACCCGACTGGAGTAGAGCTGGACACCAGGGGCTGTTTCCATCGGTTGGAGAGGACTTCATGCCTCACTGGGCAGCTACCACCCTCCATAAGCTTGGGCAATCCTCAGACAGTTAGGTGCTGCCTCGCCACGGTTTGCTAACCTCACTGGATGCGTGAGGCTTATGGTCAAACCGACAACACCTTCTTTCAAATTGTGTACTTGGAATGTCAGAACAATGACACCCAGACCTAGCGACAACCTGCAGAAGGTGGGTGACGCGTGCAAGATGGCAGTCATCGACAGAGAGCTGAGCAGACTGCAAATGGACATCATCATCCTCCAAGAGACCAGGCTTTCCGGATCTGGGTCAGTGAGAGAAAGAGACTTCTCCTTCTTCTGATGGGGGAAAGCACCGGGGGAGGTCAGAGAACACGGTGCAGGATTTACAGTCAGAAACGGTCTGCTAGAGTCCATTACTCTGCCAACAGAGGGTAGCAAGCAGATCCTGCCTCTCCAATATCTCATCACAGCTGGTCAGGTCACCTTATCAGTGCTCCTACACTGACTTCCTCTGCGGAAACCAAGGACAAGTTCTATGACAACCTCAGCACTGCCATCAGCAGAGTCCATGAAAAGGAATCGCTGTTCATGCTTGGCGATTTCAACACCAGCGTGGGTGCTGATCACAACTTCTGGCCAACCTGTGTCGATCAGTTTGGCACAGGGAAGATGAATGAAAACAGGTAATGCCTGCTTGAGCTGTGCTGCCACCATGGCCTGTGCATCAGCAACACATTCTTCAACACCAAGCCCCAGCACAGAGTATCCTGGAGGCATTCCAGACCCAGGCACTGGCACCAGCTTGACCTGATCCTTACCAGGCACACCAGCCTCTCCAATGTCACTCACACACACAACGACCAGAGCAATGATTGCAACACCAACCACTCCCTTGTATGCTGCAGGGTGAAGCTGCGAGTGAATAAAATGCATCGCAGCCAGAATGAGGGCAGACCCAGAATCAACACCAGCAGAGTACAGGATCAGGAGAAGGTCAAAAACTTTGTGAGACCTATTGAAAAATCCCTCCCAGGTCCACCCATAACCTGTGCTCAAGAAAGATGGGAATTCTTCAGAAAGGCTGTCTACAATGCTGCCATGGCCACCTATGGCAAGAAGACCAGCAAGTGAGCAGACTGGTTCATTACTCACTCTGATGAGTTAACACCAGTCCTCAAAGAGAAGAGGTGTTCACTAGCAGCCTACAAGGACTGCCCCAGCAAACACACCCTCCAGATGCCCCAGGCTGCCCACAGCAAGGTCCAGAGGACTGCTAGGTGCTGCGCCAACAACTACTGGCTCCAGCTCTGCTCTTTGATACAGACCATAGCTGACACAGGAAACATCAGAGGGATATACGAAGGGATAAAGCAGGTTCTTGGGCGGATGCAGAAGAGAACTGCTCCCTTGAAGTTGGCCATCAGTGACATCAGCACAGCAGATGGAGCAGTTGTTGGAGCACTACTCCAAGCTCTACGCCAGAGAAAACATGGTCACTGAAGATGCCCAGAATGGGATTGAGTGTCTGCCAGTACACGAAGAACTCGATGTGGAGCCAACCATCCAGGAACTCAGCCAGAACCTGGATTCCAATGGCAAAACCCCAGGGAATGATGGCATTCTTGCCGAGGTGCTGAAGTACTGCAAGGACACTCTCACCTCAGACTTGCACCACATCTTCTGCCTGTGCTGGAAAGAGGGCGAAGTACTACAGGAAATGTGGGATGCCAACATTGTCACTCTGTACAAGAACAAGGGCAACAGGAGTGACTGCAACAACTACCACGGTATCTCGCTTCTCAGCATTGTTGGCAAGTTCATCGCTCGAGTCGCCCTGAAGAGACTGCAAGTTCTTGCTTAGCGAGTCTACCCAGAGTCACAGTGTGGATTCTGAGCCAACAGGTCCACTATAGACATAGTCTTTTCTCTCAGGCAGCTGCAGGAGAAATGCAAAGACAGTCACTGTTCGTCGCCTTCATTGACCACACAAAAGCCTTCAACCTGGTGAGCAGGGATAGCCTTTTCAAGATCCTCCCCAGGATCGAATGACCACCCAGATTCCTCTGCATGGATGGAAAGCTGTTCAACCTGCCTAGACTAAGAGCCAGGGCTAAAGTCCAGCTGAAGTGCCTGTGCGACTTAATCTTCACAGATGACGCTGCCGTAACAGGAGCAGAAACTCAATGCCTTCCACATGTGCTGTCTCTGACGCATCCTGGGCATCACCTGGCAGGACAAGGTGACAAACACAGCTGTCCTTGAGAGAGCGGGGCTCCCCAGCATGTTTACCCTACTGAAGCAGCGACACTTGCGCTGGCTTGGTCACGTGGTACGGATGGAAGATGAGTGGATCCCAAAAGACCTCCTCTATGGAGAACTGGCCCAAGGGCACTGCCCAACAGGCAGACCTGATCTGCACTACAAAGATGTCTGCAAGCAAGACCAGAAAGTCCTGAGAGCAAACCTCAAGACCTGGGAACCCATCGCCTCAGACCGGTCGGCTTGGAGGGCAACAATCAGAACAGGTCTCGCCAAGTTTGACGCTGTGCTTGCAGAACAGTCTGAGACCAAGAAGCAGAGATGGAAGGCTGCAAACCAAACCAGCAGACCATCTACAATCTTCCTCTGTACCAAATGCGGAAGGGATTGCCACTCCAAAAGTTGTACCACCAGATGAGACGCGAGCCAGAGCGCAGGTCCGTAGTCCTTCGAGACATATATATACACAGAAATAACAGCCCCCCCTTTCCAACAAACGCCAGAACAACGGTAATGTTAAATGTCATAAGAATTGGTTGATTCTTCAATCACAAACAGTTTAAAGAGTATAAAAAAACAATTTTAATGAATAAAAATGACTAACATTTATTTTTCAATCACAAAAACCTTGAACTAAACATTAAATAAATTGTAAAACTTAACGAGTAATCATTAACAACTACCCTGCTCAATGAGATGGGTGGGCTTGGTGAATTGCAATCAAACTGTCAACATCAGGATGTCAGGATGAAGGTTTGTCAGGAGCAATCTCAGATCACCACGCTCTCTTATGTTGAGTTTGTTTCTTTGTTTGGTGAGGATCCTTGACACAGCGCTGAATCCCCTCTCAACCAGGTAGGAAGTCGGAAAAGCAATGAAAAACAACTTGATGTCTTTCCACAGGTTTGGGTAGCGTTTTGGGATCGCTGTTTGAATCAAAAAGGCTTGGTAAGAGGTTTTGAACTTTGGTTTCAGATCTTCGTCATTTTTCAAACTTACAAGTTCCCCTTCTAGATGGGTTGGTACCTCTGTGCTGGGTGCAGTAAATGGATCGATCACACCAACATCACATTTTACTGTAATTGCTCCAACGCCCCCATCCGACTGTTTACTCACCAGCGCCCCTTTCGAAAGTTCATATTGCCCCCCCCCCCCGGGGTGCGGTACCGCCCACTTTGAAAACCACTGAAAAAGAACGATTGCTGACTTTCAAAAAGAGTAGCTGCAAAGTGGTCCTGCGATGGCCTGCCGAGCTGTCCAGGGTGTATTCTGCCCTTGCCCGGAATCGGCTGGGATAGGCGCCAGCCTCCTTGTGACCCTAATTGGGATTAAGCGGGTACAGAAAATGAACTGAACTGATAAAGTTCAGTTAAGATAAAGCATAGTGATCATACTGATTCATTGACGTTAAGTGAACCCATCATCGAATTGATTTGGATTACTGAGTGTTTCAAATGAGTCCTTCAGGTCAACTGAACAATTATGCCAGGTGAATCAATTTCATAAAGGGTGAATCATGCTGAGTGAATTGTTTTAGCTAAGTGAATTACTTCCAAACACAGTAAATAAATAGATTCACTTGGTCACTAATGGAACGTGAACCAATTATAACAAATTCATAACATGCATTGTTATTGCTTTTTCTTTCTTTTTTTCTTTTTTTTTTTGAAGAACAATTGATTCAAACAAAGTGATTCACTAATGCCAAGTAAACCCATGATTCATTAAAGTGATTCAAACTGAAATATTTAACTGGTCCACTTACATCAAATGAATCAATATCATCAAGTGATACATTTTCAAACAAACAATTAATTTGATTATTCAATCAAAGCAAACCAAATTATACCACGTGATTTATTTTTGAACAAAGTGATTCACTCGGTCATTCATAACAAATGAAGCAATTATTCCAGGTAAATTGTTTCCAAATGTACCAAATCAAACTGAGTGATTCAGGTATTTCACTCATGTGTAATGACTTGATGACAGTAAGTGAATCAGTTTCAAACTCATGCCAGGTGAACCAATCATGGCAACTGAATTATTTTCAAAATGAAGTGATTTAAAGGGGCTGATTCACTTTGTACACTGATATTAACTGAACCAATGATATTTGATGTATTAAGGAAGGCAATTAACAGAACTAGAAAGAGTCTCCAGTGTCAAAGCTTTCTAACAGGCAGAGGTAAATCTGTAACTTTCAGTTCTCAGACACAATAATGGGGAGGCACATTGGCATAGTTTTTCGCAGGCTCCAGTCCCCACCCCATGACCCATATAGGATTCAAAGATTCAGCAAGTGAATAACTACATGACACAAAAATGTCTAAGTATAGAGTCAACAATCTCTGTTGATTGCTGCTGGAACATAGAGAGCATGTTTCTGAAATGATACTCCATATAAATAGGTACAGATAAACAGATAAAAGGTAATATGGAAGAAATTTTCAGACATGTGAACTTCTCCAGTCTATATAACCCCCATGTGTTTGTATCTGATGGTAAATATTTAGTTCTGCAGATTTACCAAGTGTTCATAAATAGTGTAAATTAAATCTTGGACCTGTGTCGATCACTTCCCCCTTTTCATAATGCCTTCCCACAATAAGCAGACGATATAATAGAGGGGTATAAGGCTGATCTCTGCCAAGAATGGCAGAGACTAAAACCTTCGATGCCTCAGTGCGGCAGTCTATAAATTGGCTGGCTCCTTGCCATGTAATCTCCAGCACTCCCATTTGAACAATCTCTGGCTGAGCTTTACAGCATGAAAAGACAACAGCGGAGAACAATACGAAGAGAAAGGTGGCAGGATGGGAGCTGGTTTTATTAAAGCAGGGACACAAGACTTTATTGTTTGAGGAATTTAAGTTCATAAATGAGTTTCTAAGAACCAGGGTGGACCATCCCTCATTTTTTGATTACTGAGAATTTCAATTATTTACAGCTACCATTTTCTCTGTGAGTTGGTAATGTGTATACATAAATACATTATATTATAATTTTAACATTACATAGGTTTGCCAGATCACTGCACATATCCCTGACTACTTCCTGAGAGTGATGATGAACTGAAATTTGGAATCGCTCCTTCAGTTATTTATTTAAGTGAGTCACACAGAGCGAGTCATTTGGTAACACATCCCAAGTGAATCAATTTAGCCATATGAAAATGACTCAACTCAATTGATTCAGTTTTTTCACCCATGCCCAGTGAATAATCTCATTCATTCATTCTTTAGTTAATTCCTTCATTTATTAACTGTTTTATCCAATTAGGGCCATTCACAGTCTAGAGCCTATCTCAACCATCACTGGATCAAAGCAGAGCACATCCTGAATAGCTTGCCATTTCACCACAGGGCAAACACAAACAACCATTAACACTCACACCTTAAAGAGCAATTCAGACTAATGTGCATGTCCTTGGACTGTGGGAGAAAACCATAGTCCCCAGAGGAAACCCTCACAAGAATGGATGGAACCTACAAACTCCACACAGCATCACTGAGCCTGGGACTTGAACCCAAACCCTTCTTGCTGTGAGGTGGCTGTGCTAACCACTACACCAACAACGAATCGATTAATTCATTCATTTTCTAAGCCACTTAATTACAATTAGGGTCGCGCCCATCTCAGCCTACGTGGGTACACCCTGGACAGCTCGCCAGGTCATTGCAATGCCAATACACATACAATAACTTACACTCACACTTAGGGTTGATTTGAAACAGCCAATTAACCTCATGTGCATCCTTTTGGAATGTGGGAGGAAACCAGCGTACCTGGAGGAAACCCTTGCCAACCCTTGAACCCGCACACTTCACATAGAGCTGACGCCTGGAATTGAACCCAGGACTTTCTTGCATTGAGGCGAATGTGCTAACCACTGAACATGAACAAATTTATAGCAGAGTAATTATTTTGAAACAAGTTAACTCAGATAGAGTGAGTCATTTGGTTCACTCAGTCCAACTGACTCAGTTATGGCAAGCAAATAATTATGAGACTTGAAAAATGAATTGGTACGTTCATAAAAGAAACAAGCCAATTAAGCTGAAATAATAATCTCCAAACACATATTGATTCAGTTGATATATCAATGCAACGTGAACCAATTAAACCAGGTTGGTTGCTCATGGTGACAGGCTTTTATTTTGTTTTTGATTATATCTGAGCTGTGAACACATGAAGATGACAAGCACCAGTCTTGGTCCTATAGTGAGCTGTAAAATGCAGGACAGCATCTCTTTCATGTGATAAACTAATTCCAGACACCCTTCAAACGCTCATCATGTTCTGCAGGAAGCACAGAAACACCACCATCGGCTGTATTGATGTGATTTAGGATGTTACAGTCCCTACTTCAGCGTGATTATATCTTCAAATCTCTCCAAAAGTAGCACAGCATCTCGAGTAGAAGTGCTTTAGGCTGCCTCTAGAACCTCCTTCTCTACAAACCGCTCGCTGTAGCATCAGTACCACATGGTGCTGCTCTTTGTTAGCGCTCAGGACTGTTTGTACCAGATGTAATGTTCATGTATTTGCTGCGACATGCTCATTATTTCAGAGTGTAATTTATTACAGTATGATTTCTGTTCTACACTCGTGCTGCTCCTGCTGTTCCAGATTAGAACTGTTTATTTATTTTGACTTTATTATCTGCTCCTCTGTAAACACTGCAACATCTTTAGGATGAAAATATTACTTGGCCTCTTCTTTTTTCCACTTTTCTTTTCTCATAGCTTCGAAAGAGAGAAAAAAAGACATTAACCCATAATTCAAGTAATAAATGGATTAAAAGTATGACACGTTGTTTTGTAATGAGCCGTAGATGTAATTGTTTCCAAACTGCTACAGTATAAAAGGAATAAAACACTCACGCTCTTGCATCATCATCCAGGAAGCATCGGTTGCGCAGTAATCCCGCCCACAACTGCACTCCCACAATTCCAAAGATAAAAAACACAAAGAAGCATAGCAGCAAAACATTTCCTAGCATTGGTAAAGTGTCCAACAGCAATGTCACCAAGATACGCATACCTACAGACAGACAGACAGAAAGGCAGAGAAAGAGAGAGAGAGAGAGAGAGAGAGAGAGAGAGAGAGAGAGAGAGAGAGAGAGAGAGAGAGAGAATATGTTAGAAATATCTGGTGTAGAATCAAATCATAGGAATATTCGTTGAATAAAATAGGAACATGAAGCTCAAAAAAATATTCCTAATATATTCATTAATTTTCTTGAGTCATGTGCCAAAATTCCTGAGTCATGAATCAATATTAATGAGTCATGAATCAACATTCTTGATTTTCTGAACAATTTTCCTGAATCCTAAATCAATATTCCTGTGTTATGAATAAGTATTCCTGATTTACGAATCAGTATTAATGAATTGTGAATCAATTCATGAATCAATATTCCCGAATTGGTAAACAATATTGCTAAGTCATGACTAAGCATTCCTGATTTACAATTCAGTATTCTGAATCAATATTCCTGACCCCTTTGCCAATATTCCTAGGCCAATAATCAACATTCATGAGAAGTAAATTAATATTCCTGATTTGTGAATCGGTTTTACCATTTTATGAATTCATATTCCTGAGTCATGTATCACTGTTGATGAGGTGTGAATCAATATTCCTGATATATTGATCAATATTTCCGAGTCATGAATCAACATTTCTGAATCATGGATAACTTTGGAATAGACACTTTGCACAGTGTGCATGTATTTACATTGTAGGAGGAAACCAAAGCAAGCACTGGGTGAACATGTAAACTCCACACATTGATGCCTTCATTGAGCCTGGGACTCGAACCCAGGACCTTGTTGCTGTGGGAGGGTGTGCTAACTATTATATTACGATGCCATTCACATTCCTGATTTGTGAATGAATATTCCTGGGTCATGTGCCAGTGTTTCTGATACCCCATTTCACTGGAGCATGGCAGACTTACAGAAGCAAAAATGTTGTCATTCGCAAACGTTCCACAATTATTCCCTCATCTTCCGTGTTATTCCGTACGATTCCATATGTATTCCTCAAGTCTTCCTCCACTTCCAGCAGACAAAAATCTTCGTGAACGTGCTTCTGAACATGTTCAAAAGCACATTCATGGGAAAAAAAAATCCATGAGTGTTCCCTTTGGTTCCATAGTCCTTCCTTAAATATTTCGTCATTTCCACAAATGGTCCGTAAACTTTCCTTTTATACGGCAAGTCTTCCATAGCTTATCTGCAAGTCTTCCCTCCTCTTCCATATGGTCAAAAGCGGCCACGGAACAGTTGCGTTCATGTACGGCTCTACACGGCATACTCACGGAAGGCATGGGATACATACGAAACAAAAAAGATCCAAAACATCCATGAACATTACATGGAACAAAGTGGAACGGATAAGGAATACATATGGAACGTTTACTGAATAGTTAGGGACAGCACGGAGGAGTTACAGAACCACCTCCTACGCAGCAGCAGTCGCAGCAGCTCCAGCCTCAGCAGTATTCACAGCAACACCACCAGCAGCTTTCTCAGCATCATCGTTCACCACCTCTGCACCACCATCAGCAGTATTACTGGCTGCCCCCACTGACACAGTGGATCACGCAGCTGTCTTGTCCACCCATGTCTGTTTGGGGACCTCAAGACGCGAGGTGGGCAACACAACCGTGCCCACAACAATCAATGTCATCTGCAGGAGAGCAGCAACCACAACTCAGCAGACCAGTCAGTTGCCCTTCGGTTACCTGAACATCAACGCCTGCAACCACCCCTGCGGCTAGAGACACAAGTGGAAGTGAGCCCAGCCTGTTCACCATTTCCAGTGTGCTCAGGCGGTGTTGTGATGACTTAGAGGACTCAAACTCCAACAGTTCATGTAATATAGTTTTGAAATTATAATCACTGTGGTTTTGACTTCTGTGCATGTTTTGTAGTCACAAATGATTTATTGAAGGTGCAAATAATAGGAACATATTGACACTAGGCAGTAATAAAACAAAGTTAAAAAATTTAAAAAGACTTTAATATAAACAAGAGCCAATAATAACACACAATTACACCAACAATAGAAACCAGCATATACATAGGTAGTTCAATTAAGGACCCATTGTTCATTGTCACACTTTCTCCTGCCCGGTCGCATACGGCTGCCAAAGAGACTTTTCCAACTTCACTGTTGAAGTAGAGCTTCAGGTACTCTCTCTGTCTCTTGGCCTCTATAGTATCTGGTCCTTGTTGTAGTGTAGATAGTAGGAACTGCCAACGATTGACCAAGATGCCAAACGCATTCTCCATGACTTGACATGCTCTGAATACCCTGCAGTTGTACGCCAATTCTTCCTCTGTAGGGGCTTGCCTGGAATATGACTTCATGAGGTACTTCCTGAGAGCAAAAGCATCATCACCAACAATGGAGTACAGCATGTCAGTGTCATCTTTTGGCAGAGGCTCTGGTGTGGGGAAGTTGATGGTACCATCTTCGATTAATTCTTTCAGCTCCAGGGTGTTAAATGTCTGGGCATCAGACATGTGGTCCATGCCACAGACGTCTATCCATAGGAACCTGTAGTTGGCGTCTACCGGTGCGAGCAGAACAATGGAGAAAAATCCCTTGTAGTTGTGGTAAAAGGTTCCAGAAGAAGGTGGTATTTCCCACAATGGCTACGTGTTTCCCATCTAAGGCTCCAACGACATGAGGCAAATTCCATTTATCCTGGAAATCCCAACTGAGTGATTTCCATTCCTTCACACCATGTGGACACAATATATGATCTCACGTTTGTAGTGATTGATGATGGCCTGACAGACCTCTGGTAGGAAACTTGCGATGGTGTGACGAGATACCCTGAAGTTGAAGGCCAGAGTTGGATACTTGTCACCTGAGGCCAGATGACGCATGGTGACAGCTAGTTTCAGACCAGGACTGAGTGCACTTCTGAAGTTAGTATCCTTCTTTGTCAGTCTAGGAGCCAAAACCATCAGCAACTCGTCAAACAGAAGAAGATAAGATAAGATACAGCTTTATTAATCTCACAATGGAGAAATTCACTGTTACAGGCTCTTGAGGTACTATCAGCTTGTCTTCGAAACAGACCTCTTCCATAAGGTTGTCATAGTTCCCAAAACCAATTCTTCATTCCACCCTCAGCCATGGATGTACCCAGAAATGTTTGGGTGTGTATCTCCTTCTTTTTTCTCATCTTCTTCGGTCAATGTCAATGTCTCATTGCATTTTGGTGTATTGGTGAAGCAACAGCATCACGTGAAGCAGTTCCAAGTCAGCCGTTTCTGTGTCCTTGTCCATTCTTGGTATTTCCAGTACATGTTTGCTTGGCAGAATGAAATTCCTTGGTCGAATCCACAAATGTATATGCGGAATCAGGAGCAAATCCTTTGATCTTTGCTGATTTTTCCGTATTGAAACATGGTTACACCAGGTATTCCTCAGTTATTCCGTGTTGAATGTAAACGTTCTGCTTTCATTCCTGCAATCATTCCGAAGGTCTTCCTTCTCAAATGGAGTAGTGCCATAGTTATTCCTCGAGTGTTCCGTGCTTTCCGTGAACGATTCATGAATTATCCGAAAGTCGTCCTTTGCAATCCGTAGCTATTCGTACTTGTTTTGCAAGTTTTATGTATTCCTAAATTGTACCGTAGTCTTTCTGTGACTGTTCTGCACATGTGGTGAACGTTCCGAAAGTGTTCTGAACGTACAATTTTCCATATGATTTTGACCCATTTTCCGTGTAAAAATGCTGAAGCTCCTCTGTAGACTGCGTTTCGCGCCTTTCCGTTGCATTCCGTGCTCCAGTGAAATGGGGGTATGAGATGTGATCCAACATTCCCTAGTTGTAAATGAATATTTCTGAATCATGTTTCAAGTTCAAATTAATTAACCTAAGCGAGTCATTAGAAGTAATCAGATCTTTACTCTTTCTCTAATCGAGCACTCTGAAGTAAGATCCAGTGTGATTTTATTCACACGTCCTTACGCTCTTTACTTCATTTTAACATCCAGATTATAAAATAAGGAATGAGAGCATTATATCATCATGTGTTCTGCTTCAGTTCTTTAAGCTGTGTTCACTTCTATGCACCCTCTACAGTATGTGATGTGTATAATTCAGGAGCAACAGTGACTCCAAATACATCTTTAAAAATACATCATTCATTCACTTTCCATCAACATCAACATCCTGTTTCAGTGATGGGTTTCAGTGATGCGTTACAGAGACCCGAGAGATCGGGAGAGGACGGCTTTTAAAAAGTAACACAAAGTGCCTCCAAACAGAAAATATGATGTCAGGTCGATTTAAGGAAAAAAGCATCTGCGGTGGCCAATTTTCAAATTGGAACAATTCATATTTTATTATTCAAATTACTAATATTGCAGGTGCCAAAATCACTGATACTCATTTCGAAGGTCCTGAATGTTTTATGTTCGCTGCCAAGGACTGCTTTTAATACCAATTTTATTCCTTTGTCATTGAAACTTTATTCATTGATTTTCGGAATTACAGGTGGAGTACACCCTGGACAGATCACCAGGGCCAACACTCACACCACGACTCACACCTAGGGGAGATTTGGAACAGCCAAATAAGCTACTGTACATATTTTTTGACTATGAGTGGAAACTGGAGCACAGAGTTGGAGCTGGAAATTGAACGCAGGCCTTCTTGCTGTGAGGCGGACATTCTAACCACCACCGTGTTGCCCAGCTGTTGGAACGTTCTACGGTCATTATTACCCAGTTAGTGCTCTCACTCATTCATTCACTCACTCACTCACTCATTCACTCTTTCAGTCAGTCAGTCACCCACTCACTCACTCACTCACTCACAAATTTACTCTCCCACTCTTTCAGTCAGTCAGTCACCCACTCACTCATTCACCCACTTACTCTAACACTGACTCACTAACTCACTCAGTTCCTCATTCATTCACTCAGTTCCTCATTCACTCACTCACTCACTCACTCACTTAATCACTCCAAAATCCGCTATCTCACTCACTCACTCACTCACTCACTTACTTTTTCAATCACTCACTCACACCCAAATTCACTCTCCCACTCTCTCAGTCAGCAAGTCAGTCAGTCAGTCACTCACTCACTCATTCACCCACTGACTGACTCCCTCATTCACACACTCACTCTAACACCGACTCACTAACTCACTCACTTCCTCATTCATTTACTCACTCACTCACTCACTCACTCACTCACTCACTCACTCACTCACTCACTCACCCATTCACCCACTGACTAACTCTCTCATTCACCAACTCACTCACTCCCTCATTCACACACTCACTCTAACACTAACTCACTAACTCACTCACTTCCTCATTCATTTACTCACTCACTCTCTCACTCACTCACTCCCAAATTTGCTATCTCACTCACTCACTCACTCACTCACTTACTCACTCACTCACTTACCCATTCACCCACTGACTGACTCTCTCATTCACCAACTCACTCACTCACTCACTCACTCACTCACTCACTCACTCACTCACTCACTCACTTACCCATTCACCCACTGACTGACTCTCTCATTCACCAACTCACTCACTCCCTCATTCACACACTTACTCTAACACTGACTCACTAACTCACTCACTTCCTCATTCATTTACTTAATCACTCACTCACTCTCTCCCTCATTCACCCACTCACTCAATCACGCACTCTCTCACTCACTCATTTACTCACTCATTAACTCTCTCACTCACTCTCTCACTCACTGTCTTTCACCTGCGCTCGCGCGCTCACACTCTAATACTCACTCAGTCATTTATTTACTCTCACTCACTCACTCACTCACTCAAAAGTTACACCCTGAACAGCTTGCCAGACTGTAGCACTCAAACACATATACACACACACACACACACACACACACCTAGAGGCGATTTGAAAAAGGCAATTGACCTAATGTGCAATGTCTTTGGTCTGTGAGAGGAAACCTGCGTAACAAGAGGAAACTCAGACAAACATTATGAGAACATGCAAACCTCACATAGAAATGCCCTCACCAAATGGACCTCAAACCCGGTGCTTCTTGCTGTGAGTTGGACAAACTAAACACAGAACATCCCTAGTAAACAATGTTTAGATAAAATTATTGCTTATACCTGCACAAATGGAATTTTTGGTTTTAAGTTTTTAACACCCATCTTATACATACTGTACATTTACTTTCTTCATATTCCTGCTGAGTTTCTGTCGCTTCCTGTTTTTGGACATGAACATGTTTTTTTTTTTCTTTTTTTTTTTTTAATTAAGTTCAAAAGGTCTTTGACCTCTATTACACACCTGGTTCCCAGGTGGACGACTGCATGATGTGATGAAACACTTCTGTAAGTAAGGATATAATCCTGGCATGGTGTTCGGCTTCTGCTGTTTTATTTCAGAAATGAAATTCAGAACGGGACTAACACACATTCAGATCACACTGTGACCTGCTCCAGCATTTTCAGACACTTCACCCCAGAGCAACTCCCTTCTCATTTTCTTACTAAAAGCCTTCTGGTGATACGAGTCTTACTTTCGTACTTCAGATCTCAGACAAGCTCATTTAAATGTTCTCTGTTCTCAGAGCTTGTTTACAACATAATATGCAAATAAATCATCATAGACAGTGGTGGCCGGGTGGTAAGGTGCCGAATTACCAATCAAATGGCAGGGTGTTCAAGCACCACTGTCAGTGGTTGTCACTGATGTTCCCCCCAATGCAGCTAACTGGTTTATCAAAGGTCGACCATGTCTCCCACTGTCTATGGTGAGTGGTTCATGTAAAAGAACCATTGCTGAGTTTCATAAAGAGGAGCTGCAAAGCCATCTGTGTGTTTCTGCCCTGCAATGGCCTGGCGAGCTGTCCAGGGTGTACTCTGCCCTTGCCCAGAGTCGGCTGAGAGGGGCACCAGCCTCTCTGCAACCCTAATTAGGATTAAGCGGTTTAGAAAATGAATGAATAATTTGAATGGCTAAGAGATAAAAAAAAAAAAAATCGGTTACAGCAGTTTGCAGCACTGTTAACGATTCTAATCATTAAACTTAATTCAATTTAGCTCACCTCAAATGGGCAGTGTGAACTTTTACATATTCTCACTTTTTGTCCAGTGAAGTTTGTTAAATGCTCATTACACAGGGTGATAATTTGTGTGAAAGTGCACCATATAAAACTCTATGAACATGACAGGAGTTATAATTATATCCAGATACAGATTTGTAAGATATGTGTTTTAGTGATTTGTATGTACCATCCGGTGGCATGGTGGTGTAGTGGTAAGCACGTTCGCCTCACAGCAAGAAGGCTGGGGTTCAATTCCAGGCCTGGGCGTTTCTGTGCGGAGTTTACATGTTCTCCCTGTGCTTGTGTGGGTTTCCTCTGGGTACTCCAGTTTCCTCCCATGGTCTAAAAACATGCACAGTAGACTAATTCAGTAGGCTGTTCTAAATTGCCTGTAGGTTTGCATCGTGCATAAGCCAATGGCAAACCACTGCACGATCCTTGCCAAGAAAACCTCCATGAGGATGATAATCAAGGCGTTATCCTTCATGGCGGGTCGTCAAGAGTCGTCCTACGACTCAGAAGGTACCAGACCAGATCATGTGAAGTCCAAAGTATCTGGTCGGCTCATTGTAAATAATCTAAAAGTTTCCATTGAGCCCCTAAGCCTACTGACTTTTCTTATTTTTTATTAGTGATGCTGGGATCTCTGGCAGCAACCAGTCTGCCATGATATGTTTCCAATGCAACCTTATCTAAGTTTGCAATTAGTTTTGAGTTTACTGTCGATTTCTGAAGCGATTGGCATTGGACTCATCCAGCTTCTTTGTCGTTTACCAACCCTGTGACAGCATGAGCAGAAAACATGAATCAAAATAACAAAATTCAATGTCTAACTGGTTACAGAAGTAACGTTGTATGTAATTTTGCTTAAACAATGTGACTATAAAGTTGCTGGTGGTGTTGTTTACAAAAGTAAACTTGTATGTAGCATTGTTTTACAAGTAAAGTTACTTTTGGTATTGTATAAACAAGTATATTATATATTACTTACAAAAGTAAAGCTGTCTATAGTTTTGTTTGAACATGGTGTTTATAGTCTTGCTTATATGAGTGCAGTTGTATCTAGTATTGTTTACACAATTGAAGTTATATGAAGAATTGTCTAAACTGGTTGACCGTAGATAAGGAGACTTGGTGGTGGAATGAGGAAGTGCAGGAGTGTGTACAAAGGAAGAGATTAGCTAAGAAGAAGTGGGACATTGAGAGGACCGAAGAGAGTAAACAGGAGTACAGGGAGACACAGCGTAAGGCGAAAGTAGCAGTGGCTAAGGCCAAATAGAGGGCGTATGATGACTTGTATGATAGGTTGGATAGTAAAGAGGGAGAAAATGATCTTTACAGGTTGGCACAGCAGAGAAATAGAGATGGGAAGGACGTGCAACAAGTTAGATTAATAAAGGACAGAGAGGGAAATGTGTTGACTGATGACAGAAGTGTGCTGGGAAGATGGAAAGAGTACTTTGAAGAGCTGATGAATGAGGAAAATGAGAGGGAAAAAAAGAGTAGAAGAGGTGACCATTGAGGAGCAGGATGTAGCAAAGATCAGTAAGGGTGAAGTGAGAAGGGCATTGAAGAGGATGAAGAATGGAAAGGCAGTTGGTCCTGATGACATACCTGTGGAGGTATGGAAGTGTCTAGGAGAGGTAGCAGTAGATTTTCTGACAAGAACATTCAACAAGGTACTAGAGAGTGAGCAGATGCCGGAGGAGTGGAGGAGAAGTGTGCTGGTGCCCATTTTTAAGAACAAGGGAGACGTGCAGAGTTGCAACAACTACAGAGGTATAAAGTTGATGAGCCATACGATGAAGTTATGGGAAAGAATAATGGAAGCTAGACGAAGGGCAGAGGTCAGCATTTGTGAACAACAGTTTGCCAAGAAATAGCACCACAGATGCAATGTTTGCTTTGAGGATGTTAATAGAGAAGTACAGAGAAGGTCAGAGGGAGCTACATTGTGCCTTTGTGGATCTGGAAAAAGCATATGACAAGGTGCCCAGGGAAGAACTGTGGTATTGCATGAGGAAGTCTGGAGTGGCAGAGAAGTATGTTAGAGTGGTGCAGGACATGTATGAGAGATTTAAGACAGTGGTGAGGTGTGCTGTCGGGTGACCGACGAATTCAAGGTGGAGGTGGGACTGCATCAAGGGTCAGCTCTGAGCCCCTTCTTGTTTGGGATGTAAGCTAGTGGTGAGGTGTGCTGTCGGTGTGACAGAAGAGTTCAAGGTGGAGGATGGACTGCATCAAGCTATGGTGATGGACAGGCTGACAGACGAGGTGAGACAAGAATCTCCATGGACTATGATCTTTGCAGATGACATTGTGATCTGTAGTGAGAGCAGAGAACAAGTGCAAGAAAATCTAGAGAGGTGGAGGTATGCCCTGAAAAGGAGAGGAATGAAGGTTAGCCTCAGAAAATCAGAATACAAGTGTGTAAATGAGAAGGACCCAGGAGGAACGGTGATGTTAAAGGGAGCAGAGATAACGAAGATGGAGGATTTTAAGTACTTAGGCTCAACAATCCAGAGCAATGGAGAGTGTGGAGGCAGGTGAAGAAACGTGTGCAGGCAGGCTGGAATGGTTGGAGAAAAGTGTCCGGTGTGATGTGCGATAGGAGAGTGTCAGCAAGAATGAAGGGAAAAGTGTACAAGATGGTGGTGAGGCCAGCGATGTTGTATGGATTAGAAACAGTGGCGCTGAAGAAAAGGCAGGAGGCAGAGCTGGAGGTAGCGGAGATGAAAATGTTGAGGTTCTCTCTGGGAGTAACGGGGATGGACAGGATCAGAAATGAGTATATCAGAGGGACAGCCCACGTAAGATGTTTTGGAGACAAAGTCAGAGAGGCAAGATTGAGATGGTTTGGACATGTCCAGAGGAGGGATAGTGAGTATATTGGCAGTAGGATGCTGAGGTTTGAACTACCATGCAGAAGGCCTCGAGGAAGACCAAAGAAGAGATTTATGGATGTGGTGAAGGAAGACATGAAAGTCGTTGGAGTCAGAAAAGAAGATGCAGAGGACAGGGTGAGGTGGAGGCGGATGATTTGCTGTGGCGACCCCTGAAGGGAGCAGCCGAAAGTAAAAGAAGAAGATATATATATATATATATATATATATATATATATATGTATGTATGTATATATATATATATATATATATATATATATATATAGGATTTTCTGAGTAGATCCTTCCGTAGGAGAGTGCTCAATACTTTTTGGTAGAGCAAATAACAAAAGGACAGGACAAAGACTTTCTATTAAAACTCCATTTATCACTACTTTCACCCCTGTTTCGAGGGGTGGTGAAACCGTCCTCTCTCTTCAGGTGATTATAGAAGAATATATATATGCTGTATAATGTTTATGTTTTATTATCAATAAATATCACAGTAAAAAATTAAGTTTTTCTGAATCATTACTGTATTTTACTACATTATTACTGCATTAATGAGTAAGACTGTCTATAGAATGTGTTTAAGAAGCATATTTTACCGCATGTAATAGATACATAGTATTTTACTTCTGGTTGATCATTCGCACATGTAACATGGGGTTTTACTTCCAGGTACAGAACTCGCGGATTATCTTCATTTACGGGAGGGCCCGGAACCAAACCCCTGTGAATAAGGAGGGCCTACTGCACAACTGTTAACACTGGTAATGTTACCTGTTTTATTGCTCAGTAAATATAATATTACTCTAATGCTGTTCATGGCATTATTGTTCACAGCAGTATAATTTGCTTTTGTATTGTTTTCTTTAGTATGGTTTTCACTATTATTACTGACTGTAGCTATTTCAACTTTGGTAATGTGAGCCAAGATACCAGTAATTTTGACCTTAGCATTGTTTTCTGTCGTACTGTTTGCAGTATTTTGTGAGTGTTTTATAAGTTATTTAATGTTGACTGGTACTATTTCTGATTAACACTGTTGACTGGTATTCGGGCTTCTATTTCTTTGTTTTACTCGTAATTTACATGCTAGTAAATGTGTTCCATGAATAAAGTTTTATTTATTCAGATTTATCTGGTGTACTAGAAAGGAAAGTTGTATCCAGTTACGTGTAGTAAGTAATTAAAATATGTTTAAGATATATTTTTAAGAATTGCTAAGTGCTTTTCAGTACATTATAGTTAGTAGGGTGGCAGGAAGACTACATTTAGTATGGTTTACATATTAAGCAGAAAGCTGTAGGCTGAGTAAGTTGTTAGAGTGGTAGTGAATAAACTTATATCCAGTCAATCGTAGCTGAGAAAATATATTTGGAAAATTTACGAGTTTGCAAAGTTATCTGTAGTGAATTATTCTTAGTGTGTCGGCAAGTTGTAGTTAGTGTTTAATAAGTTGTGTCTATTACAGTCATAAGTAAACTTGCAGTCAGTGAGTAATAAGGTTTAAATAAATTTGCATTTTCCTTTATTTAGTGTAGTGTACATCGTGATTATGATAGCAATAATTGTGTATTTAATATGGTGTGGTTTATTCATAGTGAAAAAGGGATGCA
>CM045744.1:13968975-13981475 GCA_024760905.1 Plotosus lineatus
TTAAATCTGAGTGGAACCTGTGTATCAAACCTGTCCTGCTGAGATGATTAACACACTCTCCTCCTTAACATGATTATATATATTTACGTAGAAAAGCAGAACATTTTACCAGAACAAAAAAAATAAAAATAAAACAATGGCTGGATGACAAGTAAGGTATGTCAGGTTGGGGCTGCACTGGATCCAAAGACTATTTATTGTAGAACAGCAGGCAACAATTCAACAATTGATAAAAACACTATGTACAGAATGACATGATATTTCGGAAGAGGATTTGATTTAGTATGATATGATTGTTAAGCTCGTTCATCTCATGGAGGTGAATGATAATGAACATTGTGATTTTTGGATTCACTAACTATTCTAATGAATTTTGGCGAAAAGTAGGGCTCGCGTCTGTCAGCAACATTTAGTGATGATAATGCGACATTAGCATGAATTTTCGTTAACGAACACTGGTGAGCATTATCTAATCTTAGCAAATGCAGCACTGTCTACAGTAATTATCAACTAGTTGCCACTGTTTAAGAATCCTGGATCTTTGTTTTTGTTTAGTCACATGAGTATTTTTCTTATCAATAGCATTGTGCTCACTACTGTTGAACCAAAAGATTTGCAATCTAAGTAACAGCCATTTGCAAATGCTTACATCTGTTGTGCAAATGTTGTAACTATTCACAGAAAAATACATTAATGATGTTCAAAATTTCTTTGCAACAACAAAGACTCTTTATGTCTCTTTGAAAAGTTATGGCTCCTTTCACGAACTCTGACAAAAAAAAAAAAACATAAATTGCTTTGATTGTCAGTGTTCGCAACACCATGATTTATTATTATTATTTTTTTTTCATATTTCAACATTTTCTTCAGATTAAAATGTGCCATTTTAAAGACTTCCAGACAATTTTTAAAGATTGTTTCAAAATTTGCAAATAAATGTATGTAACTGATGCTAACTTCAGACTATACATGGGTCTATCTCCGAAACTGGCCTCTCGTGTTAGACATTGTGATTAAAAATATATTTGAAATATGAAAGAAAAAAGAAAACCAGTAATTATAAAAATAGCCACTATCATCGGGTTGTCACTGTTCCCCCCCAATGCATTTACTGGGTTATCAAAGGCCGGCCATGCCTCTCACGCTCTGTGGTGAGAGGTTCATGTAAAAGAACCATTGCTGACTTCAACAACAGGAGCTGCACAGCCATCAGCGTGTTTTTGCCCTGCGATGGCCTGTTGAACCGTCCAAGGTGTACTCGGCTGAGATAGGCACCAATCTCCCTGTGACCCTAATTAGGATTAAACGGTTCAAAAAATGAATGAATGAAAGATTCGGAACAAAATGAAACAGTAGAAACTCATCTGATTTAGTATTACTGTCCCACCATACCGATCCACAACAACACAGAACAACAAAATCTCACGTGGAAACATTTTCAACTCTCCAGGGCAGAAAATTCTACACATACATGTTAATGCATATCCTTCTGCACAGGTGACACTCTAGTAGCCCTCGTTTCAGTTGTCAGTATAAGAAGGGACTCATGGAATTAAAACTAGGTGTTGACATGGCCTGGTTATTTTAAGTTCCTATTTCTCTAGAGACAGTAGTGACCTTTGCCTTGAGACTCTGTTTGGACTGAGACACACACTCCTTTGAGTCTGGAGTGAGGAGAAGATGGCATTACAAAAGTAGTCACATGTTTTGCATTGTGTTTTATCATCTCATCTCAGCTCATCATCTTGTTCTGCTTAATCCGTGGTCAGGTCGCGGGGGCAACAGTCCAGGCAGTGAGGTCCAGACTTTTGCTTTATCAGTGTTATAAATATTCTGAGAACACATGAATACTTCGGTATGTAAAGTTACAACTTAAAATGCCAATAGTGAGAAATGTACACATTTCAGTGGATCACATCTGTGTTATGGGAATGCAATGTAGCGAACCATTTATCAGATCTAGCCACCATCTAGCATAAATTTACACATTTTTACCAACCTATGAATAATTTATTCACATCAAAGTTCCAGTTTTGTCTTTATTACGTCTTTCATCATTTAATTTCAAATTATGGCCTGGGATGGCCTAATGAGCCATTCAGGGTGTACTCTGCCCTCATACAGAATCGGCTGAGATGTCAGCCTCCCTGTGACCCTATTTAGGAATAAGCAGTTCAGAAAATGAATGAATGAAAGATTTCAAATTAAAACATACATCATTTATTAAAAACATGTAGTTTATTAACTGTGAGTTTTTTATTGGGGGACCAACCACAGTGATCAGATTCTGTGAACAAACCCAGATATATGTTTGCAAATTCAGAAACTTTGATAGATTTTAATTTGTGGAAAGCTGTGCCTACCTTGCATCAAATAATAATAATAATAATAATAATAATAATAATAATAATAATAATAATAATAATAATAATAATAATAAGAGCCTGGTGATGTACGCTTCTGCACGGTGGGCCTAGATAGGGGAACTATGGTCCCTGAACTAAACATACATCACCCAGTTAGGGCTGACCCCCGAAGCTGGTTATTCACTGGTTACCAGTGCCAAGGAAAATTTATAATTTTTAAGTCCGCGGTCCAGTTCGTCTCCCTCTGGTAATGAAACAACCAAAACTGGAAGTGGGAATGGCCTCAGGAGGAGGCAAAGAACCCGACCACGAATATCCTGGATGAACCATCTGAAATCCACACTGCTTGAGTGTGCAAAAGTGACTGGATGGCCCCACAATCCACGTATCAACAGAAAGTCGCTATAGGAACATTGGAATAAGGCCAACCCAATGCTTTCCTTCCTGACCACACAAAATTTCTGAGATCAACTTGGGCAGCTTAAGATCTACATACGCAGTAATGTAGACGAACATTTTCCTGCAAATTGTCAGGTTCCCTCCAAAGAACAAAGTGTTTCATCAGCAGCAGATCATGAACTGCTAATGGAAGCCCGCATCCTTCTGTCACCTCTTTCTACCAAAATTAGCCCATCTGACCTTAATAGTAACACTTCTGGCCTTCTGCCTTTTGACCGAAGTCCACGGGACCCTCCTTCTTGTGTTCTTGATGAATCAAATGATCATATTTATGTTTTGTTTCAAAAATTTTATGATGAAATTTTCGATTTTCCTCTTGAAAAATGGAGGCCAGTTAAAATACAAGTTAAAAAATTTCCACAAAATTAAATAAATAAATTAAATGAAATAGTTTATTTGACTCTTGGCCCGGAGTGTTCATTGCAATTTAACTTAGTTTCCAAGCCAGAAATAAAAAAACTAAAAAAAAAAACTAAAAACAATGATATTAAAGAAATTGAAAGAAACAAGAAGAGACATCTTGTGGTTGGCTCTTCGCCTTAAGTTAAGATCTCAAGTCGAGTCAATGACAAAAAGACAAAAGTTAATCTGGAGAAATATGAAAACAAAATGTAAGCCAACAAAATAAAAAAAATCTCCTCCAAATTCTTGACTCCCTGAAGGCAAAAGTAAAGATTTGGACAAAAAGAAAAAGAAAATGGGAAAAGAAGAATAACTTTATTTAGCCAAATAAACTCTTTCGGGCAATGAAAATCAGTTTTATGGACAAATCAATTCACCTTCGCGTAATGGCAATACAAGACCGTCCAAGGAATCCAGTGAAAGGTTCTGGTCACACTTGTGGTCTAAACTTGGCAACTGAGCCTGGAGAAACCATGGATTGATGATTACAGTAACTTAGGATGAACAGACTAGAATTACACTGTACTGAGATCGGGTCAAGCTGTGCTCCAGGATAAGCTGTGCTCCTTCTGTCGTCCTGACCAGTGGATCACACTTTTTTTTACAGCAAAGCCATGAAGGATAAAATCACCTTACCAATGATGTTTCATATTACTCCTGGTTGCCTGAGAAAGCAATTAAATCGTCCAAATCTCACTGTACTCCAGGGTCTGATGGTGTACAAAACCGGTACTAGAAGCTGTTTCCCTGTGTCCATACACACTTACTTAACCATTTTAATTCGAACATGGATACAGGGGTTGTTCCTCCTTGGTTCTGAAAAGGTCACATAATACTTCTCCCTAAGACAGGACACTTGACAGATCCAAAAAATTATCGCCCTATCACTTTTTAAAAACAGTGCACAAAATCTTCACAGGGTGGTTGACAAAACTAGTGTCTTCTTACTGCTCATCCAATGAAATTATTCACCAGGAGCAGAAAGGAACCACAAAGTGATGCTGGGGATGCAAGGACCAATTATTGGTCTAAAAAAGAGACAATTATTGGTCTACCTGAAGAGGCAAGAAATTTACCAACACCTCTTACTCACCTCCTTTACACTGATGACATCGAACTGACTGCCAAAGGAGATTCCAATTTGAAAGATCAAATTCACATTGTTGAGTCCTTTTCACAGGATATTGGAATGACATTTGGACTCGATAAATGTAATGTTCTCCACTTAAAGTGTGACAAGCCGTTCAAGAATGGATCTCTTGAGTTACATGGGGAAGGAGTTATTGAGCATCTAGTGGAAGGCCAATCACACACCTATTTAGGGATGAAAGTTCAAGATAAGCTCCAGAATGCCCACATTACAGACAAGTTACAAGCTGAGTGCAAAGGTTGTCTCAAAAAAATCAGGAGTTTGGAGCTGAACATGAGAAACAAAGTCAAAACCAGAAATACATCTGCAGTGCCTGTTCCATCATATTCATTTGGTATCATCGACTATAAAAAAAAAAAAACACGATCTCATGGGCCTTGATAGCCTTACAAGAAGGATCATGTCAGACAATCGAGCTCACCACCCAAGTTCCTCTCTCAATCGTTTATATATGTAAATCAATTCCGGAGGGAGAGGTCTGATCAATGTGGAAGTTCTTCACGATTGTATTTTGCTGTGCACTTTTGCACACTTTTATCTATTGGATGATCCTCTTGTAAAACATGTGAAGACCTATTCTGAAAGCAAGGAGTTCCACAATTATTTCAAACATGAAAGTGCTGTTGCTCAGGGTCTCAACTTTGCTCTTGATTGTGTTGATGGTGAGGAACTGCTGGAAGGTACATCAATGTTTGTCAACCAAGTGACAATATTTACAAAATCAGTTCAGAGTCGCCATTTTAAGGAGCAACTTTCTGCAAAACCACTGCATCGTGTTTACGTTCAGTGTGTTGAACAGAAAAGTAATCCTACTGACTCCTTCGCCTGGATGAAGTCGGCTGGTCTCAAAAATGAAACAGGGCTTTCTTTTTGTCGCTCAGGACCAGTCCCTTCCTACATGCAATCGCCAATGTAATATTTTAAGGCAGGGGTCTCAAACTTATTTCAACAAAGACTGCAGTGGCTGCAGGTTTTTGCTTCAACCAAGCAGACCAATCTCTGTACACAGCACACAGATTGACCAATCAACTGCCTGAAAACTCAGATCAGTTTATTAAATGAGTCATGTCAGGTGTACTGCTGCTTGATTGAAACAAAAACCTGCAGCCACTGTGGCCCTTTGTGGAATGAAATTGACTCCCCTGTTTTAAGGGAACATGTCAATCCCAGATGCAGATTATATACAGGTTCTTCTCAAAAAATTAGCACATTGTGATAAAGTTCATTATTTTCTGTAATGTACTGATAAAAATTAAACTTTCATATATTTTAGATTCATTGCACACCAACTGAAATATTTCAGGTCTTTTATTGTTTTAATACTGATGATTTTGGCATAGAGCTCATGAAAACCCAAAATTCCTATCTCAAAAAATTAGCATATCATGTTCAGGTAGTCTAAATGAGCTATTAAGCTAATCATCTGAATCAACCAATTAACTCTAACCACCTGCAGAAGATTCCTGAGGCTTTTAAAAACTCCCAGCCTGGTTCATTACTCAAAACCGCAATCATGGGTAAGACTGCCGACCTGACTGCTGTCCAGAAGGCCATCATTGACACCCTCAAGCAAGAGGGTAAGACACAGAAAGAAATCTCTGAGCGAATAGGCTGTTCCCAGAGTGCTGTATCAAGCCACCTCAGTGGGACGTCTGTGGGAAGGAAAAAGTGTGGCAGAAAACGCTGCACAACCAGAAGAGGTGACCGGACCCTGAGGAAGATTGTGGAGAAAGGCCGATTCCAGACCTTGGGGGACCTGTGGAAGCAGTGGACTGAGTCTGGAGTAGAAACATCCAGAGCCACCATGCACAGGCGTGTGCAGGAAATGGGCTACAGGTGCCGCATTCCCCAGGTCAACCCACTTTTGAACCAGAAACAGCGGCAGAAGCGCCTGACCTGGGCTACAGAGAAGCAGCACTGGACTGTTGCTCAGTGGTCCGAATCAAGGTACCAGAGTCTGGAGGAAGACTGGGGAAAAGGAAATGCCAAAATGCCTGAAGTCCAGTGTCAAGTACCCACAGTCAGTGATGGTCTGGGGTGCCATGTCAGCTGCTTGGTCAATGCAGCGAGCTATCAGGAGATTTTGGAGCACTTTATGCTTCCATCTGCTGAAAATGAAGATGAAGATTTCATTTTTCAGCACGACCTGGCACCTGCTCACAGTGCCAAAACCACTGATAAATGGTTTACTGACCATGGTATTACTGTGCTCAATTGGCCTGCCAACTCTCCTGACCTGAACCCCATAGAGAATCTGTGGGATATTGTGAAGAGAAAGTTGAGAGACACCAGACCCAACACTGTGGATGAGCTTAAGGCCGCTATCGAAGCATCCTGAGCCTCCGTAACACCTCAGCAGTGCCACAGGCTGATTGCCTCCAAGCCACACCGCATTGAAGCAGTCATTTCTGCAAAAGGATTCCCGACCAAGTATTGAGTGCATCCTTGAACATAATTAGTTGAAGGTTAACTTTTTTGTATTAAAAACACTTTTTTTTTGTTGGTCAGATGACATATGCAAATTTTTTGAGAGAGATTTTTGGGTTTTTCTTTACTTTTTTTGTCAAAATTATCAATATTAAAACAATAAAAGGCTTGAACGACTTCGGCTGTGTGTAATAAATGTAAAATATATGAAAGTCTAATGTTTATCAGTACATTACAGAAAATAATGAACTTTATCACATTATGCTAATTTTTTGAGAAGGACCTGTATACACATTTTACTACCGTCTTTGTCATGCTTGTGGTTTTGACTTAGAGGTCCACCTATGGTACGACCCTGATCATGTCCAGAGCCTCATGGAAAATTATGATTTTAAGCTTCTATGGATTCGGCCAATTTACAGCCTGAGGAAGATTGAAGCCAATAAACCTGATCTTGTTCTGTTTGATAAAGCCAATGAAATTATCAATATTATTGAATTTTCTGTCCCTTCTGGATCTGGTTCCTCTCAAGGTTTCTTCCTTGCAACCACTGAGGGAATTTTTCCTTGCCACCGTCACTCATGTAAGGGTAATAGGAAATATTTAAATTCCTTTATACTTTGTAAGTACTTTCTGCTTTGCAACAATGTCAATTATAAAAAGTGATATACAAATAAAACTGAATTGAATTTTTGACATTTTGGTTCATATCATGGATTGTTGGGGTTTGTGCCTTTCCTGTGATTTTTTTATTGATGCAAAATAAAAATGCAGAAGGGGCATAGCTTGTGTTGGTGCTAAGTAGTATAGGAGATACAGGATGTGTTTATTTACATACTGTATGTGCACTTAAACAAAATGAAGATACAGATTCTGAAGATGCTGGAAAAGATGTTAGTGTAATGTTATTGTATCGTAAAGAAGCAGTGTGTAAGCAAGTTCTGTGTTTAAGGAACTGCTTTGGTAAACCTTCAGTCCCTTTTTATTTATTTATTTTTTTTTTGTGCTGCATTACTGTACACTGCAGTCCAGGAAGAACAGTACAAAGATGATCCTTGATTCCAGCACAACTCAGCTCCTCGGAATACTGCCAAATATCTACATTTTGTTGTGCTGCACAACACACCTTTCTCACACTACACACTCTCTCTCTCTCTCTCTCTCTCTTTCTCTCTATCTCTCTCTCTCTCTCTCTCTCTCTCTCTCTCTATATATATATATATATATATATATATATATATATATATATATATATATATATATATATATACACTGTATATAAACCTGGCTTAATGAAGTGAAGCTACTTATTTAGTTTGGATGTACTGTACTGTACATTATGCACCTCTGCACTGCTGTAATGTCTTGGCAGAGGTACACTCATTGCCCTTTCAGATCCTCTTGCGCTTCATGGACTTCACTGAAGCCTTATAAAAATTCCCAGAGTTGATATTGAAAAATAAACAGGTAAAAGGGTTTCCAGTTTATTCAGCACCTTTAAGAATCAGGATTATTTGATTCATTTTAAGGAAAAAAGAAAAAGAAAAGTTTTGCTGTGCACAAAAAGCTTTAAAAAACCACACTGTCGTTAGCGTGTAAGTCCACACAGTGCTGATACACTGACCAGCTTCACATCCATGCAGCTATTCCGTAGCAGATAATTTTCAAATTAAATTTAAAAAGTAAGTAAAATTGAAGGGGGAAAAACAACAACAACTACCACTTAGAACACACATCAGGTGTTAATGAAATGAAATGTCAGGTTTATTTAATTCTTAAGTCATGCCAATATTTTTGACAAATGGATTTTCCAACTTCTCTCCCGCTCTCTTTCTTTTTCTCTACCTCTTCATTATTTTTATTAGCTCTCATCCTTAACAAGGGTGCCACTATATCCAGAGCTGACTGTATCTTCTAACTCCGAAACCAGAGACGTTAGCAGCTGTTCACATGCTGCATTGCACCAGCAATATTTAAATATTATTTTCAGAGAAGATAGGTTTAGTAATCTTCATGAAACACATACACACACACACACACACACACACACACACACACACACACACACACACACACACACACACACACACACACACACACACACACACACACCTTCAATTATCCCTTTTCTCAGAGGACATTGGAACAAAAGAACCCTGGAAACCCACTGACCCTGGCGTCCTGCTCTCAGGAAAAAACTGATGGATGAGGCAGAACTCACCTATTGCCAGCAACACACACACACACACACACACACACACACACACACACACACACACACACACACACACACACACACACACTGAAACATACACTCATGCACACACATGCACACAACACACACACACACACACACACTGAAACATACACTCATGCTCACACACACACACACACACACACACACACACACACACACACACACACACACTGAAACATACACTCATGCACACACATGCACACAACACACACACTGAAACATCCACTCATGCACACACATGCACACACACACACACACATTTGCACACACCAACATACATGCAAACATACAGACACAGACACACATACTCAAATACACATACACCATACAAAGAAACACACACACACACACACACACACACACACACACACACATATTCATACATGGACACACACACTCACACTCACACATTCATGCACAAGCACTCACACACATGTACACACACACACACACACCCACACACACACACACACACACACACACACATTCACAAAGGCATATACAGACACAAGCACACACACATACAGAAACACACACCGAAATACGTGCACAAATACACAGACACACGATACGATATGATACGATACGAGACGAGACGAGACGAGACTTTATTATCCCAGGGGAAATTTTGGTTACGCCATATTATTACGATGTGCATCGCCGATGAGCAGCGCCACCTAGGTTGTTCAAGGAGTCAAGTTACAAACAGAAAAGGAGGCTCAAATCAACAACACACAAACTGCTATAAAATAAATACAGAAAAAAAAATATATTTAAATGACCTTACACACCCCTCCCTGAATCGCCACCTTATCGTGGTGGAGGGGGTTTGTGTGACCTAATGATCCTAGGAGCTATGTTATGGGGGGCATAATGCCCCTGGTAGGGTCACCCAAGGCAAACAGGTCCTGGGTGAAGGTCCAGACAAAGTGCGATTCAGAAGACCCCTATGCCATCTCGGAGTAAACATTTGAAGCAGTCTCCCTTGCCTGGACGCGGGGGAGGGGAGCCAGGCCCAGGGGAGGGGCTTGAAGGCGAGTGCCTGGTGGTCGGGCTTATGCCCATGGAGCCTGGCCGGGCCTAGCCCGAAAAGGAGACATGGGTCCGCCCTCCCATGGACCCACCACCTAGGAGTTTTAGGGGTCGGGTGCAATGTGAGTTGGGTGGCAGCCAAAGGCATGGGTTCTGTCGGATCCTCGGCGATCCTCGGCGACTTACTCTGACCCTCGGGACATGGAATGTCACCTCTCTGGCGGGAAAGGAGCCTGATTTGGTGTGTGAGGTGGAGAGATACCGAATAGATATAGTCGGGCTCACCTCAATGCATAGCTTGTGCTCTGGAACCATCCATCTCGAAAGAGGCTGGACCTTCTTCTATTCTGGAGTTGCTCATGGGGAGATGCGGCGAGCCGGTGTGCGTATTCTTGTTGAACCCCCCCCCGTCTCAGTGACCAAATGTTGGGGTTCTCCCCGGTTGACGAAAGGAAAGCTTCCCTCCGTCTTCGGGCGAGGGGACGGATCCTGACTGTTATTTGTGCTTATGCACCAAATGACAGTTCAGAGTACCCACCCTTTTTGGAGTCTTTGGGGGGGGGGGGGGGGGGGTTGGAGAACGCTCCCTCGGGAGACTCACTCGTTGTCTTGGGAGACTTCAACACCCATGTGGGCAACGATAGTGTGACCTGGAAGAGTGTGATCGGTAGGTACGGCCTCTCCAGTGTGAATCCGAATGGTGTTTCGTTGTTGGATTTCTGTGCTGGTCACAGTTTGTCTATCACGAACACCATGTTCGAACATAAGGGTGTCCATAAGTGCACTTGGCACCAGGACACCCTAGGTCGCAGTTCGATGATTGACTTTGTAGTCATGTCATCGGACTTGCGACCATATGTTCTGGACACTCGGGTGAAGAGAAGAGCTGAGCTGTCTACTGATCACTACCTGGTGGTGAGTTGGCTTCGGTGGTGGAGGAGGTTGCCTTCCAGACCTGGCAGGCCCAAGCGTGTAATCAGGGTCTGCTGGGAACGTTTGGCGGATTCCCCTGTCCGAGAGGCCTTTAACTCCCACCTCCGGCAGAACTACAACCACGTCCTGGAGGAGGCGGGGGACATGGAATCCGAATGGGCGATGTTTCGTGCCTCCATTGCTGAGGCGGCAGCCCATAGCTGTGGCCGTAAGGTCATCGGTGCTTGTCGTGGCGGTAATCCCCGAACCCGGTGGTGGACACCTGCGGTGAAGGGGGCTGTCCAGCTGAAGAAGGAGGCCTATCGGGTTTTATTAGCCTGTGGGACTCCCGAGGAAGCAAACGGGTACCGGCAGGCGAAACGTGCTGCAGCCAAGGCTGTTGCAGATGCAAAATCTCGGGCGTAGGAGGAGTTCGGTGAGGGCCTAGAGAGTGATTATCGGTTGGCCTCAAAAAGGTTCTGGACCACCATCCGACGCCTCAGGAGGGGGAAGCAGTTCTTCACAAACACTGTTTACAGTGGAGGTTGGGAGCTGCTTACCTTGACTGGGGATGTCATCGAGAGATAGAGGGAATACTTTGAGGACCTCCTCAATCCCACCAACACGCCCTCCGTGGAAGAGGAAGACCCTGGGGGTTTGGGTGAGGGTCCGCCCATCACTGGAGTGGAGGTCACTGAGGTTGTCAAAAAGCTCCTCTGTGGTTGAGCTCAGGGGTTGGACGAGATCCGCCCGGAATATCTCAGGGCTCTGGATGTTGTAGGACTGTCTTGGTTGACACGTCTCTGCAACATCGCGTGGTCATCGGGGGCTGTACCTCTGGATTGGCAAACTGGGGTGGTGGTCCCAATTTTTAAGAAGGGGGACCAGAGGGTGTGTTCCAATTATCGGGGAATTACACTCCTCAGCCTACCTGGAAAAGTCTATGCAGGGGTACTAGAGAGGAGGATCCGACTGATAGTCGAACCTCGGATTCAGGAGGAACAATGTGGTTTTCGTCCTGGCCATAGCACTCTTGACCAACTCTATACGCTCCACAGGATTCTGGAGGGGGTATGGAAGTTTGCCCAATTTGTCCACATGTGTTTTATGGATTTGGAGAAGGCTTTCGACCGTGTCCCTCAAACGATCTTGTGGGGCGTGCTCCGAGAGTACGGCGTTCCGGACCCGTTGCTGCGAGCTATTCGGTCACTGTATCACCAGAGCCAGAGTTTGGTCCGTATTGGTAACAGCAGGTCGGATTCGTTTCCAGTGGGAGTTGGAGTCCGCCAAGGCTGTCCTTTGTCACCGATTCTGTTCATAATTTTTATGGACAGAATTGCTAGGCGCAGTCGAGGCGATGAGGGGTTCTGGTTCATTTCGGTTTGGTTCTTGGTTGACCAAGTATTGAGTGCATAACTGAACATAATTATTTGAAGGTTGACTTTTTTGTATTAAAAACACTTTTTTATCGGTCGGATGAAATATGCTAATTTTT
>CM045744.1:13986475-14018975 GCA_024760905.1 Plotosus lineatus
AAACCATGAACTGAGAATATCAACTAACATATATCAGCTTTTTCGTAAAGGAATAATCTACATCTTCTATTCTTACGAATATATTTTTGTGAGAAATGATTGTTGAGACATGTCATAAAATCCAACATGACAACAAGACCAGTTTACAGCATGAAGTGGAGAGGAACACATCAGGTTTGGAGAACATGCATTCTTGTAGCACTAGTCATTATCATTGTTTTTAAGTCATACTGTCAAGCATAAACAGATCAAGATCAGCCGGTGAGTGACAGACTTTCATGTTTATTATTAAATCAAAATAGACCTGTAAACAACACCAAGCCGACACTAACAAATGTCCAATTTCTTGATCACATCACCCAACAGAATTATTAAGCCAAGCAGCACACAATCACTTGTCCTTATCCACCTCATATTACTACAAGCAGGTGATTTAGAACTAAACCCTGGTCCCAATCCATCCATAAATTACATCATACGATTTCTATGTACGATATGCAGCCATGACGTCACTTGGCATGGAGATGCGATCCAATGCAATGGGTGTGACCAGTGGATACACAAGGACTCCATTGGAATGGACACCACAGAGTACAATCATCTGGCAGGATCATCAACATGCTGGATATGCTGCAAATGTGGGGTAATGAACATCAGTTTGTCTCTTTTTAGAGGATCCAGGATAACAACTGAAAATCACTACCAGCCTCAAAATACTCTATCCACTTTTTCTAGTACAAATGTTGACCATACATTCGGATCCGTAAGCTCTCCAGGGAACCCCCTACACCAATCATCACCCATAACAGAGTCATCCCACAACACAGTTAGGAAGAAGTCATCACTACGTACAGTCAGCCCCCAACATTAAGAAGACCCCTATGTACGAAATCCCCGGGTTACAAAAAACATTTTCCTGAGTTTCCGTCCCCGAGATACGAAACAACCCCCTCTTATGAAAAGAAATTCAAACGCGCCAATCAAAATTTCACACGACACACGAGTTGCTCTCTCATTGGCTGTCTCTCAACATCCTGCCCCGCTGGTCTCCCAGATAGAGACAGAAGGAAGCTTAACTCTTTAGTTTTTAGTTTAGTTTTTTAAGTTGTTTAATTCAGTAAATGTTTAATAAATATGGGCACATTTGGGATCATCTGGAATTCCTATCCCTCAAGGAATCAAATTAAAGTTGAGTTTGTCAAGCAGGAAATGCACTTTGAATTCCACGTCTTGTGGGCGTGGGCCACAGCGCGCCTGCGCATGCGAGAGAGAGAGAGAGAGAGAGAGAGAGAGAGAGAGAGAGAGGGGTGTGTGTGTGTGTGTGTGTGTGTATGTTAATAAAAAAATGTTTAAAAATGGTTTATTTAATAAATATGTTAATAAAATGGTTTAATCTGTTAATAAAATGTTTAAATAGTTTAATAAATAATTTTCTTTTACTTTTAACGCATATTTCATACAAAATTGGTGTACTTTTATCATTTTTAAAGGGTTTATGGGGTTTATCCAGTTCAAAGACTGGAGCCTTGGAACGGATTAGGCGTTTAACATGTAAAATGTGACCCCTTCTTACGAAATCCCCGCAATACAAAGGGGGCTCTGGAACGGATTAATTTCATAAATTTCATAAATTGGCTGTATTGTAAATGTAAATTGCCAGAGTATCAGGGCAAAGCGAGAACAGTTCAAAATCATGTCAAACAGACTGAAGCCAGATGTGATCAGTGGCACTCTCCACATCGACATCAAAGACAGTGAATGTTTCCCTGTAGATGAGTATGATATCCTGAGACAAGACAGAAAGGATGACACTCACGGTGGAGTCTTCTTAGTAGCCACAAAGGACATCATCATGGAACGTGAACCAGAATTAGAAACTAACTGTGAGATCCTATGGAGCAAGATAAATCTCAAAGGCAGCAAACTCTTACACATTGGAGCATACTATCGACCCAAGGAAGGTGATGAAGAAAGCATTGACCACCTAGAACAATCACTCCACCAGATTGGCAACAAAGGCGAATCTATCACCCTCGCTGGAGACTTCAATTTTTCAGGTTGGAACTGGGAAGACTGTCACATCAAACCATGTAACCATCCAGGTCTACACCATAGATTTGGTGATATACTCGATGATAGAGGGCTTGAACAAATTGTCACACAACCAACGAGAGGGAAGAATATCTTAGACCTGATAATCACCAACATACCCTCGAAAGTCAACAGTGTTGATGTTGTGCCAGGTATATCAGACCACGACTGTCCCATCGGAGAATTCAACACCAAACCAATCAGAAGAACACAAAAGCCAAGGAAAGTGTCCATATACAAGAAGGCTTGATGGGATAGCTTAGCCAAAGAAATTGAAGAAGAAGGGAGGAAGATTCTGGAGAAAGCATCAGACACTCCTGTCAACACACTCTGGGAGATGTTTAAAAGAAGTATAACAGAAGGCATACAGAAACACATACCTTGGAAGAACCTAAACCACAAGGAAAGCCTTCCCTACTTAACACCAGAAATACGCCACCTACTGAAGAGAAGAGATAGGTTATACAAGAAAAGGAAGAAGGAACAAGATAATTTTTAACACTCAACTTACAAATACCAGAACATTGACACCAAGCTAAAAGACATACGAAGAGAGATACAGAGAAAGAACCGGCAAGCATTTTGGCATCATATCGAGTCCATCATTACACCTCTAGAAGAGGAAGAACAACACTCTAGTATGAAAAGATTCTGGTCTTTCATTAAACACCAAAGGAAAGACTATTCTGATATATCCCCACTCAAAGACCAAGCTGTAACGCACTCTGAAGCAAAGAAGAAAGCAGACATCTTGAACGCACAATTTGAATCTGTATTCAACACTGACTCCCCCAGGTCATATAGACAACAAGAAAAACACACCAGCTTTCCCCGAGATGGATGATATCAACATAAAATAGCCAGGAGTCAAGAAACTACTACTTAACCTGAAGACACTGAAGGCAGCAGGACCGGATCAAATTGGTCCAAGAGTGCTTAAAGAGTGAGCCTCTACTATCTCACCAATCCTAACTGCTATCTACAGAAGATCATATGAGACAGGTGAAGTACCACAAGATTGGAAAAGAGCTATTGTTACTCCAATCTACAAGAAGGGCAAGAAGAACGCTGCCAAGAATTACAGACTTATCTCGCTGACATGCATTGCTTGTAAGCTCATAGAGCACATTGTTACCAGGCATATAATGAGACATGCCAATCGAAATAACATCTTCTATAAACTCCAACATGGCTTCAGAGATATGAGATCCTGTGAGACTCAACTCTTAGAGTTTATTGCTGATATCACCAACACCATTTCAGCAGGGTACACAGACAGACGCGTTAGCAATGGATTTTTCGAAAGCAGTCGGGATGAGGACTAGTACCTCCAAGTCTGAGGCCATGGTTCTCAGTCGGACAAGGGCAGAATGCACCCTCCGGGTCGGGAATGAGGTCCTGCCCCAAGTGGAGGAGTTTAAGTATCTTGGGGTTTTGTTCACGAGTGAGGGAAAGATGGCGCGAGAGATCGACAGACGGATCGCTGCAGCCTCTGCTGTTAAGCGGTGCCTGTACCGGTCTGTCGTGGTGAAAAAGGAGCTGAGCCGCAAGGCGAAGCTCTCAATTTACCAGTTGATCTACATTCCAACCCTCACCTATGGTCATGAGCTTTGGGTAATAACCGAAAGAACAAGATCACGAGTGGCTGAAATGAGCTTCCTTTGCCGGGTGATGGGGTTCTCCTTTAGAGATAAGGTGAGAAGCTCCACGATCCGGGGAGAGCTCAGAGTAGATCCGCTGCTCCTCCGCAATGAGAGGGGCCAGTTGAGGTGGCTCGGGCATCTGGTCAGAAATCCCCCCCCCCGGACGCCTCCCTGGTGTGGTGTTTCGGGCATGTCCAACTGGGAAGAGACCCTGGGGTTGACCTAGAACACGCTGGAGGGACTATGTCTCTCGGCTTGTCTGGAACCGCCTCGGTGTCCCCCACGGGAGAGTAGGAGGAAGTGGCTGGGGAGAGGGACGTCTGGACCTTTTTGCTTAGGTTGCTGCCCCCGCAACCCGACCCTGGACTAAGCAGAAGATGATGATGATGATGATGATGATGATGATGATGATGACTGTGGGACCCTTATACCAAAACCAACATCAATAAACCGGAAATGGTCCAAAGAAGAGTCGCAAGATTCACACTGAATAGATACCGTAATGCAGCTAGTGTAAGCAGCATACTTGAAGAATTTGGATGGCAGAGCCAGCAAGAAAGAAGGAAAGCCCAAAGACTGTGTACACTATATACGATCCGGAATGGCCTTGTAACTGTGGATGGCACTGCACACTTCACATCGGCAACCAAAAGAACCCAAAGAAACAACAGCCGGAGTTACATCATACCATCATCCACGGCTGAATACCACCAGTACTCCTTCTTCCCAAGAACATCAAAGGAATGGAACATCTTGCCCAAATCGACAGTCACCGCAACCTCGTTGGCAGCATTCCACTCCCAACTGAGAGGAGCAGACTAGTCGTCAACTTCAACTGAACACACCTCACACACACATCAACACACACACACACACCACACAGACAACTATACAATCTACACAGTTACATATATTCCATATAGACACTACGAACGGACATTAGACACATTAGACACAACCATGCGCGCACCACACACACCGACATCAGTCTTCAATATTGAAGTTGCTCGATTTACCATGAAGAAAAAGAAGGCAGCAGCAACGTAGTAAGCGAGAACGATATTTCTGCTGCCGGGGTTTGTAATCCACGAAGGAAAATCACAGCTGAAGTAAGAGGCGATGGATGAGATTTGGTTTATGCACAACAATCGCTGAATTAAATAACTCTCCTCCCAGTGACAAAATAAAAGACCGCGGGCTGGTTCAGTCTCCACTCTAAGAATGGGTCAGTCAGTGCAGTATTAAGCATTTTAAAAGAAGGTTGAGCAGGCTCCACCTTAAAATGAGTCTTCATATACTTTTCTGTGTTGCTACCATTTTTGTAAATTAAAACAATGACAAAACAACATTACTATAATAAATAAAGAAAAAGATGATCCCACGAAGGGAGTGATGGTGAGGTAGGCTACCCAACCCGTTAACACATCTGTCTGCACCCCATCCCTTTCTTTGTAGGACAGCTGTTCTTTTTCTTTATAAAAACACAAGAAGGACTCTAACACATGCATTCATTTTCTGAACCGTTTAATTCTAATAAGGGTCACAGGGAGGCTGGTATTTTTTTTATCTAAATGTTTTTGTTGCAAGCAGAATTGTAATTTAATTGTCTCTGTAGTCATTGAAATCAATGCAACACATTTTTTTTAATATTAATATGAAGCTAAAAGGGGAACACACACACACACACACACACACACACACACACACACACACACACACACACACACACACACACACACACACACACACACACACACACAGTGGTACCTTCTTCTTTTTCTTGTCCTTTCGGCTTTTCCCTTCAGGGGTCGCCACAGCGAATCATCTGCCTCCATCTCACCCTATCCTCTGCAACTTTTTCTCTTACACCAACTGCCTTCATGTCCTCCTTCACCACATCCATGAATCGTCTCTTTGGTCTTCCTCTAGGCCTTCTGCTTGATAGTTCCAACCTCAACATCCTACTACCAATATACTCACTATCCCTCCTCTGTACATGTCCAAACCATCTCAATCTAGCCTCTCTGACTTAGTCTCCAAAACTTCTTACATGTGCTGTCCTTCTGATGTGCTCATTCCCGATCCTATCCATCCTCGTTACTCCCAAAGAGAACCTCAACATTTTCATCTCTGCTACTTCCAGCTCTGTCTCCTGTCTTTTCCCCAGGGCCACTGTTTCTAAACCATACAACATCGCTGGCCTCAACAGTGTCTTGTACACTTTTCCTTTCATTTTTGCCGATACCTTCCTATCACACATCACACCGGACACTTTTCTCCAACCATTCCAACCAGCCTGCACACGCTTCTTTACCTCTTTTCCACACTCTCCATTGCTCTGGATTGTTGAGCCTAAGTACTTAAAATCCTCCACCTTCCTTATCTCTGCTCCTTGTAACCTCACCGTTTCTGTTGGGTCCTTGGAATTCATACACATGTATTCTGTCTTACTGAGGCTAACCTTCATTCCCCTTCTTTCCAGGGCATACCTCCACCTCTCTAGATTTTCCTGCACTTGTTCTCTGCTCTCACTGCAGATCACAATGTCATCTGCAAACATCATAGTCCATGGAGATTCTTGCCTAACCTCGTCTGTCAGCCTGTCCATCACCATAGAAAACTAGAAGGGGCTCAGAGCTGATCCTTGATGCAGTCCCACCTCCACCTTGAACTCTTCTGTCACACCGACAGCACACCTCACCACTGTCTTACATCTCTCATACATGTCCTGTACCACTCTAACATACTTCTCTGCCACTCCACACTTCCTCATGCAATACCACAGTTCCTCTCTCGGCACCCTGTCATATGCTTTCTCCACATCCACAAAGGCACAATACAGCTCCTTCTGACCTTCTCTGTACTTCTGTATTAACATCCTCAAGGCAAACACTGCATCTGTGGTGCTCTTTCTTGGCATGAAACCAAACTGTTGTTCACAAATGCTGACCTCTGCCCTTAGTTTTGCTTCCACTATTCTTTCCCATAACTTCATCGTATGGCTCATCAACTTTATCCCTCTGTAGTTGCCACAACTCTGCACATCTCCCTTGTTCTTAAAAATGGGCACCAGCACACTTCTCCTCCATTCCTCTGGCATCCTCTCACTCTCTAAGACCTTGTTGAATGTTCTTGTCAGGAAATCTACTGCTACCTCCCCAAGACACTTCCATACCTCCACCGGTATGTCATCAGGGCCAACTGCCTTTCCATTCTTCATCCTCTTCAATACCCTCCTCACTTCACACTTACTAATCTTTGCTACTTCCTGGTCCTCAACAGTCACCTCTTCTACTCTTTTTTCTCTCTCATTTTCCTCATTCATCAGCTCTTCAAAGTACTCTTTCCATCTTCCCAGCACACTTCTGTCATCAGTCAATACATTTCCCTCTCTGTCCTTAATCACTCTAACTTGCTGCATATCCTTCCCATCTCTATTTCTCTGCTGTGCCAACCTGGATAAATCCTCCTTGAAGACAACACAACACTCCTCCTTTTTCAGCTTCTACCACTTTGTCTTCTGCTCTGCCTTTGCCTTCTTCACCTTTCTCACCATCAGCGTCATCCTGCACACCACCATCCTATGCTGTTTGGCAACACGCTCACCCGCTACTACTTTACAGTCACTGACTTCCTTCAAATTACATCGCTTGCACAAGATGTAGTCTACCTGTGTGGTCCTACCTCTGCTTTTATAAGTTACTCTATGCTCCTCTCTCTTCTGGAAGAAAGTATTTACAACAGCCATTTCCATCCTTTTTGCAAAATCTACCAACATCTGTCCTTCTGCGTTCCTGTCCTGGATACCAAACCTGCCCATTACTTCCTCGTCCCCTCTGTTGCCTGCACCAACATGTCCATTGAAGTCTGCCCCAATGACCACTCTTTCACCTCTGGGGGTATTCTGCATCACTTCATCTAACTCACTCCAGAATCTCTCCTTCTCTTCTAGCTCATATCCTGCCTGTGTGACTAACAACATTGAACATCATGCCTTCAATTTCTATCTTGAGACTCATCACTCTGTCTGACACTCTTTTCACTTCTAGAACATTCCTGACAAACTCATCCTTCAAGATGACTCCTACTCCTACTCCTAATTTCTCTTCCCATCCACACCATGAAAAAACAGCTTAAACCCTGCTCCTATGCTTCTAGCCTTGCTACCTTTCCACCTGGTCTCCTGAACACACAGTATGTCCACCTTCCTCCTCTGCATCATATCAGCCAGCTCTCTACCTTTTCCTGTCATAGTTCCAACATTCAAAGTCCTTACTTTCAGTTCTAGACTCCTGCCTTTCCTCTTCTCACTCTGCCTACGGACACGCCTCTCACCTCTCCTTCACACAGTTCACTCCTTCACCTACACACAGTGGTACCTCACCTTACAAAATTAATCCGTTCCAGAAGTGCTTTCGTAACCTGGATTTTTCGTAAGTTGAACCGTATTTTACATATAAAATGCGTGATTCGTTTCAAGGCCCCCAATACTACCCCTAAACCCTTTAAAAATTATAAAAGTATACTTTTTTAAGGCCTTCTTATGCTTCAATATCATACCGATGGTAGACGGGTTTGGCAATATTCCTTTGTGATATCACTCAACCACATGCCACGAGCCCACTTCTTCTTTTCACTCACACGTGTGTGTGTGTATGTGTGTGTGTGTGTGTGTGTGCGCACGTGTGTGTGTTGACCATGTCTTCTTAGCAGAGTTATAATCTTACAAATGTTTATGCAAGGTTAAAAGCCTGGGCCAAATGTCCCGCAACTCGTAACTCGTGCAGTGTTTGAATTTTTGAGATGGTGCTTTCATAATGTGACCCTGTTTAGTATCCAAAGACAAAAATTTGAGGAAAATGCATTTCGTAAACTGGATTTTTCATTTGTTGGAACTTTCGTAAGGTGAGGTACCACTGTATACATACATATATATATATATATATATGTATATATACACACAGAATACATGTGTGTGAACGACATGGACCCAAGAGGAACAGTAAGGTTACAGAGGGCAAAGATAAAGAAGGTGGAGGATTTTAAATACTTAGGCTCAACAATCCAGAGCGATGGAGAGTGTGGAAAAGAGGTGAAGAAGTGTGTGCAGATAGGTTGGAGAAAAGTGTCCGGTGTGATGTGTGATAGGAAGGTATCAGCAAAAATGAAAGGAAAAGTGTACAAGCGATGTTGTATGGTTTAGAAACAGTGGCACTGGGGAAAAAACCGGAGGCAGAGCTGGAGGTAGCAGAGATAACAATTTTGAGGTTCTCTTTGGGAGTAATGAGGATGGATAGGATCAGGAATGAGTACATTAAAGGGACAGCACATGTAAGATGTTTTGGAGACAAAGTCAGAGAGGCGAGATTGAGATGGTTTGGACATGTACAGAGGTGGGATAGTGAGTATAATGGTAGTAGGATGCTGAGGTTTGAACTGCCAGGCAGAAGGCCGAGAGGAAGACCAAAGCGAATGTTTATGGATGTGGTGAAGGAGGACATGAAGGTAGTTGGAGTAAGAGTGGAAGATGCAGATGATAGGGTGAGATGGAGGCAGATCATTTGCTGTGGCGACCCCTGAAGGGAACAGCCAAAAGGAAAAGAAGAAGACGATACAGGCACTCCCCAACTTACGAATATTCATTTTGCGAACATCCGGAGATACGAACAGGGCTGTCCGAGGTCGAACATGAAAGTGAAATGAAATTGAAGAACAAGTAGCAATAGAAATGGAATAAAATCTATAGAAAGATATATCATAAATATAAGTATGAAATATGATTAATTATTATCCTAAGGTACATTTAATACTAGGCTTTGGCAGAGGGGCGTGGCTGACACGTACTTTAGACCAGAGTTCTGGGAAGAGAAGCAGAACAATACATTTCTGAACTCCTGCCAAAACTTTCAAAGAAGAAACAAATTGACTCCAGTATTATAATGAACTGGATAAGAGTGAAACTCTCTGTAAATCTGATCGGATCTGCTGTGCTGTGCTTGAGAGGAACCAGGAGTTTAAACACGGGACATAATGATCTTCATAATGTACTGATGATTATGGAGAGAGAGAGAGAGAGAGAGAGAGAGAGAGAGAGAGAGAGAGAGAGATCATATGCAGTACAATATATATTACAATAATAAATAATAATAATAATAATAACAATTAATAATACAGTATAGGTTACTTATACAAGGTTTCAACATATGTTCTCCTCTAAAGAATGCCCTATAACGACTTACAAACAAATTCATCTAATGAATGGCGATCTGGAACCTAACTCGTTCGTAAGCTGGGGTGAGTCTGTGTGTGTGTGTGTGTGTGTGTATGTATATATATATATATATATATATATATATATATATATATATATATATATATATATACATTTTTTTATTAACAATAAATATTATCAGAGTACAAAATTAAAAAAGTACTTAATCATGTCTACATTACTGCATTATTACTGTATTAATGAGTAAGACTGTCTGTAGAATGTGTTTAAGAAGCATATGTGACACGCGCCACTGAATGCAGGCGATGTCGTAATTGACACCTTAGCTTTGGAGACAAAACCCGGCTTATCCGGACTTTCGATCTTTCAAGTAAGCAAGTGAATGTTAAGTACTAAACAAGTATTCAAAGCGCACTTGAGCAAAAACAGATATAATAACCACTACTAAAAGCATAAGTGTGATTAGGACCCAATGGGCAGGAATCAGGAAATTTCAGGTTTTTTTCTGAAGAAAAATGAATCTATAAATGAAGCACATCTGCACAGTCAGGAAGTCCATTCATCCAAACTGTTTAATCCTACCAATCTACCAGCTGCTTAATCCTACCAATCAGCCAACTCTGGCCAAAGATTGGTTATACCCTGAACAACTCGCCAGACCACTACAAGGCAACACAACCATTTACACTCACATTCACAATAAAGGGCAACTTGGAACAGTCAGTTAGACTAATATTCATGTCTTTGGACTGTGGAAAGAAACCGGAGTACCTGGCGGAAACCCACTCAGGCAAGAAGAGAACATGCAAATACACAGAAACACCCTCACTGGGCCCAAGAACCGAACCCAGGACCTTCTTGCTGTGAGGTGGATGTGCTAACCAAAACGCCCCACTCCAGTCAGAAAGTTTTTTTTTTTTTCATATTAATGCTAATAATATATCAGGAAGCCATTTTGAGAGAAGTGGACCAAAAAGATGCACAGAAGGTAGAAAATGGATTGTGATGTCCACTCTTGAGTCACATCCTGCTCAGCTTTGGATTCTGTCTGTGGATTATTTCATTAAAAAAATGTTCCTGGAAGAAAAAATATTCATAACAGCGGAGACAAAGAGGACCAAATTGTCTGAGTGATAAATGACTTGTGTCCCAAATGTCCTACTGCACTTTGATTTCATGACTGCATCCATTTCTATAGTTCCTTTTTATTTCACACACACACACACACACACACACACACACACACACACACACACACACACACACACACACACACACACACACACACGCGCGCCAGTCAGCACATAGTCAATGCAATACTGCAAGACGTTAATACCTTCAGACGCGATACTCTGTACACAGTGGCTAAATGTGACACTCTCAGGTCTCTAGAACATGTGTGTGCTTGCATTTATTACCTTGCGTGGCCCAGAGGCAGGGAGGCCAACAATGATGAGGAGGCCCAATTACCATATGGGGCCCAAAAACCCAGACCCCTCAAGTATTTTCATTTTAATAGGCTCAGGAGACGACCCCTCCCCCCCGCCCCGATGTGCCTCAAGCTATTTTTATTTTATTCTTTTTAACCTTAAATCATGGGTTTGAATGTGTGACGTGTGTTTGCTCTCTTGCGGTCCTGGACTTCTGGTACATTTCCAAAAGTGTGAGGGGAGTAAAGAGGGGATCAACAGAGAGCAGATGAGTACAGATGGGATGAGTAGAGAGGGAATGAGCAGAGAGGAGATGAGTAGAGAGGGGATGAGTAGAGGAGATGGGAAGAGGGGATGAGAGGGGATGAGCAGTGGGTGAAATTTTCCCCATACTTAAGAATCATTATTAACACAGTATTCATATTTATGCTTATCAACTCTCTGTTCATCACTTCTCTACTCATGACCTTTCTACCCACCACCACCACTCTATCACCACCTCTCTGTTCATCAACTCTCCATTTATCACCTCTCTATTCATTACCTCCAAATTCTCTATATGTCTGTGAACAGCATCCTGTAAACCGTAAATCTGGTTTAAAAGTCTTGTGATGATATGGAACTCCATAATTGCTGATAGCAGCCCATATGGTCATGCTGCCGCCAAAGACTTTCACAATGACCCAGGCACTTCTACAATGGCACATTGACCAATTATGCTGCAATGTCTCTGTCTTTCCCATGAGATTGAATCATTTATACCCAAGAAGGTGCATTCATTCTGGTCCTCCACAGATTCTAATTAAACATTCACTATTACAGTTCTAGTTACATTTCATAATGGGTGAATGGGATTTGTAAAAGTATTTTGACAGTTGACAGTCAATTTAGATAATGGGGTTTGGTGTGTAAGTATTTCAGAAAAAACTGTGAACTATTTAAGGGTACTGACTTTAAAGAAACTTGTTTTCTGAAGTGTGCAATACAGCCAAAAATTCACAAAATCCCTACTTGTCATAACAAGCCTGTCTGGTGTTCGCCCAACATTGTTTAGCCACTAGCTGGCCCGGTGTTCAACCCCACACTGCTCGTCGGCTCGTCAGTCTGTCCGGAGTTAGCATTCATTATTCGAGTTAACTGATATCTGTTTTATGGGGACGTGGACACTTCAGGAACACCAGCATGAATCAGGTAAGTTTAACAGGTAAGTTTAATTTATTTGACTTAGATTTTGTGAATATTAATATTTTTCTACCCAGTTACAACTGTAGAGCAATAAAATGGAACTTAATAAAGATTGAGAACAGTGAATGTGTCTATATCAGGGCTATTCAATTAACATACCTGTCAACCCTCGGCCGTTGGCGATCTTACAAATGGCTACTTATGCCCTTACAAAATAGCAACTAATCTTACGCGTCTTATTATCGCGTGCAATATGAAACAAAAATTAAATTATTTTTAATATAATATGAATTTATTGGTAATGTTGTAACATATAACCTGGTGCAATCAAATAAAAGAGTAATATCTTCAGCTGCATGGTTAAGAAAATTTAACAGTGATCTTTATTATAACTATATGTAGCATTTTTGGCACTTTCAATCATTTCTTTTGATGGCTTCACTTCATGGCACTTGAGCTCGCAATTAAGTTTGACTTGAAGGTAATTTGTAAGTGTGTCCACTCCAAGAGATTTCCTGTACTCCGTGTTGATCTTTCGGACATGTGAAAATGCACGTTCACTGTCTGCATTGCTGTGTGGTAGACAAAGGAGACTTGAAAACAAAGACTTGAAAACAGAGTCCATTTCTGGAGTCATGTCCATCACCAAGAACTGGTAATCATCCCATTCCTCTTTGAGTTGCTCTTCATCCACATACACTGAAAGAGACCTGTTCAGTGACACAACATGGGTATAGTCACACTGTTTTTTGGGTTCCAGCACTACCAAGTCTTTCAAAATGCTGTCTTCAAAAGGAAATTTATCAATCATCTTTTTGACAACAGCTTCATAAAAGCCTCTAACAGCCTCGAAGAATTTTGTTGTTGTTGCAGGGGGAATGGTGTCATCTTCTCTCAAGGTCTTCCGAGCTGCCATTCTGGTAGATGGCGTCCGTGGGCATTAGTTTTCCTTTTCTTTTTAGCTGTTCCATCCATATTGTTATCACGTTTGTATCAACTGTATCCACTGCGAGTCACGAAAACTAACTGGGAATGATGGCGGAAGTGAAAGTGCGGTCACGTGGTCGGAAAGAGCAGACGATAGCAGACGATAAACGCAACGCGCGATTCTCGCGAGAAAACGGCTACAGACCAATTCGGCGTATTGTCTCTTTACCGAAACGGTGACACAAAAAACAGAGTTAAAAAAAAGACGAAATGATCGAAAAACGTACAGATTTCGGACGTACGGCGTACACATTTAAAAACCAGTGCTCACTTGTACAAATTACGCCAAAACCGTACAACTTGACAGGTATGAATTAATTTGGAACGATGGCCTTGACATGAAAACAATCACAAATTAGGGTCGCAGGGAGTGTGTATATATATATATATATACATATACTAGTCCTTCTCAAAAAAAGTTCATTGTTTTCTGGAATGTACTGATAAACATTAGACTTTCATATATTTTAGATTCATTACACACAACTGAAGTAGTTCAAGCCTTTTATTGTTTTAATATTGATAATTTTGGCAAAAAAGTAAAGAAAAACTAAAAATCCCTATCTCAAAAAATTAGATCCGACCAATAAAAAAAAGTGTTTTTAATACAAAAAAGTCAACCTTCAAATAATGATGTTCAGTTATGCACTCAATACTTAGTCGGGAATGCTTTTGCAGAAATGACTGCTTCAGTGCGGTGTGGCACAGAGGCAACCAGCCTGTGGCACTGCTGAGGTGTTATGGAGGCCCAGGATGCCTCGATAGCGGCCTTAAGCACAGTGTTGGGTCTGGTGTCTCTCAACTTTATCTTCACAATATCCCACAGATTCTCGATGGGCTTCAGGTCAGGAGAGTTGGCAGGCCAATTGAGCACAGTAATACCATGGCCAGTAAACCATTTAGCAGTGGTTTTGGCACTGTGAGCAGGTGCCAGGTCATGCTAAAAAATGAAATCTTCATCTCCATAAAGCTTTTCAGCAGATGGAAGCATGAAGTGCTCCAAAATCTCCTGATAGCTAGCTGCATTGACCCTGCCCTTGAAAAAACACAGTGGACCAACACCAGCAGCTGACATGGCACCCCAGACCATCACTGACTTCAGGCATTTTGGGATTTCCTTCTCCCCAGTCTTCCTCCAGACTCTGGCACCTTGATTTCCAAATGACATGCAAAATGTGCTTTCATCCGAAAAAAGTAATTTGGATCACTGAGCAACAGTCCAGTGCTGCTTCTCTGTAGCCCAGGTCAGGCGCTTCTGCTGCTGTTTCTGGTTCAAAAGTGGCTTGACCTGGGAAATGCGGCACCTGTAGCCCAGTCCACTGCTTCCACAGGTCCCCAAAGGTCTGGAATCAGCCCTTCTCCACAATCTTCCTCAGGGTCCGGTTACCTCTTCTGGTTGTACAGCGTTTTCTGCCGCACTTTTTCCTTCCCACAGATGTCCCACTGAAGTGCCTTGATACAGCACTCTGGGAACAGGCTATTCGCTCAGAGATTTCTTTCTGTGTCTTACCCTTTTGCTTGGTGTCAATGATGGCCTTCTGGACAGCAGTCAGGTCGGCAGTCTTACCCATGATTGCGGTTTTGAGTAATGAACCAGGCTGGGAGTTTCTAAAAGCCTCAGGAATCTTTTGCAGGTGTTTAGAGTTAATTGGTTGATTCAGATGATTAGGTTAATAGCTCGTTTAGAGGACCTTTTCATGATATGCTAATTTTTTGAGATAGGAATTTTGGGTTTTCATGAGCTGTGTGCCAAAAGCATCAGTATTAAAACAATAAAAGACCTGAAATATTTCAATTAGTGTGCAATTAATCTAAAATATTTGAAAATTAAATTTTTATCAGTACATTACAGAAAATAATGAACATATATAGATAAGAATATATATATATAATGCAGCCATGAGGTGGGGGGGCACTGACCAGTGTCTCTCTCCCCCTCATGCCGGTCCCAAGCCCGGAGAAATGTGTCAGGAAGGGCATCCGACGTAAAACCAATACCAGACATTTATGATGCAAATCAGAAGTATTACCCCCATACCGGATCGGTCGAGGCCCGGATTAACAACGACCGCCATCAGTGCTGTCAATCAACAGGTTGCTGATGGAAATTGGACTACTGTTGGTCGAAGACGTCGAAGAAGGAGAGGTGGGAGGCGTGTCCGTAGGCAGAGAGAGAAGAGGAAAGGCATGAGTCTAGGACTGAGAGTGGGGACTTTGAATTTTGGAACTATGCAAAGAAAAGGTAGAGAGCTGGCTGACATTATGCAGAGGAGGACGGTGGACATACTGTGTGTTCAGGAGACCAGGTGGAAAGGTAGCAAAGATTAGGAGCAGGGTTTAAGCTATTTTATCACGGTGTGGATGGGAAGAGAAATGGAGTAGGAGTCATCTTGAAGGAGGAGTTTGTCAGGAATGTTCTAAAAGTGAAAAGAGTGTCAGACAGAGTGATGAGTCTCAAGTTAGAAATTGAAGGTGTGATGGTCAATGTTGTTAGTGCTTATGCCCCACAGGCAGGATGTGAGCTAGAAGAGAAGGAGAGATTCTGGAGTGACTTAGATAAAGTGATGCAGAGTACCCCCAGAGGTGAAAGAGTGGTCATTGGTGCAGACTTCAATGGACATGTTGGTGCAGGCAACAGAGGGGACGAGGAAGTGATGGGCAGGTTTGGTATCCAGGACAGGAACGCAGAAGGACAGATGTTGGTAGATTTTGCAAAAAGGATGGAAATAGCTGTGGTAAATACTTTCTTCAAGAAGAAACAGGAGCATAGGGTGACTTATAAAAGCGGAGGTAGGAGCACACAGGTAGACTACATCTTGTGTAGGCGATGTAATTTGAAGGAAGTCAGTGACTGCAAAGTCATAGTGGGTGAGAGTGTTGCCAAACAGCATAGGATGGTGGTGTGCAGGATGACTCTGATGGTGAGAAAGGTGAAAAAGGCAAAGGCAGAACAGAAGACAAAGTGGTGGAAGCTGAAAAAGGAAGAGTGCCGTGTTGTCTTCAAGGAGGAGTTGAAACAGGCTTTGGGTGGCCAGGAAGTGCTTCCAAATGACTGGACAACCACAGCAAATGTGATCAGGGACACAGGTAGGAGAGTACTTCGTGTGTCCTCTGGAAGGAAAGTAGATAAGGAGACTTGGTGGTGGAATGAGGAAGTGCATGAGTGTGTACAAAGGAAGAGGTTAGCTAAAAAGAAGTGGGACATTGAGAGGACCGAAGAGAGTAAACAGGCGTACAGGGAGACACAGCGTAAGGCGAAAGTAGCAGTGGCTAAGGCCAACAGAGGGCGTATGATGACTTGTATGATAGGTTGGATAGTAAAGAGGGAGGAAATGATCTATACAGGTTGGCAGAGCAGAGAAATAGAGATGGGAAGGACGTGCAGCAAGTTAGATTGATAAAGGATAGAGAGGGAAATGTGTTGACTGATGACAGAAGTTTGCTGGGCAGATGGAAAGAGTACTTTGAAGAGCTGATGAATGAGGAAAATGAGAGAGAAAAAAGAGTAGAAGAGGTGACCATTGAGGAGCAGGATGTACCAAAGATCAGTAAGGGTGAAGTGAGAAGGGCATTGAAGAGGATGAAGAATGGAAAGGCAGTTGGTCCTGATGATATACCTGTGGAGGTATGGAAGTGTCTAGGAGAGGTAGCAGTAGATTTTCTGACAAGAACATTCAACAAGGTACGAGAGAGTGAGCAGATGCCGGAGGAGTGGAGGAGAAGTGTGCTGGTGCCCATTTTTAAGAACAAGGGAGACGTGCAGAGTTGCAGCAACTACAGAGGGATAAAGTTGATGAGCCGTACGATGAAGTTATGGGAAAGAATAGTGGAAGCTAGACAAAGGGCAGAGGTCAGCATTTGTGAACAACAGTTTGGTTTCATGCCAAGAAAGAGCACCACAGATGCAATGTTTGCTTTGAGGATGTTAATAGAGAAGTACAGAGAAGGTCAGAGGGAGCTACATTGTGCCTTTGTGGATCTGGAAAAAGCATATGACAGGGTGCCAAGAGAGGAACTGTGGTATTGCATGAGGAAGTGTGGATTGGCAGAGAAGTATGTTAGAGTGGTGCAGGACATGTATGAGAGATGTAAAACAGTGGTGAGGTGTGCTGTCGGTGTGACCGACGAATTCAAGGTGGAGGTGGGACTGCATCAAGGATCAGCTCTGAGCCCCTTCTTGTTTGCTATGGTGATGGACAGGCTGACAGATGAGGTTAGACAAGAATCTCCATTGACTATGATGTTTGCAGATGACATTGTGATCTGTAGTGAGAGCAGAGAACAAGTGCAGGAAAATCTAGAGAGGTGGAGGTATGCCCTGGAAAGGAGAGGAATGAAGGTTAGCCTCAGAAAATCAGAATACATGTGTGTGAATGAGAAGGACCCAGGAGGAATGGTGATGTTACAGGGAGCAGAGATAACGAAGGTGGAGGATTTTAAGTACTTAGGCTCAACAATCCAGAGCAATGGAGAGTGTGGAAAAGAGGTGAAGAAGCGTGTGCAGGCAGGCTGGAATGGTTGGAGAAAAGTGTCCGGTGTGATGTGCGATAGGAGAGTGTCAGCAAGAATGAAGGGAAAAGTGTACAAGACGGTGGTGAGGCCAGCGATGTTGTCTGGCTTAGAAACAGTGGCGCTGAGGAAAGGTCAGGAGGCAGAGCTGGAGGTAGCGGAGATGAAAATGTTGAGGTTCTCTCTGGGAGTAACGAGGATGGATAGGATCAGAAATGAGTATATCAGAGGGACAGCCCACGTCAGATGTTTTGGAGACAAAGTCAGAGAGGCTAGATTGAGATGGTTTGGACATGTACAGAGGAGGGATAATGAGTATATTGGCAGTAGGATGCTGAGGTTGTAACTACCAGGCAGAAGGCCTCGAGGAAGACCAAAGAAGAGATTTATGGATGTGGTGAAGGAAGACATGAAGGTCGTTGGAGTCAGAAAAGAAGATGCGGCGGACAGGGTGAGGTGGAGGCGGATGATTTCCTGTGGCGACCCCTGAAGGGAGCAGCTGAAAGTAAAAGAAGAATATATATATATATATATATATATATATATATATATATATATATATATATATATATATATACACACACACACACACACACACACACACACACACACACACACACACACACACACACACACTGGTACCTTGTCTAACGAGTGTCCCTTATAACGAATTATCCATGATACCAGCTTCGATCCCACCAAAAATCTGCTGGGGAAATGGCTTTTCCGTTCGGATAAGCCTCTTATTCTTTCGCATGTATTCCTCCGCGCTCCGAGCACATCTTCTGCAGTACTTCTGAATTATTTTCTGCGATGTCCCCTCAAGGATGAAGAAAAAAAAAACATTTCACGCCCCCCAGTGCACCGCCCCAGCGCCTTGCGCAAGACCATAAATAGTGTTCAAAAGTGTTTACTGCACATCATATCGTTTGCTCAGTGCTTTTTCCCTACACCATGGTATGACAGTGAGAGCGCCACTGCCACCTACTGTACTAGATGCGCGATTACACTTAATTCAAATACAATATGGAACAGTGTGTGTCCGGTGGGTGTGGGCATGGCCCTGGGGGACCATTTTTTATTTTTATTTTTTGCCATATTGTACTAGAATAATAAAATAGATGTGTTTCTCACATACTTTAAATGTCCAGATATTAACAAGGCTATTATACAAACAAGACTTTAGTGGAAGATGCCATTATTCATTCAGTGTTTGTAAGGATCCTCAGCAAACCTATAATGGCACAATTACTTAATTTGGAACAGAAGTGCAGTTTTTATATATGTTTCTTATGAAATACTAAAAGGATTTTATTTATATATTTTGTAGGATGTATTATGTGTATTATTCATTCGTAAATATATTCTCAGTGAGTAAAGAGTTGTACACGGTTTATTTTTTTTTTCAGTTTTGTGTAAAATAATATTAAGCCCCAGAATGAACACTAGTTTGTATAAAATCTACATGTTTTGGGAACCATGGTCGAACCGCAGTCAGAATTATGATAGTTTCTACTTTCTGATGACCTTTTCTTAAGATGGGACCACAAGAGTGATGGAGCCAGTGCAGGATTGTTGAATTGGTTGGTGGTGAGATGCAGGTGGGAGATGATGTACATTTGAACATAAATTCACATCTGCAGGTTATTATCCCCTGACATCGGTACATCCGGTTGTCTGTCTTGTATTATTTTAGTTCTGTCCCAGCACTCAGAAAGCCTTTGAGATTCCTTGGTCAAACTTGGCAGTTCCAAACTACTCAAGGTGTAGGTGTTTCTTTTAATAATGTGGGGTTTCAGCAATCCATATCTGTTGATATGTGGGGGGGAGGGGTGCATCATGTCCAGACTCTTGTTTATGCTACAAGTTTTGTTTCTGCTACGATATGAAAACTGGAAATGTGTGCGTGAAGGTGGACCTCACAAGGCGGGTATGACAAAAACAGACCCCATAAGCGGCCGAAAAACCGGCATGGAGAAAAAAGTTTTGAATTTATTTAATTTGAAGTCTCATCTCATCATCTAATCTTCTTCCGCTAAGTCCAGGGTTGGGTCGCGGGGGCAGCAACCTAAGCAAAGAGGTCTAGATGTCCCTCTCCCCAGCTACTTCCTCCAACTCTCCCGGGGGGACACCAAGGCTGTCCCAGACAAGCCGAGAGACATAGTCCCTCCAGCGTGTTCTAGGTCGACCCCGGAGTCTCTTCCCGGTTGGACATGCCCAAATCCCCACACCAGGGTGGTGTCCGGGAGGCATTCTAACCAGATGCCCGAGCCACCTCAACTGGCCCCTCGCAATGTGGAGGAGCAGCGGATGTACTCCGAGCTCTCCATGGAGGGTAGAGCTTCTCACATTATCTCTAAGGGAGAGCCCCACTACCCGGCGAAGGAAGCTAATTTCAGCCGCTTGTATCCATGATCTTGTTCTCTCGGTCACTACCCAAAGCTCGTGACCATAGGTGAGGGTTGGAACATAGATCAATTGGTAAATTGAGAGCTTCACCTTGCGGCTCAGCTCCTTCTTCACCATGACAGACTGGTATAGGCTCCGCTTAACAGCAGAGGCTGCAGCGATCCATCTGTCGATCTACTGCTCCATCCTTCCCTCACTTGTGAACAAGACCCCAACATTCTTAAACTCCTCCACTTGGGGCAGGACCTCATTTCCGACCCGGAGGGTCACAGTGCACCCGACCCCTAAAACTCCTCCCACGGGTGGTGGGTCCATGGGAGGGTGGACCCATGTCTCCTTTTCGGGCTAGGCCTGGCGCTCGCCTTCGAGCCCCTCCCCAGGCCTGGCTCCAGGGGGGGGACCCCGATGACCTGTGTCCGGTCAAGGGAGACTGCATCCTTGTATGTCTCTCAGACATACGGGTCTTCTGAACACACTTCGTCTGGACCTTCACCCAGGACCTGTTTGCCTTGGGTGACCCTACCAGGGGCATTATGCCCCTGAAAACATAGCTCCTAGGATCATTAGGTCATGTAAACACCCCCCTCCCCCCCACCATGATAAAGTGGCGATTCAGGGAGGAAGTGGCCGAAAAACCAGCATGGAGAAAAAAAGTTTCGAATTTATTTAATTTGAAGTGATGATCATTGTTTAGATTGTTTTTAGTCTTGTCTGATTTTTTCATCTCTGCCCAACTGCTGAAAAGGGTGGACCCAGAATTGAGTAAAAAAACAGTCGGGCCTCTCAACGGAGAAAAACAAGTGTGTGTGTGTGTGTGTGTGTGTGTGTGTGTGTGTTGTGTGTGTGTGTGTGTGTGTGTGTGTATACAGGTAAGAAACCGAGATATTTTGAACAATATTGGAGACTTAATTAAATGGGTAAATGTCAGGCAGTATTAGAGGCAAGCTGCTCCCCTGTTGTCTTATACGTGCGCACACGCACACACACACACACACACACACACACACACACACACACACACACACACACACACACACACCAAGATATAAACTGCAGGAGTTTTATTAAACAGAGTTGACAACTGCATGCACAAAGAGCAGACAGTAAATCCTCCATATTGTTAATAAACCTTACACCCCTTTGCATCTGTTATTTTACTTCCTCAAATTCATAGTGGGCTTACACACCTACGTATGATATATTTTACCTCACCCTTGAAATCTAGCATATTGCCAAAATGATAAAGCACCGCTATCAATTTCCCAGGATAATAATAATAATAATAATAATAATAATAATAATAATAATAATAATAATAATAATTTGTGATTTTAATGCATCTTTCCAGGAGGCCCTCCATATGTAAATAAAGGGCAAGGCTTCCCTCATTAATATCAGACACTGGAGCTTGTGAAGGCGGGAATGTTTCCAGTGTTCCAGCGACGCTTAGCAAACACTGTATGCCGACTGATATGAAGATAAAATTAAACCGCTTTCAGGGCAGTGCAACATATCATCTGTCTCAAAATGTCTGACTAATTTCGAGTTCTGAAAAAAGTGCCGTTTTAATGAAAAATCCTCTCCATTAGCACCATTATGAGTCATAATCCTCCAGCTAGCCTTCTCAGAGGTAACACTGGCTCTGTCAGCACTTATCTCTCTGTCACCCTGAAACGAACGTCAGTGTGTGCCGTAACTTCATTTCGGCATGAATAATTACGTTGTACATTGCCATATGGTGGTGGTGGGGGCACAGACGTGCCAGTCTAGGTACAGTGCAGAAGTAACTGATGACTGACTGAAGCAGTGAAGTTCAATCAAATGAACGACCTACAGGGACATCACTGTACAAGACCCAGCACACAATTCTTTCTGTCTGTCTGCATCATGATGCTTTACTTATTCACTTAACAGTTCTACATTAGCTACAATGCTATAATGATATTGTTGCAGTATCAACTTGGCCTTGCTATATCGCGTTCTATAAAACGTGACGCAGTGGCAGTTTAGTGTTTCATCTCCAGACAGATCTACTTTTGATGGTTTCTTGTAAATATCGTTCCATATGTTGCTAACTAGCCCAGATAAATCTCTGCCATAGATTGTTGCGTCTGACCTCTAAGGTGGACATTTTATTTTTATATTGGAAAGTGCATGTAACAGTGAATTTCTCCATTGTGAGATTAATAAAGCTGTATCTTATCTTATCTTATCTTATGCTCACAATATCAACAATTAGCAGTAACAAAATCTGTCTGTTGCAAAACATGTCCTCCAGCTTTTCTCAGGAGAAATAACAATACAAATCAGCCCCTAAATTACCTACAAAAGTCCTAAGATGCATTATCTACATTTCACTCAACATTTTTTTCTCTTCCATGTAAGTTTCAGAGCCAAGGCAGTCTTCTCATGATTCGATATTCTACATTATTTACACCCAATGGAACAGATACTGTAAATCCACCACAAAGCAACTGGAATCAGGTTGATGTAATCTCGCGGTACCTTCAAGCAGGCCCTGTTTCTTGACTAAACACAGCAGGGGGTCAGGAAAGGTGAGCATGCTGACAGCTTAATCGGGCCCGTTGGGAAGATGTGTTGCAGTCAATCGAGTTAAAACTCCCCTCAAAGGGCACAAGCAAGGCTGAAGTACACTGTACTTTTGGGCCTAATTTGCTCAATATGTGTCTCCATTGGCAGGATGATCTGCATCCCTGGAGATGGTCTGAGATTCCGGGTATAACTTTAACCATTAGTGTGAAGGGCTTTTTTTTTCCAGGAGAAAGAGTTCTGCTTGTGTGGATTATATTAATCATCCTAAATATGTATTCTTGTTACTCAACCTAAGGCCAGATGTGGATAAAGCTAGAAAGAATCCTGAAACATCTCCAGGAGCTCTTTAGTCTGTAGATTAATCCTTGAATTCTGCAGAAACACTTCAAAACAGCCTGTTTTCTCAGGCATAATTAGGCACGAAAAAGCATTCTATTGTACTGAACATCAGCATGGAAAGTAAATTCATTTCAACTAACTAACATTCCAAACCCCAAGCTTTTTGTGTAGTTTTTCTTTCATAAAAATAGTTTCCAAATAATTCACGGCTGGGTAGAACATTATAGATTGCATTGGTCCAATACACTTATTGGACTGGAACTCTCAATTATTAGAACATGGCAACCTTGTGCCAAATATATTTTCATTCATTCATTTTCTGAACCGCTTAATCCTAATTAGAGTCACGGGAAGTCTGGTGCCCATCTCAGCCAATTGGGGTCTAAGGCAGACTACACCCTGTACAGTTCGCCAGGCCATAGCATGGCAGAAACATGCTGAAGGCAATGCAGCTACTCTTGCTGAGAGTCAGCAATGGTTCTTTTACAGCCTCTCACCATAGACAGTGAGAGACATGGCCGGCCTATGATAATCCAGTTAGCCGCACTGGTGTGTGTAAGGGACAACCTGTTGAGAGTGGGGCTTGAACCCCAGCACTAGGACGCCACTGCCCGTGCCAAAAACCTGTACAATGGTATACTCAAACAGTTTCTACTCTTTTGGGCTTTTTTTTTTATTTTGGTTTTTTCCCCATTCGGAAGCTCTTCATTAGGAGAACCCTTTCACCAAGTTCTAACATTGTCACATCTTTAAAAAGGACTAAAATCTGGTATGTGCACTTTAGAAGTGCCATGGTAGTGTAGTGGTCAGTGTCGTCGGTTTCCTCGGAGTACTCCGATTTCTTCCCACAGTCTGAAGACATGCACATTAGGCTAATTGAATGTTCCAAATTGCTCCTATTTCACAGTGCCGGTGTAAATGGTTGCTAGTGCGCATTAGCCCTGTAATGGTCTGTTGAGCCGTTCATGGTTCATGGCCCTGCCTTCGCTCAGTGTCCTACCCGAGTAAAAAGTGCAATAAATGAGTGCGTGTGAGAGTGTACAGTACAGGCCAGTTTCTTAATGGGAAACAACGAAAGATCAGAAGCACTCCTACCCCAGAACTGCATGAGAAACCCTCCTGTTCCTCTCAAGATACCTCCAAACACTATGAAAACCTGGTTACCCATCTACTCTGCCCTCAGATACATATACACTTTAATATAGGCCAGTCCATAACGTCGTTCCCTTCTTTTCTTTTATTGTTTATTAATTTATACTATTTATGTATCTATTTATTTATTTACTTATATAATATATATGTATGTGTGTATGTTTGTATTTGTATCTATTTTTGCACCCCCTACTGATGGCACCTCAAGAGCCTGTAACAGTGAATTTCTCCATTGTGAGATTAATAAAGCTGTATCTTATCTTACTATACAACTCTTAATTGCTCCTATTCATGTGAATTTGTGTATGCAGGGTTCCATGTAACATGTATTCCTGCCTGGTGCCCAGTGATTCCCCCGTGACCCTGATCAGAATAACATCAGTGATTCGATAAATGAATAATTTATGACTACGACTAGACTCGGGGTGTCAGGAGGTGAAAAACTACCTGCTGAGAATTTGTATGTGAGAAGAACCTAAAAATTCATTCTGACTGACAAAAGTATTTTCCCGAACCTTCCTGTACACATTTAACTCCAAGATGGGAGTCTTTGTTTTTCTGTTGGTTATGAGCAATACTGAAATAGTAAAGTATTTACTTTGTACTACACAATAATTAATGGAATTGAGCCATTAATAAGAGCATGTGTTTCTATATCTGCACTTGGTATAAGGTTAGTGAGTTATTTCATGGAGAGTAAATTAGCTAGCTATGTTGGTTAGCTTTGGCTCGACAGCTGTAAGGCTAGTTCTGTTTCAGAAAAGTGTTTGTGTGCAGCTCAGTTATGATAAAGAATGTTTTTGTTATTCTGTCAAGAACACCCGAGCAGTCTGTCCCTAATCCTATCTTATCATAAATTCTTAAAATCAATTAGTAACATTTGTGTTTTTTTTTTTTTTTTGTTAAAAATTATATTAGTGTGACTCACAAAATGATAAACTTTACTATGAACTTATTTGTCTGATATTTTTTATAACTAATCGCACAACAGTTAAACACGCATTAAAAAATTGTGGTTTCTCTTACTAATAAAATTAGTGATGTCACAAAGTGACTTGAAATTACAAAAATACATTTGTTGTAAAAAATTTGTTTGTTGCCACGTTTTAAAACCAATAGAGCTTTTAAAACCTTTGTTCCATTCAGCATCCGTCTTTTAAATGATTGTTGAGCTTGTTCATGTTGTCTACCATGTGTCATGTATCATGTGTATGTCTTGTTTTTAAATGTGTAATGTTACCACTTTCAAATGTACAAAGAATTCCCGTACGGGTAATAAAGTTTTGTCATTGTCATTGTCATTACAACAGACCGACAAATCATGTGTAGCTTTTTTTACTGAATCGCACATTGGGAAGACCGATGATCAGACTCGATAGCCATCTCCATGCTGGGGAGTCTGAGAACTTTCATGGAATTTTCAGTGTTGCGCTGAATCTGTGTAGCGCATTTCTTGTTACAATGCATGATATGATAAATTAGTTAAGGTGATTAACTCATATTAGTTCCAAAGATAAACTAATTTTACTTCATTTAAATAAGTGATTTATAATTTGTCTCTGTATAAACATTTAGGAAATATTTTGGCCAGGTGGTGTTTTAGTGAGCAGCCTGAAGCCTGCAGATGGATGTTGCATGTGCTGTCTGTTCTCTCCACCTTTCTGTTCTACTCCTTCCACTTCATCATCTTCAGTGAGGACAGGGAAGTACTTTTGGCAAATAAAACCAATAACCACCCAGTCACTGATGCGTCTGTAATAATAATCAACAGAAGCGTAAGCAACAGGAATATGTATGTTAAAGATACACATTATTCCCTTAACAATGACCAGGTTCTGCTACTTCAGCCAGGGGTAAAGTATTCTGCAAAATGTGTGTATTGTAAGATTATAAATCACACCCTCTTTTGCATCAGAGTTAATTGCCATGATAAAACGCTCTGCCGAAAACGTCTGACCTGCAGCATGGCCCAGGGAACCATTTCTCCCAGACAGCGAAACCATCAGGGTACGGTCATCTTTTAACCAAAATAAACAGCATTAATGTCTTTAGCATGATGAAGATGAAAGAGTACTTTTTTCTGGCTTGGCCTGAATTTCACAAAGAAGCATTAAGTATTAATTAACAAAAAAACAATATTAATCATTACTTTCATTCATTTTCTGAACCGCTTAATCCTAATTAGGTGCCCATCTCAGCCGACTCAGAGCTCACCGGGCCATCACAGGGCAGAAACACACTGACGGCTAAGCAGCATCTCTTGATGAAATTTTGTCTTTTACATGAACCTCCACCACAGACAACGAGAGACACGGTCGGCCTGTGATAACCCAGTTAGCTGCACCAGGGATAATGATCACTTTTGTAAACTCCAAGATGGTATACTGACAGTGTTTGTTGCGATATTGTGGATAACTGAGCCACGTAGAGCAATGGAGGGCTTTTCTATTTTTGTCAATTTTGAGTTAGGTACATAAATGAATAGAGGAAAAATAAACATTTCAGATAAATCTTGCTCTAAATCCAGATACATTTCACATTTTGAAATAATGTTAACACTTCACTACCGATCTTAACTATCTCAGTGATTTATTTGTACAATAATGGGTCAAAACCAAAATCCAAGATGGCGGTGTCCATGTGTGAAGCTTCTACAACAAGGAAAAACATACAGTGGTACCTCACCTTACGAAATTAATCCATTCCAGAGCCTTTTTCTGAACGTGGATTTTTCGTAAATCGAATCGCATTTTACATGTAAAACGTGTGATTCGTTCCAAGGCCCCAATACTACCCCTAAACCCTTTAAAAATTATAAAAGCATACTTATTAAGGCCTCCTTCTGCTTCAATACCGTACTGATATGATAGACGGGTTTGGCCATATTCCTTTGCGATATCACTCAACCGCATGCCACGAATTCGTTCTTCTTCTCAATCGCACCAGAAATCACACGCGCGTTAGAACTCTCAGCAGAGTTATAATCTTACAAATGTTTATGGAAGGTTAAAAGCCTGAGTCAAGAAATAAAACATGAAACAACAGTAACTCTGTCCTTCACACAAAAAGCATTATGGGAGATGCACCTCCATAATAGCCAATGGGAGGGAGCTGCGTCATCCCTCCTAGCCAATGGGAGGCCAGTGGGGTGGGATGTTTGAACGTCACTGATGGGAGAGCAGCTCGTGTATTGTTTGAATGTTTGAATGGCACCTTTTAATGTTTGAATGGCACGTTTGAATGTTTGAATAGCGCGTTTCATAAGGAGAACTTGTTTTGTATACAGAGACAAAAAATTTTGGAAAATGTTTTTCGTAACCTGGATTTTTTTGTTTGCTGTGACTATCGTAAGGTGAGGTACCACTGTACCTGAAAAAGAGGCTATTCAGTCAATAAAGGACTCTGACACCACAGCATCTAAATTTAGCTCCGACACCATTGCATCGACATTATTCATGATTATTATTTTTTGTAATATTGCTATAATTCCTGAAGATTTGGATTTCTAAGTGCACTGATTGAATGAATCATACAGATTTTAATTTTTAAATTGCCTTAAAACTTTAACATGCGGTCTTAAAGATTCACAAAAATGGAATTAACGCAATGTTGCTTTAAGGGGCTTAATTATAGAACAGGAAATATATTTAGCCTGAACTATATGCATGTTTGGCGGCACGGTGGCGTAGTGGTTAGCACGTCCGCCTCACAGCAAGAAGGCCCGGGTTCAATTCCCGGCCGTGGCGTTTCTGTGTGGAGTTTGCATGTTCTCCCCGTGCTTGTGCGGGTTTTCTCCGGGTGCTCCGGTTTCCTCCCACAATCCAAAGACGTGCACTGTAGGTTAATTGGCCGTTCTAAATTGACCGTAGATTCTCTCCTGCAACGGCACTGGAACCCAGTCGTATCGGCACTTGCCTTTCCATTGGATCCTTCCGGTGGCGCCGAGACGGGGGACTTGCTGCCTGGGTAACAGCCTGTCCCTCATTACTCCCTACCCGGGCTCTGCGCACTGGGGAGTATCACCAGCCGGGATACCAGCCAGAGCGCAGCCATAGTCCTTCGGGACTGACGGAGGCCTACCATATGCATGTTTGATCCACTTCCATAACAATTTTGGTACAATTCCGCTGTTCGTAGCTGAAACCTCCATATCACAATCCACATTCACATATACCAGAGGATTACCAATATCCATATTTATTTACACTTTTTCACCAACTTGTATGGTGATCGGGAGTTTTACTTTTAGTTTTTGCAAGCCTCCCGACAGGCAGACAAATAATTCATAGTGGAAACGTAACTGCCTTGTGGGAGGTACTAACAAATTCTTCTTCTTCTTCTTCTTATTATTATTATTATCATTATTCAGGACCACACAATGGTGCAGTGGTTATGCCTTCCTGACAGCAAGAAGGTTCTGGGTTCGAGTCCCAGGCTCGGTGAGGGCATCTCAGTGTGGAGTTTGCATTTTCTCCCTGTGCTTGCGTAGGTTTCCTCTGGGTACTCGGGTTTTCTCCGATAGTCCAGACTTGCACCTTAGGCTAACTGGTTGTTGCAAATTGGTCCTCGGTATGAGTGTCACGGTGACTGGTTCTGTGTGGTTCCCTGATATGGATTGGTGAGCCAATTAGGGTTTTCCCCACCTTTGCTCAGAGTCAGCTAAGACAGGCTCCAGCCTCCCAGCGACCCTGATATGATCAACATATAAATGAATGATTATTTTAAACCTTGGTATTGTTGGGGAAAGTTTCCGATAGATATCATGACCGATGCCAGTCTGGTGGGTTCAGTTTGTGTGTCACTGTTAGGAACACAAAGGAGGAGCAGAACTGCATTATATACTTGAATTACTTCTGACTCGCTGAGGTAGAGAATACCAAACAAAAAACACTTCGTTTTCCAAATGATGATAAATGCAGCACTGTTTGCTTTTAAGTGCATTTCAGTAGGTTCTTTGAAAATGATGTGAGGTAGTGAATGCAACTCTTTTCAAATAAAAGAAATCAGAACCACATTCACAGCAGCGCTCACATTTATATTTATGACATTTGACAGATGTACTTATCCAAAGCGACTTACATCAATCATTTTCATACAACTGATCATCTGAAGAACACAGGCAGCTTGGTGGTACATGGATCTGAGCTCTCAACTTTCGGATCAGTAACCTACAGCACCAATCACTAAGCCACAACTATCTTAAATTAATAACAAAACACAAGGTCTCTGCTGGGATTTGAACCCAGGAGCTTCTGTTTACTATAGAGGCACATTAACCAGCGAAGCCATACAAGCATAATTTCAGGTGTCGGATTCCTGTTTCTCATGTAGCTTTCAATCAGGAACTGGCTTAGACCCATTTTTGAGAGCTTGTTGCAGTTGCTTTCTAACGCAGTGGTGTTGCATTGCTCGCCTCCTCTGGGAGATCCACCTTCCTGAAGAGTTTTGTTGTAAGCTTTAATCTGCTGCTCTAACGAATCGATCTCTAGAGAAGCCTTTGCTCGATAAGATCAGGGCTGCAGCCGAGCTCTGAAACTTGGCGGTTCTCCAAGAGGACGTTGGAGAAGCCATGGAGAAAATAACCGGCTAGATTGACTTTTTTATTTAGATTCATTTTCTCCTGCAGTGAGACTCTGTGCTCATTACGGGCCTGAATCGCCTCGCCGTTAAAATGCTATGCTACACAACTCAACACACTGTACTGTATAATACAGCATTATAACAAAATGATTACTTTCAGCTGAATTGGACACAGGATGATATGTTTTCGTAATGACGATGATGTCACAAAACAACTATTGAATCATCCTAATCTTATAAGATGGCCACGCCCCTTCTTTCCCTTCAGTGCTCACTTCAAATTTTCATCGCTTAAAACCAAAGCGACTGTTGGATCCAAACTGACCACTGACTCTTAATCCCTAAAGATTATTCATAGACTTTTCTATTCCTGATTGAGTTCGTTCATCTTTGGCTCCTCCTACTCATTACCATTGTCACACAGCCCGTAGCCTGATACTGTTTTTTAAATTAGTTTGGTTAATCCATTTGTGTCTCGTAGATTTCTTTACATGGCACCAACTGATTGGAGTTCTTGATTCTTGGCATTGCACTAATAATGTTTACATACACACACTCACACTCCCCCCCCCCACACACCCACCCACCCACACACCCACACACACACACACACACACACACACACATACACACTTCACTCTCTAATCATTACACACAGGGTGTTTGTGGTTATTGATCTGAGAAAAGTAAAGAGAAACTGGATGGATCGATCTGAGCAGGCGGACAGAAAGAAGGGAAAGTAGCGAGATGAAAGAAAGACAAAGAGGTTCATCTATTTTTTATCTCTGCAACAAAAAATATACAACAATAATAATGAATAATTGGCTGACATTTTGGGTAATGGTTGTTTTCCAATCATGATGCTTGCATTTTATTTACAGTAAACACCAAATTGAGGGCAGTGGTGCACTAGTGGTATAGGGTGCTGGATCGCTGATCCTAAGGTTGGGGGTTTGAGTCCCACTCTCCACAAGGTTGTCACTGCCCCCCCCCCCCCCCCAGTGCAGCTAACTGGATTATCAAAGGCCTGTCATGTCTCTCACTGTCTATGGTGAGAGGCATGTAAAAGACCATTGCTGACTTTCGACATGAGTAGCTGCAAAGCCGTCAGTGTGTTTCCGCCCTGCGATGGCCTGGCGAGCTGTCCAGGGTTTACTCTTCCCTCTCCTGGAGTCGGCTGGGCTGGGCGCCAGCCTCCCTGCGACCCTAATTAGGATTAAGTGGTTACAGATTATGAAACACCAAATTGCTTTCCTTTCTCACACCAGTGTTATACCATACACCATAACACCATACAAAAGGGTACTGAACATTCTAGTGCTCTACGCAGGGTACTGAACATTTCAGTGCTCCATTCAGTGTACTAAACATGCGAGTACTCTACTCAGTGTACTGAACATCCGAGTGCTCTACTCAAAATACTGAACATTCGAGTGTTCTACTTCGGGTACTGAACATTGGAGTGCTCTACTTAGCATACTGAACATTCCTCAGCATATTTAACATTCCAGTACTCAACTCAGGGTACTGAACATTCAAGCGCACTGCTCATGATAATGAACATTCGGGGGTTCTACTCAGGGTACTTAACATTCGAGTACTCTCGTTAAGGTATTGAACATTCTAGGGTTGTACTCGCGGTAATGAACATTTGAGTACTCAACTCATGGTACTGGACATTTGAGGGTGCTGCTTAAGGTAAAGACCATTGAAGGGCTCTTCTCACGACATTGAACATTTGAGTGCTTTACTTAGGGTACTGAACATTTGTATATTCTACTCAGGGTTCTGGGGTACGGAACATTAGAGTGCTCTACTCAGGGTAGTGAACATTCGCGTGCTCTTCTCAGGATACTGAACACCAGAGTACTCTACTCAGGGTACTTAACATTTGAGTACTGTACTCCAGGTACTAAACATTCGAGGACTGTTGTCAAGGTACTGAACATCCAAGTGCCAAGTGCTGTAGTCAGAGTACTGAACAGTTCAGTGCTCTTGCCAGTTTACATTCAAGTGTTCTTCTCAGGTTGCAGTACATGCAAGTAGTGTACTCATGGTACTGAACATCTGAATGCATTTCTCAGTGTACTGAACACCCAAATGCTTGACTCAAAGTACTGAACATTCGAGTGCTGAAGTTAGGGTAATGAACATGTGAGGGCTCTACTCAGCATAGTTAACATTCCAGTACTCTACTCAGGGTACAGAATATTCGAGTATTCTAGTCAGGGTATTGAGCATTCGAGTGCTCTACTCAGGGAACTTCATATTCAAGTACTCTACCCACGGTACTTAACATTCAAGTGCTGTACTCAGGGTACTGCACATTTGATTTCTCTACTCAGGCTACTGAACATCTGAGTGCTCTACTCAGGGTACTGAACAACAGC
>CM045744.1:14023975-14048975 GCA_024760905.1 Plotosus lineatus
TCCGCCTATAAATACACAGAATGACCAAGGAAGCTCATTCTCTCATGTGTACTATATGTTTATAATGTATAATACATTTATAGTGTACAATAAACTTAAAATTTAACATATGTTTGTAATTTACCATATGTCTCTCATGTGCAATATGTTCATAATTTACAATAAATTTAAAATTGAACATATGTTAATATGTTTAATATCAATAATGTCAATATGTTCCTTTAATTCATACCTCAATCATTCCAGACTAAAAACCATGCACACAAGTCCAAACCACAGTGATTATAACTTTAAAACTTTATTACATGAACAGGAAAACAGGGAAAAAATGAATGAACTGGAATAATTTATAGTGGAAGTAACTTCCTTGAGCGTTCTGCAAGTCTCCCGTTTTATCCGCAACCATGCCGCAAATGTTCCGCATGTACTCCGCAAACCTTCTGTGAGTATTCAGTGGGGATTCTGTGGCCGCTTTTGACCACCCAGAAGAAGGAGGAATGCTCGCAGAATGTTCATGGAAGACTTGTGGAATAAAAGGAACAATCACGGAACGTTTGCAGAAAGGACGGAATGTTTGCGGACGGACTGTGGAACGTGAGGGAACACTGTCGGAATATTTTTCCATGAACGTACTTTTAAACATGTTCAAAACCACGTTCATGGAAGATTTTGGCCTGGCAGAAGAGGAGGAATACCTTCGGAATCATACGGAAGGACACGGAAGATGACGGAATGACTGAGGAATGACTGAGGAACGTTGGAGGATAACTACGGTTTTGATTCCACAAGTCTGCCACGCTCCAGAGAAATGGGGGTGTAAGAGTTTAATGTAAAGAGATCAGGAAATCACATCTGCAGTGTTGAGCGTAATTATTAACCGATAAAAATATACAGTATACAACCAGTTCATGACTAGCTCAACTGTGTCCAGTGCTGGCATACAGTATGAGAGGAATAAAACACATCCACGTATAGGTCGTAACAGTGGCTCCGCCTCTTGTTTTTCTGTCATAACACTCACTCATTCATTTGCTGAATTGTTTAATTCTATTAGGATTGCAGGAAGCCTGAGCCCATCTTAGCCAAGACTGGATAAAGGCTGGGTACAGCCTGAACAGCACACCAGACAGCAGACATATGCACACCCACACGCACGCACACACACACACACTCACACACACACAGATATAATTAACACTCACACAATGATGGGGGGAAACCCCCACAAGCAGAAGCATGCCATGTGATCTCAGAACTTGAACCCAAGACCATCTTGCTGTGAGGTGGACATGCTAACCACTACGCCACTGTGCCACCCTATTGTAGCACTAAAAAAAACAACTTCATTTCATCATTTCCATCTATTCCAGCACTTTCTCTTCATCCCCCTCCATGTACCTCTATCTCTCGTTCTTGCTCCGTCTCTCTTGAGGTCACCCAGTTGAACTTGGTGTGCACATTAGCGACTACCGTTGTCAGGGAAACTAATATGGCGTTGGAAGACGCCCGTAACCATGGAGATTCATTACTGATATTAGCTGTGAAGCACAAGGAATTAAAAAATGGAGTTTTGTCCATCATTAGTTTTATGAGTGTGTGTGTGTGTGTGTGTGTGTGTGTGTGTGTGTGTGTCTGAATATTTCTTAAAAAGGCCGCACCATCCGTAGGAGAACATCCTGATCATACAGTAGATGATTTTTCTTTCTTTGACACTGTGAAGGTGCAAGGTGCTCGTTTGCTCATTTGCAGCCGTTGATCGTACACACGAGGATGGTTTTTAATTGCAAGTGCTGCCTCGGCCGCCATGGTCATCATGTGACAATGTAAGAAGCAAATCAAATTAAAAAAAAAGGAAAAGGGTAGAAAATATATAAATAAATGAAATCTGTTTGTGGCATAATTAAAAAGTAAAAAAAAAGAAGACTGGGAATGACACAAGGGATTGGCGCTATCAAAGTCGGTGGTGTTTAAAATTCGCCCTCAGCGTTATGGATTGCTGTGGACTCCACAGGGATGTCTTTGCCTTTGTAAAGAGCCACAGAATGTTTCCCTTGTTCTTATGTAAATTAACTTGTTTTGTTTTTTCTATTAAAATTTATTATATTTTTAAAAAAAAACGAAAAGAGTGAAAATGTTACATTTTATGTCTGATGATTTTGGAAGGAGTCGCCAGTGTCAGAGGTAAAGCTGAGACTTTAGAAAAAAAGATGTATACATGGGTTACAGACAGTAGGAAAGGTTGTTTATCTCTGCTATAACGAGCACGTACTTGACCAGAGATTTTAATTTTTAATTGCATTCTGGTAAAATTGTGTTGTAATAATGGAAGCAGTACATGAAACTCTGTGGGTGGGATGTCCCAGGGTGGTAACACCCTTTTCTGTGACATCATCACAAAGTGCGTTGGCCATGTGTCACACACTCGTGGGACATCGTGACAAACAAGGACACATAATCTGTACCCTGGCAGAGCATCACTCCGTGTTATTCCCATTACATAGTAAATCCTACAATATACCACTTCGGGACATGTATAGAGAAAGAGTTTCTCCTCTTTACTGTACCTTCATCACGCCATTGATTATTTTCCTGTACCTGCACACCACCCAGACTTTCTCTTCTGTATGAATCATGCTGTCTGAGATGCACTGCTCTGCATTTTATTCCATGCACACCAACATGCAGATTTTTCTTTTTCCAATAACCGATATATCTCCTCCACCGAATGCTTTTCATCTGCATCCAGATCTGCTCAAGTGATTTATGAGCTGATTATGAAATGATTTATCGCGGCCCCCAACCTCGCTGCCAGTCTTCTCTTCACCATATTACAGCATATTACAGCATGAATAGAAATAACCTAATCACTAAGAAACTGTCTGTCAGCGCCGCCAAATAGACTCGGACAATTGTGTCTTTTTGTCGCAGGAGCCAGTTTGGATCACCCTAAGCGATCGGAAAATGTTTCAAGGGCCAAAAGACTCTTGGTTCGGAAAACTGGTTCAAAAGCAGAACCAAAACAAGGCTGTCCTGGAACCAATAGCTGCTTAAAGTATATACAGAGCTGACAACAGGGTTATCTTGACCCAATAATCCCCACTGAGACAACAGTTACGCAACAGCCAAGCTAGTAGAGCATTTGTTTTTCTTAATCCAGTGGTTCACTACTGTTGTTCTGCTCGGCACGAGCAACAAGAAACGGCGAGAGTCAAATAAAGACAGTTCTGAGTTGGAACCAAACTACAATCTTTGCCAGACCTCACAGCGAGTTTGTGGTATTGAAACGTGAGCTGTAAAAATATCGCCAGCATGATGGCGCACGATGGACAACTCTTGGCCAGGATATTTGAGTGATTCTTGTTTCATGTTGGGGCGGGGCTTGCAATTAAGTTTGCAATCATGTTCAAGACTTACTTCTTTATTAAAGTTGGATGTGTTCTTGCGATTTTCACATTACGAATGGTCCCAAGAAATGGCACTGGAGATTCTTTTGTAAAGCCATAAAAATGAAATGAATTATTAAAAATGTAAAATAAATATCTCCTTTCAAACAAAACAACAACGAGGGCAACAATCTAGCTCGCTAGCTGTGACAAACGATATAGTGCAGAAAGTGTTTGATTTTTATTGATCACAGCTCTGGATTGTAACTTGAACAAAACGGTTGATGTGTACAGTAGTACACGCACTGTGCGTAGTGTGATGATACATGGTATTGTTTTCAAAGTAACAGCTGACATGTTAGAATGAGAGTAAAATAAGTTTCTCTTCATCGCTCAGCAAAGGAAACAGGCCCTAACAACCAACAGAGTGTTCAGTGGGCTGAATAAATCTCATCTACACTACAGTCTATAAACTCTGTCTTAGAAAACAGTGCTCATCCAAACGCTGCCTTGCTTCATGAGCAGCTGTCTTCAAGTTTGAAAGAACATCAGGATCCAGTTAGGACAAATCCTGGTACCCCTCTGTGCACCGACTCCTGATGAGTTCGGCTACTGTTAATGAGCCAGCTGATCCTGATGCACAATCACCACCTGGATCCTGGACAGGAAAAGAACTCAATATCACACTACTCAATAAATAAATAAATATTTAAATGTTTTTTTTTTAAATATAAATAACCAACTCTAGTGTCACAAAAGCTTCTCATGAGCTGGCAAAACGTAAGGCTCAGGAGGAAATTTGAACACTATTGAGATGAGATTAGCTTTCCACGTGGATGTGGGGTGGCATCGGCCATGCTGATGTTTTCCTCTCTGCTAGTCTGAGCCAATTACAGAGACCTTTTACTTGTCGGATAATTTTAGTACAATCTGGATGCACGATTCTGCAGCCAGATGCTGCCTCGTGTATTTCAACTTCTTCTCCTTGTCGTATTCAGTTGCCCAGCATGTACTGTACACTAGATACTTCCATAATTTTGTGATCCTCAGCAGACTGATTAAAGCGATGATTATAACGACAGGTGCAGAAATAATGCCACTGTTTATGTTTATAATGAAGCACGTCATAAACCTTTTGCAAACAAAAGGATTAATTTTCTACATCATCAGAGTTCAAATCACAGCTTTGTAATAATGCACACACTGGATGTTGTTTCCATAGTGACAATTTATTTAGGTGCAGAGACTCATTCAAACTTTAATGTTCAATTTGTTTTTTTAATTTTTAAATTTCCATGTAAGACCGAAAGAACACCAGAGGGTGTCAAAGTCAGCCATCTGGGAGGAGCTTGGAGAAGAACCACTTCCTCCACTGCATTAAGAGGAGCCAATTGACGTGGCTTGGGCATCTGATTACAATACTTCCCAAATGCCTACCTGGTGTGGGGTTTCGGGCATTTTCCCAACCTCGGGGTCGACCCAGAACAAGCTAGATTAACTACATCTTTCAGTTCGTCTTGGAATACCTTGGTGTTCCCTCGAAAGAGCCGGAGAAAGAGGTTGGGGAGAGAGATGTCTGGATTATACTGCTTAGGCTGCTTCCCCCGCGACTCGACAACGGAACAAGCGGAAGATGATGATGATGGTAAGATAGAAAGTAAAGAAGGCAATGAAAAAATGTAACTACTTATTAATTTGAAAATTTTTCCCAACTTTGGCAACCTGCATTCTTATTGTGGGAGAATGTAAAAAAACAACACAAAACAAGTTTGTTCTTCATACGTCACAACTCAGCAGAACATCAGGAATAAACTTTACAGCTCAGAAACGCTTGGAGACATAAATGGCATCCATCACCTGCTAAAAATCTGACCTTTCCATCCATCTGAATTTATTTATTTATTTATTTTTTTTTTTCTTTGCACTGGTGACCATGAATAAAATTGATGGCACATATAAGGAGGGGAATAATGCATATAAATACTAAAATCCATATTCTGCTCAAAAGGCCTTGCCCCAACACAAGATATGGACAAAACTTACACTACTACTTTTAATAATAATTCTTCATGGCAAGACATGGTGAGAATGTGTGGGAATCCTTATTGCCCCATGTCTCGATGCCCACACATTAGGGTTTTTCCCCGGTCGACCAAAGTGTAGAGTCCCTTCGCCTTGGGGAGGGGGGGGGGGGGGGGGGTCCTGACTGCTTTTTGTGTTTATGCACCAAATGACAGTTCAGACTACACACCCTTCTTGGAGTCTTTAGGGGTGAATTGGAGAAGGCTTGTTTGGGAGACTTACTCATTGTGCTGGGAGAGTTCAACGCCCATGTAGGCAAAGATAAGGTGACCTGGAAGAGTGTGAACAATAGGTACAGCCTCTTCAGTCTGAACCCAAATGGTGTTTCATTGTTGGACTTCTGTGCTCCTCACAGTTTGCCCATGATGAACACCATATTCAAACATAAGGGTGTCCATAAGTGCACTTGGCATCAGGACATCCTAGGTCACAGTTCAATGATAGACTTTGTAGTCATGTCATCAGATTTACGGCTGCATATTCTGGACACTCGTGTGAAGAGAGAAGCTGAGTTGTCAAGCAATCACCACCTGGTGGTGAGCTGGCACCGATGGCAAGGGATGCTGTCCTCCAGACCTCGCAGGCCCAAACATGTACAGGTCCTTCTCAAAAAATTAGCATATTGTGATAATGTTCATTATTTTCTGTAATGTACTGATAAAAATTAAACTTCCATATATTTTAGATTCATTACACAACAACTGAAATATTTCAGGTCTTTTATTGTTTTAATACTGATGATTTTGGCATACAGCTCATGAAAACTCAAAATTCCTATCTCAAAAAATTAGCATATCATAAAAAGGTACCCTAAACGAGCTATTAACCTAATCATCTGAATCAACCAATTAACTCTAAACACCTGCAAAAGATTCCTGAGGCTTTTAAAAACTCCCAGCCTGGTTCATTACTCAAAACCGCAATCATGGGTAACAATGCCGATCTGACTGCTGCCCAGAATGCCATCATTGACACCCTCAAGCAAGAGTGTGAGACACAGAAAGAAATCTCTGAGCGAATAGACTGTTCCCAGAGTGCTGTATCAAGCCACCTCAGTGGGACGTCTGTAGGAAGGAAAATGTGTGGCAGAAAACGCTGCACAACCAGAAGAGGTGACCGGACCCTGAGGAAGATTGTGGAGAAGGGCCGATTCCAGACCTTGGGGGACCTGTGGAAGCAGTGGACTGGGCTACAGGTGCCGCATTCCCCAGGTCAAGCCACTTTTGAACCAGAAGCAGCGGCAGAAGCGCCTGACCTGGGCTACAGAGAAGCAGCACTGGACTGTTGCTCAGTGGTCCAAAGTACTTTTTTGGGATGAAAGCAAATTTTGCATGTCATTCGGAAATCAAGGTGCCAGAGTCTGGAGGAAGACTGGGGAGAAGGAAATGCCAAAATGCCTGAAGTCCAGTGTCAAGTACCCATAGTAAGTGATGGTCTGGGGTGCCATGTCAGCTGCTGGTGTTGGTCCACCGTGTTTTATCAAGGGCAGGGTCAATGCAGCTAGCTATCAGGAGATTTTGGAGCACTCCATGCTTCCATCTGCTGAAAAGCTTTATGGAGATGAAGATTTCATTTTTCAGCACGACCTGGCACCTGCTCACAGTGCCAAAACCACTGGCAAATGGTTTACTGACCATGGTATTACTGTGCTCAATTGGCATGCCAACTCTCCTGACCTGAACCCCATAGAGAATCTGTGGGATATTGTGAAGAGAAAGTTGAGCAACACCAGTCCCAACACTGTGGATGAGCTTAAGGCCGCTATTGACGCATCCTGGGCCTCCATAACACCTCAGCAGTGCCACAGGCTGATTGCCTCCATGCCATGCCGCATTGAAGCAGTCATTTCTGCAAAAGGATTCCCGACCAAGTATTGAGTGCATAACTGAACATAATTATTTGAAGGTTGACTTTTTTTTGTATTAAAAACACTTTTTTTTACTGGTCGGATAAAACATGCTAATTTTTTGAGATAGGGATTTTTGGTTTTTCTATACTTTTTTGCCAAAATTATCAATATTAAAACAATAAAAGGCTTGATCTACTTCAGTTGTGTGTAATGAATCTAAAATATATAAAAGTATAATGTTTATCAGTACATTACAGAAAATAATGAACTTTATCACAATATGCTAATTTTTCGAGACGGACCTGTAGTTAGGTTTCTCTGGGAACATTTTGGCTGTCCTGAAAGGGGTGCGTGACATGGAATCTGAATGGGCAATGTTTCATGCCTTCCTTCCTGAGGCGGCAGTCCATAGCCATGGCCAGAAGGTGATCAATGCCTGTCATGGTGATAACCCCCAAACCCGATGGTGGGAAGGAGGCCATTCAACTGAAAAAGGAGGCCTATCGTGTCTCATTGGCCTGTGGAACTCCGAAGGCAACAGACAGGTACTGGCAGGCCAAACGTGCTGCAGTTTGAGCTGTCGCCAATGCAAAATCTCATGCATGGGAAGAATTCAGTGAGGCCCTGGATAGTGAGTATCAGTTGGCCTCAAAAAGGTTCTGGACCACCATCCGACACCTCAGGAGGGAGAAGCATTTCTCCACAAATACTGTTTATAGTGGAAGTGGGAGCTGCTCACCTAGTCTGGGGATGTTGTCCGGTGGTGGACGGAATACTTCGAGGACTGCCTCAACCCCACCAACATGAGAGGAGGAAGATCCTGGGGTTTGGGTAGGGGTTCACCCATCACTGGAGCTGAGGTCACTGAGGTAGTCAAAAAGCCTCTTGGTGGTTGGGCTCCTGGGTAGGATGAGATCTGCTCTGAATATCTCAGGCCTCTGGATGTTGCAGGACTGTCTTGGTTGACATGTCACTGCAGCATCGTGTTCATCGAGGGCCGTACCTCTGGATTGGCAAACCAGGGTGGTTGTCCTTCTATTTTAATTCCAATTATTGTGGACTCACAAATCTCAGGCCTCCGGGGAAAATCTATGCAGACTGGAGAGGAGGATCCGACTGAACCTCAGATTCAGGAGAAACAACGTGGATGACATTCACTATTCAGTGCACAAGTCTGCCTCAAACACTACCAGCATGAGAGCGAGCAAGAATGAAGACTGTGATTATGGAAATACAGGGAGTGTTTGGGCTGATGCAGTGTTCAGGGTGAGAGTTGGGATTGTTTGCAGTGACAGTGGAAATGCTTGGGATGACATAGTGTGTCATAGCCCTGCGATTCCTGGCGAACTGTCCAGGGTGTACTCTGCCCTCGCCCGAAGTTGGCTGGGATGGGCGCCAGCCTCTCCGCGACCCTAATTCGGATTAAGCGGTTACAGAAAAAAAAATGATGAAATGGACATAGTGTGTTTAGGTAGATAGAGGGCAGTGTAGGCTGAGTGGTTAAGGCCATGGGTTACTGATCTGAAAGTCAGTGGTTCAATCCTTACTATCACCACTTTTGGGCCCTTGAGCAAGGCCCTTGACCCTCAATTGCTCAGTTGTATAAAATTATAATAGTCAGCCTAATTATGCAGCTGTGAGGGGTGACACAAGCCAGTGTTCTTTCTCATGCCGGCGCCAAGCCGGGAACCGCCATCAGTACTGTTAACCAATAGGGTGCTGGTGGAAACTGGACTACTGTTAGTCAAAGAAGGAGAAGCGGGAGGCTTGTACGTAGGCAGAGAGAGAAGAGGAAAGGCATGAGTCTGTTGGAGCTATGCCAGGAAAAGCTAGAGAGCTGGTTGACATGATGCAGAGGACGACGGTGGACATACTGTGTGTCCAGGAGACCAGGTGGAAAAGCAGCAAAGCAAGAAGCTTAGGAACAGGGTTTAAGCTGTTTTATCAGGGTGTGGATGAGAAGAGAAATGGAGTAGGAGTAATCTTGAAGGAGGGGTTTGTCAGGAATGTTCTAGAAGTGAAAAAGGTGTCAGACAGAGTGATGACTCTCAAGTTAGAAATAGAAGGTGTGATGTTCAGTGTTGTTAGTGTTATGCCCTAAGGCAGGATGGGAGCTAGAAGAGAAGGAGAGATTCTGGAGTGAGTTAGATTGAGTGATGCAGAATACCCCCAGAGTGAAAGAGTGGTACAGACTTCAATGAACATTTTCGTGCAGGCAACAGAAAGGACGAGGAAGTGATGGCCAGGTTTGGTATTGTGGACAAGAACAAAGAAGGACAGGTGTTGATAAATTTTGCAAAAAGCATGGAAATGGCTGTGGTGAATACTTTCTTCCAGAAGAGACAGGTGCATACAGTGACTTATAAAAGCGGCGGTAGGAGTGTTGCCAGACAGCATAAGATGTTGGTGTGCAGGATGATGCTGATGCTGAGGAAGGTGAAGAAGAAAGAGTGTCATGTTGTCATCAAGGAGAAGTTGAAACAAGGTTTGGGTGGTCAGGAAGTGCTTCCAGATGACTGGACAACTGCAGCTAATGTGATCAGTTAGACAGGTAGGACAATACTTTGTGTTCTCTGGAAAGACAAAGGACAGTACACAAGGAGACTTGTTGTGGAATGAGGAAGTGCAGAAGTGTATACAGAGGAAGAGGTTAGCTAAGAAGAAGTGTGACATTGAGAGGACTGAAGAAAGTGAACAAGAATACAGGGAGATGCGGTGTAAGGCAAAGGCAGCGGTGTCAAAGGCAAAACAGAGGGTGTATGATGACTTGTATGATAGGTTGGACAGTAAGGAGGGAGAAGATGATTTATACAGGTTGGTACAGCACAGAAATAGAGAAGCAAGTTAGTGTGATTAGGACAGAGAGGGAAATGTATTGACTGATGACAGAAGTGTGCTGGGAAGATGGGAAGAGTACTTTGAAGAGCTGATGAATGAGGAAAATGAGAGAGTAGAAAAGGTGAGCGTTGAAGACCGACCAGGACGTAGCAAAGTTTAGTAAGGGTGAAATGAGGAGTGCATTGAAGAGGATGAAGAGTGGAAAGGCGGTTGGTCCTGATGACATACCTGTGGAGGTATGGAAGTGTCGAGGAGAGGTAGCAGTAGATTTTCTGACAAGAACACTCAACAAGGTCTTAGAGAGTCAGAGGATGACAGTGGAATGGAGGAGAAGTGTGCTGGTGCCCATTTTTAAGAACAAGGGAGATGTGCAGAATTGTGGCAACTACAGAGGGATAATGTTGATGAGCCATTCGATGAAGTTAGGGGAAAGAATAGCGGAAGCTAGACTAAGGGCGGAGGTCAGCATTTGTGAACAACAGTTGTGTTTCTTGCCAAGAAAGAGCACCACAGACGCAGTGTTTGCTTTGAGGATATTAATAGAGAAGTATAGAGAAGGTCAGAGGGAGCTGCATTGTGCCTTTGTGGATCTGGAGAAAGCATATTACAGGGTGCCGAGAGAGGAACTGTGGTATTGCATGAGGAAGTCTGGAGTAGCAGAGAAGTATGTTCGAGTGATGTAAGACATGTATGAGAGATACAAGACAGTGGTGAGGTGTGCTGTCAGTGTAACATAAGAGTTCAAGGTGGAGGTGGGACTGCATCAAGGGTCAGTTCTGAGTCCCTTCTTATTTGCTATGGTGATGGACAGGCTGACAGACAAGGTTAAACAAGAATCTCCATGGACTATGATGTTTGCAGATGACATTGAGAACTGTAGTGAGAGTAGAAAATAAGTGGAGTAAAATCTAGAGAAGTGGAGATATGCTCTAGAAAGGAAATAAATGAAGGCTGGCCTCAGTACGACAGAATACATGTGTGTGAACGAGATGATGTGTGATAGGGGGTATCGACATGGATGTAAGGAAAAGTGTACAAGACAGTAGCGATGTTGTATGGGTCGAAACAGTGGCACTGAGGAAAAGACAGGAGGCAGAGCTGGAGGTATCAGAAGATGAAAATGTTGAGGTTCTCTTTGGGAGTAATGAGGGTGGATAGGATTAGGAATGAGTACATCAGAGGGACAGCATATGTAAGATGTTTTGGAAACTGTCAGAGAGGCTAAATTGAGATGGTTTGGACAGAGAAAGGATAGTGAATATATTGGTCGTCGGATGCTGATGTTGGAACTACCAGGCAGAAGGTCTAGAGGATGACCGAAGAGGAGATTTGTGGATGTGGTGAAGGAGGACATGAAGGTGGTTGGTGTAAGATAAGAAGATGCAGAAGATAGGGTGAGATGGAAGCAGTTGATTCGCTGTGGCGACCCCTGAAGAGAACAGCCGAAACGAAAAGAAGAAGAATCAAGTCAGCCAAATGCTGGAAATGTTTAGGGTGATAGTATTCAGGGTAATGAAAGGAGTGTTTAGGGCAAGAGAGGGCGGTGTTAAGGATGACAGAGTGTTTTGATGGTGAGGTGAGACTGTGTAAGGTGAGACGGGGTGTTCATGGTGATGGAGAGAGTGTTTAGGGTAATTTTCTTGAGGGGAGAAAGAATTTCTAGGGTCGTAAAGAGTATTTAGTAAGACAGTGTTGAGCATGATAAAAAGACCGTTTTGGGTGAGAATGTGAGGGTTTTAGGTGATGGGGGAAATCGTGGAGGGATATGGTGCAGAACTCATGATCAGGAGGTCATGAGTCGAGATGTTAGTTATACCCCAAGCATTCTAATATCAGATACCGTTCAAAACGGTATGATAGAGAAACATCATTATAGAAATAGAAGAAATATATAAAGAAATATCATTAACTATCAGATGTCGTACAATACGACATAATAAAGAATACAAAGTATCTAATAAAATAAGTCATTTCATAAAGTAGCAGATATGGTATCATACGATACAGTAAAGAAATTTAAAATATCAGATACAATACGAAACCATATAATAAAGAATATGATGTGTCCAATATATACGGTACGACATAAAGAAATATCATAAAGTATCAGATACAGTATGATACGATATAAAGAATACCACAAAGCATCAGATACAGTACGATACAATATCATAAAGAAATATCATGAAGTATCAGATACCGTGAGACATAATATAATAAATAAATAGCATGAAATATCAGGTACAGTACGATACATTATAATAAAGAATATAAAATAGCTGATATAATAAAAATATCATAAAGTGTCAGATGCAGTACATTACAATATAATAAATAAATATCATAAATAATCAAATACAGAATGATAAAATAATGAATTATCGCAAAGTATCAGATACAATACAATACGATATATAATAAAAAATATCATGAAGTGTCAGATATCATATGATATGATATACCGTATTCAACATGATAAGAGCCCAGGGCACTTATTGAAATGTTACCAGTGGAGTGGAATGGCAAGTACTTATTATCATCAAGGTGGAAAACATAAATAATAACAGAACAATAAAAGAGTTTTACTGGTATTTGTGTTATTCATTTTGTGATATCAACCAAACTACTTACATGAAAGCTGAAAATAAACAGAAAACAGCACAAATTAAAAAAAAAAGACTCCTTACTTTTCTCTCCTGGTGCTGTTCCTTTATACATTTTCGTGGGAGAAAAATCGAGCTAATCAACATGCATGTCAACTTAGAACATGGCACATTGAACCAATCAACACGAACATAAACAAAAGCGCATGGCCAGTAATGTCTTTAAATTTATGAAGTTTGTGAGCAGGAGAATCGAGTGAAAAATACTCGTCATCACATTCTGATAAGTCCATATCTGGCTCATCGATTCAGATCATCCCATAGTTTTGCTGTAGCAGTTTCTAATGGTTCATCGGTTGTTGGACATTTACGAAGAGAACACGACAAAATATTTTCCTGTCTTTTAAGGCACGGCAGAGCAATTAAATGTGTTGCTTCTGATGAACATTATAGACTTTCCCCAGTGGCATGGAGTGTTGAAATACCGTGTAAACTCACAGGCAGTGAATGCCTCATTTTACCGTTACAGAGACTGATCGAATAAAATTGGTAAGTTTGATTTACCATTTTGCTCCCAGTACACAAGGGCGGTTATTAGACGTAAGATCAAAAAAATGTGGGGTGGGGAGGGGGTTATTGGAGCAAGGCTTTTGAATACAGAGATTTGAATACAGTATATAAAGAATATCAAAGTATCAGATACAGTATATGATATGTATAATAAAGAATATGATAAAGTATTAGATACCATACGATATCATAAAGAAATATCAAAGCTCAGATACCATACGATACAAAATAAGGAATATCATAAAGTATTAGATACAGTCCGATATGATACAATAAAGAAATATCATAAAGAATCAGATACTGTATGCTACGATATAATAAAGAATATAAATATTCAGATACAGTACGTTATGAAATCAAAGAAATATCAAAGTATCAGGCACAGCAATATACGATATAATAAAAATATAAAGTATCACAGTACGATACGACGAAGAAATATCATAAAGAATAAAATGCCACACGACATGATATAATAAATAATATCATAATGTAATCAGACATAGTGCGATATGATACAATAAAGAAACAAAGTATCAAATACCATACCAGACGATATAATGAAGCATTTCATTAAGTATCAGACAAAGCCTGATGCGATATAATAAAAAAATATTAAAAAGTATCAGATACCTTATGATAAGATATAATAAAAAAGTATCACAAAGTATCAGACACCGATACGACAAAATAAAGAAAAACTGTATCACAAAGAATCAGATACAGTATGATACGATAAAATAAAATACAAAATCATAAAGTATCAGATACAGCAATATGCTATATAATAAAAAAATATAAAGACTCTTACAGTACGATACAATATGCTGAAGAAATATCAAAGCATCAGAAGCCGGACGATACGAGAGAATAAAAATATAAAATATCAGATACAATATGATACGATATAATAAAGAAAAATCAAAATATCAGATACCGCACAGTGCGATAAAATAAAGCTCATCATAAAATATTACATACAGTTTCATACGATATAATAAATATCATAAAGAATCAGGGGGCAGTGGTGGTCTAGGGCGCTGGATCGCTGATCCAAAGGTTGGAGGTTCGAGTACCACTCTCCACAAGGTGGCCGCCACCCCCCCCCCCCCCCCAGTGCAGATAACTGGGTTATTAAAGGCCGGCCATGTCTCTCACTGTCTATGGTGTGAGGCATGTAAAAGGCTGACTTTCGACAAGAGTAGCTGCAAAGGCATTAGTATGTTTCCGAACTGCGATGGCCTGGCGAGCTGTCCAGGATGTCCTCTGCCCTCACCCAGAGTTGGCTGGGATGGGCACCAGCCTCCCCGCGAACCTAAATAGGATTAAGCAGTTATAGAAATGAACAGAAACTATCAGACATCGGACAATACGATATAATAAAGAAAATCATAAAATATCAGACACGTATGATCTTTTTCTTTCGGCTGTTCCCTTCAGGGGTCACCACAGTGAATCATCTGCCGCCATGTCACCCTATCCTCTGCATCTTCTACTCTTACACCAACTACCTTCATGTCCTCCTTCACCACATCCATGAATAGTCTCTTTGGTCTTCCTCTGGGCTTTATACCTGGTAGTTCCAACCTCAGCATCCTACTACCAATATACTCACTATCCCTCCTCTGTACATGTCCAAACCATCTCAATCTAGCTCCTCTGACTTTGTCTCCAAAACCTCTTACATGTGCTGTCCCTCTGGTGTGCTCATTCCTGATCCTATCCATCCTCATTACTACCAAAGAGAACCTCAACACATAATCAAGAAATATCATAAAGAATTGCATAACGTACAAAATGAGAGAATAAAGCATTTCTTAAATTATCAAATACCGTATGACACGATTTAATAAAGAAATATCATAAAGAATCAGATACTGTACGATATGATATAATAAAGAATATAAAATATAATATACAGTCTTCTCCTTTCGGCTTTTCCCTTCAGGGGTCGCCACAGCAAATGATCTGCCTCCATCTCACCCTATCCTCTGCATCTTCTTCTCTTACTCCAACTACCTTCATGTCCTCCTTCAACACATCCATAAATCTCCTCTTTGGTCTTCCTCTAGGCCTTATACCTGGTAGTTCCAACCTCAGCATCCTACTTCCAATATACTCACTATCCCTCCTCTGTACATGTCCAAACCGTCTCAATCTAGCCTCTCTGACTTAGTCTCCAAAACCTTAGTGCCAAACTCTCTCTATTTGTAGACAACCTCTCTGACTGTCGATTGATGACCATCCAGACTTTTAACGATGGTTTTGTATCCTTTCCCAGCTTTATAGAAATCCACAATTCTTGATTGCAGGTCTTCCGACAGCTCTTTTGAGCGAGCCATGGTGCACATCAGACAATGCTTCTCATCAAAATAATTCTTACCAGGTGTGTGTTTTATAGTGGGCAGGGCAGCTTTAAGCCACTCATCAGTGATTGAGCACACACCTGACTTAAATTGTTTGGTAAAAATTGGTTTCAATTGCTCTTTAAGTCTCCTTAGACAGAGGGTTCAGTTACTTATTCCTCCCCCTTCTGTCATTGTTTGCATGCTATCCTCATTAAGTTATGAAAACCTATAAATGTTTGGGTGGTTTTAGTTAAAGAAGACACTGTTTTTTCATCTGTGTGATTTTGACAAATATCAGATCACATTTGATGGTGATTTAATGCAGAAATGTGAGAAATTCCAAAAGGTTCAGATACTTTTTCATACCACTGTACTTAGACTTTGTCTCCCAAACCTCTTACATGTGTTGTCCCTCTGATGTACTCATCCTATTCATCCTCGTTACTCCCAAAGCAAACCGCAACATTTTCATCTCTGTTACTTCCAGCTCTGCCTCCTGTCTTTTCCTCAGTGGCACTGTTTCTAAAAAATATAACCTACAGTACGGAAAGAAATACCATGAACTATCAGCTACCCACTATACGATATGACAAAGAATATCATAAAGTATCAAATATAGTATGATACACTATAAAAAAAGAATATAAAGTATCAGATACCATACAAAACAAAATGATAAAGAAATATCATAAAGTATCAGATACAGTACAATTGATATAATAAAGACATATCATCAAGTAACAGATAGTGTATGATATAATACAAAAAAAGAATATAAAGTATCAGATATTGTACGATACGCTAAAATAAATAAATATCATAATGTACCAGATACACTATGATATGATATATAATAAAGAATATCAAAATATCAGAGACCGTACAACACGATATAATAATGAAATATCATAAAATATCAGATACTGTACGATACGACAAAGAAATACAATAAAGTATCTGATACATACGATATGATATAATAAAGAATATAAAATATCAGATACAGTACAATACGATATAATGAAATAAAATATCAGATACAGTACGATATGATATAATGAAATATAAAATATCAGATACAGTACGTGACTATATCATCAAGAAATAAAATAAAGAATTGGATACCGTACAAAGTGACAAAAGAACTAAATTTCATGAAGTGTCAGATACCGTATGATACGATATAATCAAGAAATATAAAGAATCAGATACAGTACGATATGATATAATAAAGAATATCATAAAGCATCAGATACCATATGAAACGAAATAGTAAAGAAATATCATTAAGTATCAGACACAGTACGATACAATATAATAAAGAAATGTCAAAGAATGAGAAAAATAAAATGTCAGAATATAAAATATAAGATACCATATGATACACTAAATTTTATAAAGTGTCAGATACTGTATGATACGATATAATAAAGAATATCATAAAGTATCAGATACAGTGTGATATGATATAATAAATAATATGAGAAAGTATCAGATATCATACAATGCGATATAGTAAAGAAATATAAAGTATTCGGTACAGTACCTTACTATATAATCAAGAAATATCATAAAGCATTAGATACCGTAAAATATGAAATGATAAAGAAATTTCATAAAGTATCAGATACAGTACAATATGAGAGAATAAAGCATTTCCTAAGGTATCAGATACTGTATGACATAATACAATAACGAAATATCATAAAGCAGACACATTACAATATGAGATTATAAAGAATAAAGAATAGAGTACGATACAATACAATAAAGAACTTCACACTTCAAAATGCTGACCTCTGCCCTTAGTCAAGCTTCCACTATTCTTCCTCATAACTTCATCGTATGGTGAATCAACTTTATCCCTCTGTAGTTGCCACAACTCTTCACTTGTCCCTTGTTCTTAAAAATGGGCACAAGCACACTTCTCCTCCATTCCTCCGGCATCTGCTCACTCTCTCAGACCTTGTTGAATGTTCTTGTCAGAAAATTTCTACCTCGCCTAGACACTTCCATACCTCCACAAGTATACCTTCCACATCAGGACCAACTACCTTTCCACTCTTCATCCTCTTCAATGCACTCCTCACCCTCTTCAATGCACTCCTCACTTCACCTTTACTAATCTTCACTACTTCCTGGTCCACAGCAGTAACCTCTTCTACTCTTTTTTCTCTCTCATTTTCCTCATTCATCAGCTCTTCAAAATACTCTTTTCATCTTCCCAGCACACTTCTGTCATCAATCAATACATTTCCCACTCTTTCCTTAATCACTCTAACTTCTGCACGCCCTTCCCATCTCTATTTCTCTGCTGTGCCAATCTGTATAAATCATTTTCTTTCTCCTTACTGTCCAACCTAGCATACCTAGCATAAGTCATCATACACCCTCTGTATTGCCTTTGACACCACTACCTTTACCTTACACCGCATCTCCCTGTACTCCTGTTTGCTCTCTCAATGTCCCACTTCTTCTTAGCTAACCTCTTCGTTTGTACACACTCCTGCACTTCCTCGTTCCACCACCAAGTCTCCTTGTCTACTGTCCTTCCAAAGGACACACCAAGTACTGTCCTACCTGTCTCCCTGATTACATTAGCTGTAGTTGTCCAGTCATCTGGAAGCACTTCCTGACCGCCTGTTTCAACTCCTCTTTGAAGACAACATGACACTCTTCCTTTTTCAGCTTCCACCACTTTGTCTTCTGCTCTACCTTTGCCTTCTTCACCTTCCTCACCATCAGTGTCATCCTACACACCATCCTATGCTGTTTGTCAACACTCTCACCCACAGCTACTCTACAGTCACTGACTTCGTTCAAATTACATCGCCTACATAAGATGTAGTCTACCTGTGTGCTCCTACCTCCGCTTTTATAAGTCACCCTTTGTTCCTGTCTCTTCTGGAAGAAAGTATTCACCACAGCCATTCCCATCCTTTTTGCAAAATATATTAACACCTGTCCTTCTGTGTTCCTGTCGTGGATACCAAACCTGCCCATCATTTCCTCGTCCCCTCTGTTGCCTGCACCAAAATGTCCATTGAAGTCTGCACAGATGACCACTCTTTCACCTCTGGGGGTACTCTGCATCACTTCATCTAAGTCACTACAGAATCTCTCCTTGGTGGAGAGGCTATGTACTGACAGGGAGAGACTTACTCACTCAGCTCCCCTTTTCACAGGCAAGCTGCTAGCCAGCGGTGTTAGTTGAAAGCGAGAGGTGACAAGCACTACTACTACTACGACCACAACTACTGCACTTTGTGCATCACAACACCCATTTGACACACACTAACTCACTCCAGAATCTCTCCTTCTCTTCTAGCTCACATCCTGCCTGTGGGGCATAAGCACTAACAACATTGACTATCACGCCTTCAATTTCTAACTTGAGACTCATCACTCTGTCTGATGCTCTTTTCACTTCTTGAACATTCCTGACAAACCCCTCCTTCAAGATGACCCTTACTCCATTTCTCTTCCCATCCACACCATGATAAAACAGCTTAAACCCTGCTCCAAAGCTTGTAGCCTTGCTACCTTTCCACCTGGTCTCCTGAACACACAGTATGTCCACCTTCATCCTCTGCATAATGTCAGCCAGCTCTCTATTTTTTTCTGACATAGTTCCAACATTCAAAGTCCCTACTCTCAGTCCTAGATGCATGCCTTTCCTCTTCTTTCTCTGCCTATGGACACGCCTCCTGCCTCGCCTTCTTCGACCAACAGTACTGAAATTTCCAAAAGCACCCTGTTGGTTAACATGTTGGTCTTTGTTAACCTAGGCCTCGACCGATCCAGTATGAAATTCATTTTGATGATTCGCATCCTGAATTCTGGTGCAAGTTTTACACCGGATGCCCGTCCTGTCGCAACCCTCTGCATTCATTCGGGCTTGAGATCGGCGTGAGGACGAACACTGGCTCGTGCCCCCCCTCACGGCTGCATTACAATATAATAAAGAAATATCATGAAGTATCAGATTTAGTATGATACGATATAATAAAGAATATAAAAAATCCGATCATAAAGAATGATCATATAATAAAGAAATATCATAAAGTATCAGATACAGTACGATACAATATTATAAAGATATCATAAAGCCTCAAATGATGATATGGTATGATAGGATATAATAAAAAAATCGTAAAGAATCAGATACAGGATGATACGGTATTATAATGAAGATAATAAAGTATCAGATACCGTATGATACAACAAAGAAATATGATAAAAGTATCAGATATAATATGATACGATGAAGAAATATCACAACGCATCAGATACCGTGTGATACGATATTATAAAGAAATAGTATAAAGTATCAGATACAGTGCAATATGATATTAAAGAAATACCATAAAGTATCAGATAGCATATGATACAGTATAATAAAGAATATCATAAAGTCTCAGATACAGTACAGTATGATAAAGAATATCATAAAATTGTCACAGTTGAGGTCATTTTCTGTAACCAATTAATCCTAGTTAGGGTCACGGGTAGGCTGGTGCCCATGCCAGCCAAGTCTGGGTGAGGGCAGAGTACATCATGGATAGCTCGCCAGGCAATCACATGTTGGGAACACACTGACGGCTCTGTAGCCTGCTCTTGTTGAAAGTCAGCAATGGCACTTTTACATGAACCTCACACCATAGACAGTGAGAGACATGGCCGGCCTTTGATAACTCAGTTAGCTGCACTTGGGGGGGTGGGGTGGGGTGGGGGGTCCAGTGACAACCTTTTGGAGCGTGGTACTCAAACCCCCAACCTTAGTTTCAGAGATCCAGCACCCTATACCACTAGGCCACCACTGCCCATTGACAAAGTATGATATGATAAAGAATAGAAAGTATCAGCTACTGTACAATACAATAAAATAATGAAATATAAAGTATCGTATACAGTACAGTATGATATAATAAAGAATGTGAACAGTCAGATACAGTACAAGATGATATACAGACGCTCCTCGACTTACGTTTTTAATTGGTTCCGGACGGCCGAACGCAAGTTGAAAGTTGTTACAGTGACATATGACATATGATGTGTGACGTATGATGCTCATACTGTACTATACATCCATAAATACCATTACCGTATCTCATAAAACACCCCTAAATTAATTATTATAAACATAACATTGTAAAATAATATCAAATATATCAAATAATATCAAAATTTATTTCTAATAAATTATATTCAAGCAAAATAATTTAAATCAAATACACTCATCAAATACAGTATCAAATATAACCTTTAACATTCTCTATGATGTGATCTTTCTGCTTGTAAATGGTTCCGATGGTCCCGATGGTTGACGGGTGAGCCGACTCACTTCTTAAGCACTTAAGAAGTTTAAAAACAGCCAATCAATGATTACAATATGTGAGGTGCTCAATACCGAAAGTAGTGCACTTGCAGAAAGTAGTTTACTTGCTTTAAACAAAGCGCGGATTATACGGACTTCCGGTCTTTTAAGTGCGCAAGGGCGCCGTTGAACTCATTTAGTACTCAGCCTGCACTGATGTGAATCACTGATGTGAATCAGCAGAGCAAAGAGTTCTCTTTCTTGGGTTTTCATTCATTTAACAACTCTCTTTGCTTAACTGAGTATGCATGGTAGACACTGAGCAGATAGTTAATTCATCTCTGTGTGTATATATATATATATATATATATATATATATATATATATATATATATATATATATATATAAAACTCAACTGGGAAGAAGCAGGGGCACGTTTGTAAACAATGGACAGAGCATCATTACATCAGTTTACTATGTAGGTACATATAAACTCAAAATTTGACTTGACTGAAAAAAAAAACAAAAAAAAAAACGTAAAAGCGAAAAAACGTAAAACGGATGAACGTAAGTCAGGGAGCGCCTGTAATAAAGAAATATTAAAGTATCAGATACCATATGATACAATATAATAAAGAATATCCTAAAATTGACAGTATGATATCATAAAAGAAATACCATAAAGTATAAGATACAGTATGATACAGTTTAATAAAGAAATACCATAAAAGATCAGATACAGTACAGTATGTTATAATAAAGAATATCATAAAAATGACACAGTGTGTTATGATATTATAAACAATATAAAGTATCAGCTACTATATGATATGATAAAATAAAGAAATATCATAAAGTATCAGATATGGTACTATACGATATAACAAAGAAATATCATAAAGTATCAGATACCATACCATACAACAAAATAAAGAAATATCATAAAGAATCAGATACAGGATGATATGGTATTATAAAGAATATCATAAAGCGATGGTCCCCAAACTACGGCCCACGGGCTGGATGCAGCCCGCCTCCATATTTGACCCGGCCCCCAAGAACAATACCAGAAATGCATTATGTTTGTTTTTTGTTTGTTTGTTTTTACTCAGTCTGGCCACGCGATCGAGACTAATGCACACGTATAATGTGAGATTCTATTCCATGCTTTCTGCAGTGTGTGCCCCAATCTGAAACACCCAAAAAGGTTAGGAAAGAGAAAAATTGATTCAGAATGCAGGATGTTTAACCTACAGTGGACAAACATTTTTTTTTGTTTGTTTTGTTCAATGCAAAGAAAAGGCTGTTTGTCTCGTCTTTCAAGAGGTGGTGGCAGTATTTAAAGAACACAATCTGCGTCGACACTATGAACCCCGTCACAAAGACAAGTGTGATTGCCAAATGCGAGAAGACAAACTCTCGAAGCTAAAACGTGGACTGTTAGCTCAACAGCATACATTTGTTCGCCAAGCTCAGCTGAACCCGTCATCCGTATGGGCAGCTTTCAGGTTGCTCAACTGATAGCAAGCAGCAGTGAACCTTTCACTGATGGAGAGTTTGTCAAGAAATGTTTGAATGCTGTTGTGAAGTAGGCGTGTCCTGAGAAGAAAGATGTCTTTAATCCCGTGAGTCTGTCGGCAAGTACAATCACCAGACGCATTGAAGCTAAACTTGTACCTGTTAAGATTATGCTCGGCACAACAGAAAGTTAATGTTTCATGGACGTTTTCAGTGAAGAACCCAGAGAGGGTTATTTGGTTAATATTTATTTCATTAATAGTGTTATTATTTAGTTCCCAACTTTTTTCTGTGAAGATCACAGAAAGAGTTATTAATAGTTGGTTATGTGTGGCTTTCTGGGAAAAAACAAAACAAAAAAAACAACAAAAAAAAAAACAGTACAATGTTTATCTTTAGGCTCCCGTGATCGTCACACTATTTCTGTTACGAACTGACCACGCCTCCCCATCAGAGAAGGGAAAATCGATGTGGCCCTCACAGGAAAAAGTTTGGGGACCCCGTCATAAACTATCAGATACTGTACGATACGATATACAGTGGAGCCTCGGTACTCGAACTTAATCCATTCCAGATGGCTGTTCGGTTTCCGACTTGTTCGGATTCCGAATCTGCTTTTCCCATTACAATTAATGTAAATGGTCTTTATCTGTATAATACATTTTTTGAACAGAAGTTCAGTAACTCATACCATAGGTCTGCAAATTAAGTGAAAAAATTATTGAATCCAGTACACTATGGTATGGTCTGTCTTGTTAGAGACTCTAACTGCACTGTGGCTTTTGTTTTAGTGTGTTATGGTCTCTCACAAAAGAGTTGCACATTGAAATGCATGTTGGAGAGGGGCGTGGCTGTCACACGTGGGGTGGAGTGCTAAACAAACACACCTGATGCTATTACAGTGACTACGAGTTCCCCATTTCATCGATGAAAATGGGTGCACTTTATTGTTCACAGGGAAGGCACTAGAGCACGGGCACTAGAGCACTAGAAACACGGAAATCAAACTAAAGTGGGAACTGGTGGAGCACGGAACTGAAAGCCAGAGAGATCACAGGGAAGAGATACAATCTTCTAGCACCGGGAAGAGCATTGCTAGTCTTTATAGCCCGTGATTAAATGGAATCAGGTGTGTTTGTTTAGCACTCCACCCTGCGTGTGACAGCCACTCCCTTCTTCAATGTGAATTTCAATGTGTAACTCTTTTGTGAGAGACCAAAACACACTAAAATAAAAACCACAATGAAGTTAAAGCATAAGAACAATAAAGATAAGAATGTTAACCTTTGTGTTGGTAAGTAGTTAGCATCCATAAATGTTGGAGAGGGAGAGAAGAGGAGGATTCCCTTCCATAACAGCTTCAGGTAAATTATCCAAAGGTGTTTTTCCTCTTGCTACCGCTTTGCATGGATGACTCTTCTTCAGGATGTTCCTTTCTTTTCTTGAAGAACATTCCTAAGGTGGCTTGTTTTTACCTTCTTTTCAAAACCTTACGGAAGTGGCTCATAACCTCATCGTTAAAGGTGTTCACAGCGCTGCGAGTGCTTTAGCACTTTAGCTTAGCTTTAGTGCTTTAGTTTTAGGAGGGTGATACGTACATAGTACTGTATCAACCACTTCCCGACTTCCCCAGGATAGCTTTATTAGGGTGACACATAGTATCACTTCCCCGGAACATATATAGTATCAACTTCCATACATAGTATCGGACTTTCGGAAGTCGTGCACTTTTGCTCCCTCTCTGTCTCTTTTTTTTATTTTTTTCACACATTTCTCAAGTTCGACTTCCGGTTTTTGTTCAGTTTCCAGGATGAAAAACTCACAGATTTTTTGTTCGGATTCTGATTTGTTTGAACTCTAGAGCGTTCAGATTCTGAGGCTCCACTGCAATGAAGAAATATCATAAAGTATCAGTTACCGTCCGATACGATATAATAAAGAATACCTGAAGGCATCAGATACAATACGATAAGATATAATAAAGAAATTATTGGTGTTATTATAGGTGTGCCTCAAGTTTTTTTCAAAGAAAAAAGTGTGCCTTGATTAAAAAAAGGTTGAGGCACACCACCAACTGAAAATGTTAAAAATTGAAACTCTGGAGCCTATATTAACAATTTAAAGTCATTATCCTCAAATTTTCTTTAACAGGATTCAAGTAAACACAAATAAATATCTCTTTTATTTCTACTCAGTCAGTGTGAAGCCTGGGCCTGTTTGGATGAACACAGAGCTAATATCCTGACAGGAATCGAAGAAAGACACACACCAAGCTCTTCCTCAACAGCTCTCATCTTCCTTAGTCTCCTGGTTTCGTGTTTTTATGGAAGTCAGGCTTGAAAAGCTTACTTGGCACGATACCACTGTTGGACAGCCTTTCATCACAAACCAAGCACAACAGTACCGGTGTAGTTTCATCTCTCTTAAACGTGAATCCAAATGACAGATAGCTTTCGTCGTATTGCCTCGTGCTGGAGGCTTTGCTCCACTT
>CM045744.1:14053975-14133975 GCA_024760905.1 Plotosus lineatus
TGTGTGTGTGTGTGTGTGTGTGTGAGATGTGCGGTGAGGTTGACAGTTGGTGAGGCACTGACTCCATTAGAGTCAGATTCACAAATACAAAGTAACTCAGAAGAGAAATTTATTCGTCAGTTTACTGACAACAGACATCAAATCAATACCAAAGAGAGAAGCAAGTCCACACAGTTCGTATGGGGTTGGATGTGAAGTGGACTGTAATTCAGTGCCAGATCATGTTTCTTTCTATTTGATTACCTTTAGTACCTTCAAAAATAAATGAAATTCTTTTCTGACAATGCGTTGTGTTTCATGTCTCATATCTGCATTCTTTACTAAAATATGTGACGCCTATTTCATTTGAGATTAAAATTTATTCCAACTGTGCTGGGATTCCTCTAGTTAACTCTTGTTTTAATTGAAAGTCCAGATTTGTGAATTTTCTCAGCTTGAATATGTAATCTTCTATTTTTATAAGGTCCAAAAAAAAATACCAACAAAAGAAAATGATTGTAGGAATCTGTGGGTTTACAAGCGCCCTCTGCCATGAGTCAGAGGTACTGTTTGCCTCATTGAGGAACTTTTTACTGGGTTTTATGATTAATCTGTAGCCTAAACACGTGACAGAAATACATGTTGTACATTATTCACATTATGAAAAAGCAAAGCATATACTAGTAATCTGAGTGTTTGAAAGCATTTAATCTGCAATACACTATTTGCATTTCATACCAGTGGAGTTTGTGAGGGACACAATCCACTGAGTGGCATATCAAAGCACAGCTCCGCCCTGTATCTGAACGGGACATATGGGAAGTCTGCTATTCTTTATTTTTAAAGAAAATATTTTAATATTGGTTTGAACAAAGTGTTTGTAATACATACAAATAATAACATTTACTACATTTTATGATTAACTTTTTTCTTTTCATTTTCAGCTCAAGCTTTGTTTCAGTGCATTTTTGCACAATATGTATTGCTTAAAAATATCACATTACATTTTTAAAACAACATCTCAAGCTCTGTTTGTTGGTGTTTTTATTATTGTTTTAATTATGAATACAGGTTTAATCTCAAGGTTTTTTGTGTTTGACATATTTATTTTGGATTTCTAAAATGTAGGGCTCCATATTCATTTCTGTTTCTAGTTCCATTAATATTAATTAATAATCCTATCTAAATCTTATTTTTGATTAATTAGAGTTCATTTTAAAAACGTGTCACCTGAAGACCCCCTAAACCCAAAAATGACCATAATCTTAGTATTTAAGTATTCCAGATAGTTTACCACCCTCTCTGTCTCTCTCTGTTGGTGTTTTGTGTGTGTGTGTGTGTGTGTGTGTGTGTGTGTGTGTGTGTGTGTGTGTGTGTGTGTCTGTTTCTATATGTCTCTATGTCCTCTGTCCCTGTATGTGTGTCTCCCTTATGCTATCTGTCTTTCTGTGTCGCTCACTATCTCTCTCTCTGTCTTCTGTGTGTGTCTCTCACTGTCTCTCTGTCTTCTGTGTATGTCTCTCTCTCTATCTTTTTATGTCTCCATGTGTTTCTCTGTCCTCTGTCTATGTATGTGCTTCTCTGTCCTCTCTCTCTCTCTCTCTCTCTCTCTCTCTCTCTCTCTCTCTCTCTCTCTCTCGTGTGACCCTCTCTCTTTGTCTCCAACTGTCTCTCTGTGTCCTCTGTCTCTGTATGTGTCTCTCTGTGTGTCTCGTCATTCTCTCTGTATCTCTCTCTCTCTCTTTCTCTGATTCCCTGTTATTTTCTGTGGAAACACCAGTGATTACAGTAGTTTATGAAACTCAGAGCTGATTCTGTTGCTGTTGTTAATAAATTGAGTTCGTTTCATTTTTAGTGATTTGTAGAAGTTGTTGTCTTACCTGGCGTTCGGAGTGAGTTTTATCATCATCATCGTCACCTTCTCAACAGCAGCTACAACATCCACATGAGAATAGATTTATATATAATAATAATAAAAATAAAACCATAATAATCCATCAGTCTGAAGCAAGGATTCAACCAGAGTGGGTTTCTTTTTCTTTTCTTTAAATAAAAATGAAAAATAAGAAGCTGTCCGTTTTGGTGAGGAAAAGCTCACATCGTGTTCAGCTCGCGCGGTGAACGTCTCTCTCTCTCTCGCTCTCTCTCTCTCGCTCTCGCTCACGGAACCCTGTGTGGGCTACAGGGAGAGAGGAAGAGTGAAGCAGAGTGAGGGCGCGTGCATGGATATACTGGAGACGCTGTCACGAGCTCAGGATTCACCGTTCTTTTCAGCCCGGTCCCGGTTCTGCTTCTTCTTTTTATAATAATAATAATAATAATAATAATAATGATAATAATAATAATAATAATAATAATAATAATAATAATAATAATAATAAACAATGTGAGGTTTATCTATATCTGATCCGGTATTTTTTTTTTTTTACATCCTGTAGAAACGGGATTATCTCCAAATTGGGAAAACCCACCCCACGCAAGCTTGGAAGTTTCTGTGCAGAACCTTAACGGAGCACTCAATGTCATTCCGTAATAAGAAAATGAGAGAGGGGGGGGGGGGAGAGAGAGAGAGCGAGAGAGAGAGGGAGAGAGAGAGAGAGAGAGAGAGAGAGAGCGAGACTCCTGGTTCCACCCAGTTATACTGTGAGTAAAAGACACAGAAACACACAGTGAGAGAGACCCACACTGCTAGAGACACACACAGACAGAATTCACACTGATAGAGACCCACACAGATAGAGACCCACACTGATAGAGACCCACACTGATAGACCCACAGTGATAGAGACACTGAAAGAGACCCACACAGATAGAGACATACACTGATTAGAGACACACAGATAGAAACATACACTGAAGAGACCCACACAGCTAGAAAAACAGACTGATAAAGAGAACTACACAGAGAGAGACCCACATAGCGAGAGAAACACACTGATAGAGACCCCACATAAAGAGACCCACAGTGATGGAGAAACACATATAAAGATCCACACTGAGAGAGACACAGATAGAGACCCACACTGATGGAGACACATACTGATAGAGACGTACACAAACAGAGACACACAGAGATAGGGAGACACACTGAAAGAGACCTACTCTGAAAGAGACACACACAGTTAGAGACACAAACAGATAGACCCCCCCCCACACACACACACACACACAGATAGAGACCTACACTGAAAAAGACCCACATTGATAGGGACACACACAGATAGAGACACACACACATAGACACACACACACATAGACCAACACACAGAGAGATACACACTGATAATGAAATACATATAGAGAAAACCACTTAAAGCAAAAACACAAAAAGACACACACACTGATAGAGACCTACCCAGATAGAGAACCTACTGAAAGAGACCCACAGATAGAGAAGCACACTGAAAGAGACCCACACATATAGAAACACACAGATAGAGACACACAGATAGAGAAACACACATATAGACACCTACACAGAGAACGACAGACACTGATAATGTAAGAGGGTGAGAGAAAAACACAGAGAGAGAGAGAGAGAGAGAGAGAGAGAGAGAGAGAGAGAGAGTCCAAGTGAAAGGGAGTCCATAACAGTGTAATTGTCTTTCTGCCCAGCTATATTGTAAGTAAAAGAGACACAGATAGAGACACACAGTGAGAAAGACCTACACAGACAGAGACAAACATTCATTCATTTTCTGTAACCGTTTAATCCTAATTAGGGTCACGGGGAGACTGGAACCTGACACCATAGACAGTGAGAGATATGGCTGGCCTTTGATAACCCAGTTAGCTGCACTGGGGGGGGGGGGGGGGGGGGGGCATTGACAACCCATTGAGAGTGGGGCTTGAACCCCCAACCTTAGGATCAGTGATCCAGCACCTTTTACCACCAGTCCACTACAGCCCAGAGACAAACACTGGTAATAGAAAAACACAGAGAGAAACACACTGAAAGACACACACACACACACACACACACACACACACACACACACACACACACACAAAGACACTCACAGATAGAGACCCACACGTATAGAGACCTACACAGATAGAGATTCACACTGATAGAGACACACACAGATAGAGACACATACGGAAGATACCCACACTGAAGCGACCCACACAGTTAGAGAAACACACGGATAGAGACCCACATAGATAGAGACACACAGATAAAGACCAACACGGATAGAGACCCACACTGATAGGGATCCACATTGAGAGAGACACACAGAAGAGAGTCAAACAGTTAGAGAAAAAAACTGAGAAAGAGACCCACACAGATAGAGACACACACACAGATAGAGACCCACACAAACAGACCCACACAGATAGAGACCCAAAGAGATAGAGACTCACACTGATAGAGAGCTATGCAGGCAGAGACATGGTGAGACAGACACACACACACACACACTGATAGAGACAGACAGAGAAACACACTGATAGCGACACACAGCTAGAGACATACACTGAAAGAGATCCACACCAATGGCGAGCCACAATGATGGAGACCTACACTGATGGAGACCTACAGAGATACACACTGATAGAGATACACACTGAAGAGACCTACACAGCAAGGAAAACACACTGAGAATGCAACCAACACAGGTAGACACTCACACTGATAGAGACACACACTGATAGACACATACAGAAATTGACACACACAGAAAGAGACACATGGATAGCGACACACACAGTGATGGAGATCCACAATGATGGAGACTCACACTGATGAAAAGACCTACACATGGACACACACACACACAGATAGAGACACACACTGACAGAGAACCACACTGATAGAGACACACAGATAGAGACACACACTCACAGATAGCGACACACAGATAAGAGACACAAACTGATAGAGACCAACAATGATGGAGACACATACAGAAAGACACACACTGATAAGGAGACCCAAACCGATAGAGACAAGCAGATAGAGAAACACATTGACAAAAAGACCCACACTCATAGAGACACACACAGAGACAGAGACACACATTGACATATAGCCACACAGATAGAGACCCACACTGAGAGACACACACTCTGATAAAGAGAACCACATATCAAGAGACACACAGAGATCCACAGTGATAGACACCCACACTGATAGAGATGCACACTAAGAGAGACACCCACTAAAAGAGACAGACAATGATAGAGACTCACACAGATAAACACACTGATAGAGACAGATAGAGACACACATTGATAGGGACACACACAGATAGAGATCCTCACTGATAGAGACACACACAGATGGAGACACAGATAGAAAAAAAACACATTGATAGAGACACTCACTGATAAAGACACATGCTGATGAAGACACGTTGTTAAAAACACACAAAGAGATCAAGAGACCCACACAGATAAACAGAGAAAGAGCCAGATAAACACACTGAGATAGAGACACAAACCACTAGAGACAGACAGAAAGTGATATCCTCAGAGGGAGAAAGATACAAACAGAGAGAGACATAGAGAAGGATAGAGAAACACACACACACAGATAGATACACACACAAACACAGAGGGATAGATACACACACACACACACACACACACACACACACACACACACACACACAAATGGAGAAAAAGACAGACACACAGATGGACACACAACTGGAGTAAGAGATAAAGGTGTTTGTTAAATGTGTTTAATGTTCTGTACTGTGGGGAAAACGTTTTGATTTTTTCTTTCTGTGCCGTTCAACTTTGATTTTTTTAAATTTTATTTATTTTTTTTGTGCTCAGACAGGAAACAGGACACAAAAAATATGGTGTGAACTGTCACTTTGTTTCTTCCTTTATTCTGTGTACTGAATCTATGATTTTCTGTACAGTCTCAGAAAGTGGGCATGAAACTGGACCTGTCCTTTAAAAGATTTAACAATAGTTAAACAAACAAACAAACAAATAAACAAATCAATAATTAAAGAAATAATATTTCCTGTGTCCTAACTTCACCCTCAAATTAGGTTAGTTAAAAAGATTAGCTAATTGTTCTAGCGATGCACAATCATCGAGTCAAAAGCCCCGTGAGAACACCATATATTTAAAGCCATTCAAAACTTAGAAGCGATGGGTTTGTTGTATATCATTCTACATATAGCAATGTTTAATCTGATCAGAGATGCTCTCACCTCCAAGAGTTTCTCTTTATTTCACTTCTAGCAATGATACAAATCAAAACATTAGGTAATGCAAATACACAAGAATTTATCTTCTAGCCATGAAAGTCATTACTGTACATCTAGACATTTAAAAATAATTTAAACTTAAGCTAACTGTGCATGCTGGCAGTATGAAATAAAAAAAAAAGCCACTCACTGAGCACTGAGGGTAGGAGAAAATCTTGAGAGCGAGAGGTCCATATCTATTCCGCCCTGCTAATCTCGAGGATTCAGTTCTCGTTTAACCTTTGACTCTTCATATATCTGCTCTGTAACCAGAGGGCTGCTTCCAGGAATAGAACTCCATCCTCATCCTTATATTGCATTGTGCTTCCATCCTTCTTTCAGGAAAATCTGCTTCCTTGTGACCTTTACATTGATGTGATTATTAATCCAGGAAATTCTCCTGATCAATACGATGTCATGTCCAAATTGTACTCAAACCTTAACACTAGTGAGTGACTGTGAGGATAGCTTTTGATTTCACAAGATTATTTCATGTCCTTCTGGTTTGTATAGTGATGTGACCATCACTAAAAACAAAACACCTGTTTTTGGACTTATGAGCAAAAAAAAATCATCTAGAAATTACATTCTTTAAAATCTGATTTAATGCTTTACGTACAAAGAAATTGTTTTTATTATTATTATTATTATTATTATTATTATTATTATTATTATTATTATTATTTTGGCAAGGTCTTAACCACAAGTGTGCTTCTGTTCACCCAGCAGTATAAATGGGTACCAGTAAAAATATACTGGGAAGGTAACCTGCGATGGACTAGCGTCCCATCCAGGAGGAGTTGAACTCCTGGTCACTTCATGCTTCAGAAACCAGGAATAAGCACTGGCCTGATGAGCCGCTAGGCTCGGGCGGAAAAAGCCCAACTGACTTACACTGGGATATAGATTGTAGACTACAATAGGAAAAAAAATAAAAAAAACAGGGAGGTCCTGGGTTTGAGCCGAAGGAGGGTATTTCCATGTGGAGTTTTAGTGTTCTCCCCAGGGTTGTCTTGGTTTCCTTCCTCAGTCCAAAAGCATGCACATTAGACTACAACTCCTGCCAAAAATTATGGAATCACCAGTCTCGGAGGATGTTCATTCAGTTGTTTAATTTAGTACACAAAAAAAGCAGATCACAGACATGACACAAAACTAAAATTTCAAATGGCAACTTTCTGTCTTTAAGAAACACTAAAAGAAATAAAGAAAAAAATGTGGTAGTTAGTAACAGCTACTTTTTTTTTTAGACCAAACAGGGGAATAAATTATGGAATCACTCAATTTTAAAGAAAAAAAAAATGGAATCATAAAAACCCAACAACAAAAGAACACTTCAGCGCACCGCTAGTACTTCGTTGCACTACCTTTAGCTTTTATAACAGCTTGCAGTCTCAGAGGCATGGACTTAATGAGGGACAAGCAGTACTCTTCATCAATCTGGCTCAAACTTTCTCTGATTGCTATTGCCAGACCAGCTTTGCAGGTTGGAGCCTTGTCATGGAGCATTTTTTTCAACCTCCACCAGAGATTTTCAATTGGATTGAGATCTAGACTATTTGCAGGCCATGCCATTGACCTTATATATATATATATATAATCAATATATATAATCAATTGATGGGATAAGAAAAGTGTCCAAAATTTCAAGATAAATTTGTGCATTTATTGAAGATGTAATGACAGTCATTTCCCAGTGCCTTTACCTGACATGCAGCCTCATATCATCAACGGCTGTGGGAATTTGCATGTTTTCTTCAGGCAATTGTCTTCATAAATCTCATTGGAACGGCACCAAACAAAAGTTCCAGCATCGTCACCTTGCCCAATGCAGATTTGCGATTCATGATCAGGAGGTTGTGTGTTCAAATCCCAGTTAGACCCCCACTGTGCTAAGACCCCTGTGTCTCTGTTCACCTAGCAGTATAAATGGGTACCAGTAAAAATATACTGGGAAGGTAACCTGTGATGTACTAGTGTCCCATCCAGGGGGAGTTGTACTCCTAGTCGCTTCACGCGATGGAAACTGGGGATAAGCACCGGCCTGATGAGCCACTATTGCTTGGGTGTAAAAAGCCCAAAGAACTTTACCTTTTATACAATGAAATTAAATGCTTTATTATTTTGTATCTATGAATGTACTTCGAGTGCTGTGTCATCAGTAAGTGTAAAAAAATGAATTTAAATAAAAATTAAACATTATATTTTTAACCTCTGAGTTAATTCTCGCTAAATATATTTAGATTCATAGTTAATTAAGTCAAACATACAATGGTCCATTTTTATTTTATGTTAACAAATGTTAAAAAATGTTGGTTGACAAAAAGTAAGGACGTCCCATTTGAGAGCTTGTGAGATCAAAGGATGAAGAGAGATGGGTGGGCTCCTGAAATCATCAGGAATTTAAAAACACTTATCCAGCTGTTCTGTTTTACTGAGTAAATATCGGCAGATGTGCCGGACACGTCACTGGCTATAATGATACCGTGAACACATGTTGTATTGTGCAGGTGCATGCAGGCTAAAACATCACGCAGCCTGTTTATTTGTCCAACGTTATAAAGTGCTGAACAAAATCTCTGAGTTGCTGCAATGTTTTGAACTTGTTCACAACACACCATTTATTTTAAAAGCAGGAATATGAAGGGCCGCACAAGGACATATGTGAGGCGCTCTACCGAATGTAGGCGATTGTTGCAAGTGACCTATGGTGCTTGTGAGACAAAGCGCGGCTTATCCGGACTCCCGATCTTTCAAGTGAGCAAGTGAAGGTTGAGTACTAAACAAGTATCGTTTAAAAGATCGGAAGTCTGAAAAAGCTGTGCTTTGTCTCACAAGCACCATACGTCACTTGCGACAAGCGCCTACATTAGGTAGAGCACCTCACATATATATTCAGATGGACACAGGTAAATACAGGAAGATGTAGGTATATGTACGTAGATTCAGGTATAAGTTGGTATCAGTGGATGCACTCTGGTGAATGCCGGTAAATGCAGGTGTGAGCAGGTGCACTCTAGTACACCTATTTACATGCAGGTATATGCAGATATGAGTACTGTAGATGCACTCTGGTAAACATAGGTACATGAAAATATACACTAGTATGAGCAGGTGCACCCTGGTACATCTTGGTATATATGTACAGGTATACGCAGCTATGAGGAAATGCACTCTGGTACATCTAGGTAGATGCAGGTACACACAAGTATGAGGATGTGCACTCTGGTACACTTAGGTACATGCAGATGTACGCAGGTATGAGCAGGTGCATTCTGGTACACGTGTATATCTACAGGTATATGCAGGTATGACTTTGATGCACTCCGGTATATTAGGCACCTACAGATACATGCAGGTATGAGCAGGTGCATTCTGGTACACGTAGGTACATACAGTTATACGCAGGTATGAATAGATGCACTTTGGTAAAGGTAGGTACATGCAGGTATATGCAGGTATGAGCAAATGCACTTTGGTACACCTGGATACATGCAGGTATGAGCAGGTGTACTCTGGTACACATAGGTACCTACAGGTACATACAGGTGCACTCTGGTTCACCTATTTACATAAAGGTATATGCATGTATCAGAAGATGCAGTCTGGTAAATGTAAGTACATGTAGATCTACACAGGTATAAGCAAACACACTTTGGTACACTTTGATATATGCACGTATACGCAGCTGTGAGCAAATGCACTCTGGTACGCTTATGTACGTGCAGTTATACGCAGCTATGAGCAGGTGTACTCTAGCAAACGTACGTAATTACAGGTGCATTCAGGTATGAGTAGATACACTCTGCTAAACATAGGTACATGCAGGTATGAGCAAATGTGCTTTGGTACACCTGTTTACATGCAGGTAAACGCAGGTATGAGTAGATGCAGTGTGGTAAATGTAGGTACATGCAGCGATGAGCAAATGCACTTTGGTACACCTAGGTACATGCAGGTATGAACAGGTGCGTGCACTCTGGTACACATACTTACTAGACGTATACACTTTTACATGTCCTGTATAGCTTCCGGAGTCCAACTTAACATGCATTACTGAATGTACTGGACCCTTAATTTAATAACGCTCCTTGAGTACTAAAGAGGTTGCTTGGCAACCTTTGGCCTGGATTTGAGCCAACTGTCTGGTGGTGCTGCTCTCTCTCTCTCACTCACGTCTCTCTCTCTCTCTCTCTCTCTCTCTCTCACCACTAGCTTAGCTTTTAACAACAGTAAACACACACACACACACACACACACACACACACACACACACACACACACCATTCTTTAACAGTTTCTGAGGCAATTCGGGTCAATGCAGTGTTTATAGCAGTACTGCTTCATTCACAAAGTCGAAATGGAAAAAACAACAGAGAAATTTAGAGAGAGAGAGAGAGAGAGAGAGAGACAGAGACAGAGAGAGAGAGAGAGAGAGAGACAGAGAGAGTCTGCAGAATGGAATTAGCTGAAAGAGGAGTTTCTGGCTGGGCCGTTGAAGAGCAGATTCAGCAAATTTCCTCCTCTATTGTTCTAAAGGAGACATTGGAGAGGTACTGAACACACACACACACACACACACACACACACACACAAAGAGAAGTTGAACTACAAGTCAAGGTCACACAGGACATTTACAGGAAATAAACAAAAACATTTTTTTATCATATGCATTTATATAAATAACACAGTGACACACACTCATATTACATTTACAAATTTATATAGTTAAAAAAAATCTAAAAGTCGAACAAAATATGTGATACATAGATTCAACAGTCCTAAGAAAACTACTTCCTGTTTTTCCTTTTACCATAAATACTTTAAATAATTTCATATTTTTATTTATTTTTATACCTTGTTACACTTGGATGTTGATTATAGACTACAATAAGAAAAACAAAAAACAAAAAACAAACAGGGACGTCCTGGGTTTGAGCCAAAGGAGGGTATTTCTATGAGGGGTTTTAGTGTTCTCCCCAGGGTTGTCTGGGTTTCCTCCCTCAGTCCAAAAACATGCATATTAGACTACAACCCCCTGCCAAAAATTATGGAATCACCAGTCTCAGAGGATGTTCATTCAGTTGTTTAATTTAGTACACAAAAAAAAAAGCAGATCACAGACATGACAAAACTAAAATTTCAAATGGCAACTTTCTGTCTTTAAGAAATACTAAAAGAAATTTAAAAAAATGTTTTAGTCAGTAACAGTTACTTTTTTAGACCAAGCAGTGGAATAAATTATGGAATCACTCAATGTTGAAGAAAAAATTATGGAATCATAAAAACCCAACAACAAAAGAACACTTCAATGCACTACTAGTACTCTGTTGCACCACCTCTAGCTTTTATAACAGCTTTCAGTCTCAGAGGCGTGGACTTAATGAGTGACAGGCAGTACTCTTCATCAATCTGGCTCAAACTTTCTCCGATTGCTATTGCCAGACCAGCTTTGCAGATTGGAGCCTTGTCATGGACCGTTTTTTCAACCTTGATCACATATTTTCAATTAATGCAGCTGTGGGGGGGGGCACAGACCAGTGTCTCCCCCTCACACCGGGCCCAAGCCCGGATAAATGCAGAGGGTTGTGACAGGAAAGGCATCCGGCGTAAAACTTCTGCCAGATTTCTCATGCAAATGATCAAAACAAAATTCATACCGGATCAGTCGAGGCCCAGGTTAACAACGACCGCCATCAGTGCTGTTAACCAACAGGGTGCTGGTGAAAATTGGACTACTGTTGGCCGAAGACATCGAAGAAGGAGAGGCGGGAGGCGTGGCCATAGGCAGAGAGAGAGAAGAGGAAAGGAATGAGTCTAGGACTGAGAGGAGGTACTTTGAATGTTGGAACTATGAACGAAAAAGCTAGAGAGCTGGCTGACATGATGCAGAGGAGGAAGGTGGACATACTGTAGCAAGGCTACAAGCTTAGGAGCAGGGTTTATGCTGTTTTATCACGGTGTGGATGGGAAGAGAAATGGAGTAGGAGTCATCTCGAAGGAGGGGTTTGTCAGGAATGTTCAAGAAGTGAACTTGTCACCTGGGGCTACTTCCGACAGTGGGAGAGACCATCGTGTCTCACTGGACAGCTACCGCTCGCTCCAAGCTGGGCAGCCCCCAGCCAGTAAGGTGCTGTCCCACCATAGCTCACCTGCCTTGTTGGGTGCGTAGGGCTTAGGGACTGACCATCCTGACAAGCAAGCTGTAAATTCTGCACCAGCAGACAAAAACGGATAAATACGAAGACTCCAGCTCTTTGAATAGAAAGCTGGAACGTACGGACTATGTGTCCTGGACTGACAAGTGATCTTCAGCAAATTGACGATGCCCGCAAGACTGCAGTCATCGACCATGAACTGACACGTCTGAATATCGACATTGCTTGTCTACAGGAAACACGCCTGGCTCACAGTGGTACTATCAAAGAGGCCAACTACACCTTCTACTGGCAGGGCCTGCCACAAGACCACTCGAGACTGCATGGTGTAGGTTTCGCTGTGAAGAACTCGCTGACTATGGCGATTGAACCTCCTACCAGTGGATCAGAGAGAATCCTTGCTTTATGCCTCTCTACAACTGCAGGTTTTGTAAGTCTCCTCAGCACCTATGCACCAACACTCAGTTCCACCCCAGAGGCCAAGAACCAGTTTTACGAGGCTCTGGATGATGCAATTTCCAGGATCCCCAGCACTGAAGGACTTTACCTACTAGGAGACTTCAATGCTAGAGTGGGCGCCGACTGTGACACCTGGCCTTCCTGCCTTGGTCACCACGGTATAGGCAGGATGAATGAGAATGGAGAGAGGTTGTTGGAACTGTGCTGCCATCATGGCCTGTGTGTAACAAATACATACTTCAAGTGCAAAGACCGCCACAAAGTTTCCTGGCGACACCCCAGATCTTGCCACTGGCACCAGCTCGACCAGGCACATGGATCTGAGCAGCATTCTCCACACTAGAAGTTTCCATAGCACAGACTGCAACACAGACCACACCCTCGTTGGAAGAAGGATAAGGCTGACAACAAAGAGGATCCATCACTCCAAAACTAAAGGCCTCCCACGCATCAATACCTCCTCAAGGGATCCCCAGCGGATTCAACTGTTTCATGACACAGTCAAGGAGAAGTTGGCTTTGCAGACTTCTGGCAAAGACATCAACAGCAAGTGGATCTTCCTAAGAGACACTATCTACACAACAGCCCTCACCGCATTTGGGAAAAAGGAGTGTCAGAGTGTAGACGGGTACGAGGCTCACTGGGAGGAGATGCAGCCTGTGACAGAAGCAATGAGGGAAGCCCTCCTAGCATACAAGCAAAACCCCAGCACCAGTACTTGGGACACCCTCAAAGCTGCACAAAACAAAGCCCAGCAGACAGCCTGCCGCTGTGCAAACGACTTCTGGCTGAACCTCTGCAGCAAGATCCAGATGGCAGCTGACACTGGCAACGCAATGGCCATGTATAATGGCATGAAGACAGCTACTGGCCCAATCACAATTAAGACTGCACCCCTCAAGACCAAGACCGGGGAGGTGATCACGGACCAAGGCAAACAGCTTGAACGCTGGGTGGAACATTACCTGGAGCTGAGAGCACAAGAATGTGGTGACCAAAGCAGCATTAAATGCCCTACCAAACTTACCTGTCATGGAGGATCTGGCTTACCTGCCTTCAGTGGATGAACTGGGCAAAGCCATTGATTGTCTGGCCTGTGGAAAAGCCCCTGGAAAGGATGGCATCCCCCCTGAAGTCTTAAAGAGTGGCAAGCCAGCACTCCTGCAGCACCTCCATTAGCTGCTGTGCTTACGCTGGAAGGAAGGGTTCATCCCCCAGGACATGCGCAATGCAAACATTGTAACCCTCTACAAAAACAAGGGTGATCGCAGTGACTGTAACAGCTACCGTGGCATCTCCCTCCTTAGGATCATAGGGAAATCTTTGCTCGTGTTGTCCTTACTTGCCTTCAGATTCTTGTTTCCCGGGTGTACCCAGAATCGCAGTGTGGTTTCAGGGCAGGCCGATCCACAGTCGAGATGATCTTCTCACTTTGTCAACTGCAAGAGAAGTGTCGGGAGCAGCAGAAGCCCCTGTACATTGTTTTCAGAGACCTGACTAAAGCATTCGACCTGGTCAGCAGAAGTGGACTCTTCAGCCTCCTGCAGAAGATTGGATGTCCTCAAAGGTTACTCCAAATCGTGACCTCCTTTCACGAGGACATGCACAGCACAGTCTTCTTCAATGGTGGGACTTCTGAAGCCTTCCCAGTGAGCAGTGGTGTAAAGCAAGGCTGCGTCCTAGCTCCGACACTCTTTGGGATATTCTTCTCGATGCTTCTTCAGTATGCCTTCTCTGACAGTAAGGAAGGGATCCATATCCACACCAGGTCAGATGGAAAATTGTTTAACATAGCTCGACTGCGCGCTAAGATGAAGGTGAGGCAGGTCCTCATCCGCGAGATGCTGTTCGCAGATGATGCTGCACTGACATCCCACACTGAGGCTGGTCTTCAAGAGCTAGTCAATCGCCCATCCCATGCCTGTAATGAATTCGGACTGACCATCAGCCTGAAGAAGACAAACATCCTGCCCCAGGGCACAAACACAGTCCCAAACATCAACATAAATAACACGCAGCTTGAGGTTGTGGACTCCTTCACCAACCTGGGATCCACTATCACCAACACTCTCTCTCTTCACATAGAGATCTCATGCAGAATCGGGAAAGCCGCCGCAGTGATGTCCAAACTGAACAAGCGTGTATGGAGTAATACCCAGCTAACGGAGAACACCAAGCTACGTGTCTGCCAGGCCTGTGTACTCAGCACACTCCTTTATGGCAGTGAGGCCTGGTCCACGTACGCTGGTCAGGAAAAGTGGCTCAACAGCTTCCACCTCCGCTGTCTCAGGCGTCTGCTCCATATAAAATGGCAAGACAAAGTAACCAACACCGAGGTACTACAGCGTGCTGGCATGCCAAGTCGGCTCGCACTGCTGAGCCAGAGACGACTTAGGTGGTTGGGTCACATACGGCGAATGGACGAGGGATGCATCCCTAAAGACATGTTGTATGGAGAGCTGAGTGAGGCTCCCACTACACAGGAAGCTCACAGCTTCGGTACAAGGACGTGTGCAAGCGGGACATGAAATTATCTGGCATCGACATCAACACCTGGGAAGGCACTGCTGAAATACGCCAGCTCTGGAAGACCACTGTCAACGAGGGGATCAACAAAGCTTAAACTAACAGAATAAACAAGCTAGCTGAGAAAAGAGCAAAGAGGAAAGAAAGGGCAGCCCCCATGGCTCCTCAAAGCCCTTTTGTATGCAATAATTGTTTAAGAAACTGTCACTCTAGGGTGGGCCTTTACAGTCACTACCGTAAATGCCTACCAGAGCGCTACACCATCGTCTCTTGAGACGTACGACTGCCACCGCCGCCGATGACGATGAAGTGATGCAGAGTACCCCCATAGGTGAAAGAGTGGTCATTGGGGCAGACTTCAATGGACATGTTGGTGCAGGCAACAGAGGGGACGAGGAAGTGATGGGCAGGTTTGGTATCCAGGACAGGAATGCAGAAGGACATATGTTGATCTATTTTGCAAAAAGGATTGAAATGGCTGTGGTGAATACTTTCTTCCAGAAGAGACAGGAGCACAGGGGGACTTGTGAAAGCTGAGGTAGGAGCACACAGGTAGACTACATCTTGTGTAGGCTATGTAATTTAAAGGAAGTCCGGGACTCAAATTAGTAGTGGGTGAGAGTGTTGCCAAACAGCATAGGATGGTGGTGTGCAGGATGACGCTGATGGTGAGGAAGGTGAAAAAGGCAAAGGCAGAGCAGAAGACAAAGTGTTGGAAGCTGAAAAAGGAAGCGTGTCGTGTTGTCTTCAAGGAGGAGTTGAAACAGGCTTTGGGTAGTCAGGAAGTGCTTCCAGATGACTGGACAACCACAGCCAATGTGATCAGGGAGACAGGTAGGAGAATACTTGGTGTGTCCTCTGGAAGGAAAGTAGATAAGGAGACTTGGTGGTGGAATGAGGAGGAGGAGTGTGTACAAAAGAAGAGGATAGCTAAGAAGAAGTGGAACACAGAGAGGACCGAAGAGAGTAAACAGGAGTACAGGGAGACACAGCGTAAGGCGAAGGTAGCGGTGTCAAATGCCAAACAGGGGGCGTATGATGACTTGTATGATAGGTTGGATAGTAAGGAGGGAGAAAATGATTTATACAGGTTAGCACAGCAGAGAAATAGAGATGGAAAAGACGTGCAGCAAGTTAGAGTGATAAAGGACAGAGAGGGAAATGTATTGACTGATGACAGAAGTGTGCTGGGAAGATGGAAAGAGTACTTTGAAGAGCTGATGAATGAGGAAAATGAGAGAGAGAAAAAAGAGTTGAAGGGGTGACCGTTGAGGACCAGGAAGTAGCAAAGATTAGTAAGGGTGAAGTGAGGAGGGCGTTGAAGAGGATGAAGAGTGGAAAGGCAGTTGGTCCTGATGACATACCTGTGAAGGTATGGAAGTGTCTAGAGGATATAGCAGTAGATTTTCTGACAAGAATATTCAACAAGGTCTTAGAAAGTGAGCAGATGCCGGAGGAATAGAGGAGAAGTGTGCTTGTGTCCATTTTTAAGAACAAGGGAGACGTGCAGAGTTGTGGCATCTACAGAGGGATAAAGTTGATGAGCCATACAATGAAGTTATGGGAAAGAATAGTGGAAGCTAGACTCAGAGCAGAGGTCAGCATTTGTGAGCAACAGTTTGGTTTCATGCCAAGAAAGAGCACCACAGATGCAATGTTTGCTTTGAGGATGTAAATAGAGAAGTACAGAGAAGGTCAGAAGGAGCTGCATTGTGCCTTTGTGGATCTGGAGAAAGCATATGACAGGGTGCCAAGAGGAGAACCGTGGTATTGTATGAGGAAGTCTGGAGTGGCAGATAAGTATGTTAGAGTGGTGCAGGATATGTATGAGAGATGTAAGACAGTGGTGAGGTGTGCTGTCGGTGTGACCGACGAATTCAAGGTGGAGGTGGGACTGCATCAAGGGTCAGCTCTCAGCCTCTTCTTGTTTGCTATGGTGATGGACAGGCTGACAGACGAGGTTAGGCAATATTCTCCATTGACTATGATGTTTACAGATGACATTCTGAACTGTAGTGAGAGTAGAGAACAAGTGCAGGAAAATCTAGAGGGGTGGAGGTATGCCCTGAAAAGGAGGGGAATGAAGGTTAGTCTCAGTAAGACAGAATACATGTGTGTGAACAACAAGGACCCAAGCGGAACGGTGAGGTTACAGGGGGCAGAGATAAAGAAGGTGGAGGATTTTAAGTACTTTGGCTCAACAATCCAGAGCAATGGAGTGTGGAGAAGAGATGAAGAAGCGTGTGCAGGCAGGTTGGAATGGATGGAGAAAAGTGTCTGGTGTGATGTGTGATAAGAGGGTATCAGCAAGAATGAAAGTAAAAGTGTACAAGACGGTGATGAGGCTGTTGTATGGTTTAGAAACAGTGGCCCTGAGGAAAAGACAGGAAGCAGGGCTGGAGGTAGCAGAGATGAAAATGTTGAGGTTCTCTTTGGGAGTAACGAGGATGAATAGGCTTATGATGAGAGTACATCAGTGGGACAGCACATGTTAGATGTTTTGGAGACAAATTCAGAGAGGCTAGATTGAGATGGTTTGGACATGTACAGAGGAAGGATAGTGAGTATATTGGTAGTAGGATGCTCAGGTTGGAACTACCAGGCAGAAGGCCGAGAGGAAGACTAAAGAGAAGATTTATGGATGTGGTGAAGGTGGACATGAAGGTAATTAAAGTAAGAGTAGAAGATGCAGAGGATAGGGTGAGATGGAGGCAGATCATTTGCTGTGGCGACCCCTGAAGAGAACAGCCGAAAGGAAAAGAGGAGAAGAAGAAGATCACAGATTTTCAATTGGATTGAGATCTGGACTATTTGCAGGTCACACAACACACACACACACACACACACACACACACACACACACACACACACACATATATATATATATATATATATATATATATATATATATATATATATATATATATATATATATATATATGCTCTTCGACAAGATGTATTATCATCTTGAAAAATGATTTCATCATCCCCAAACATCCTTTCAACTGATGGGATAAGAAAAGTGTCCAAAATTTCAGGATAAATTTGTTATTTAAGATGTAATAGCAGCCGTCTCCCCAGTGCCTTTACCTGGCATGCAGCCCCATATCATCAATGACTGTGGGAATGTGCATGTTTTCTTCAGGCAATTGTCTTCATAAATCTCATTGGAACGGCACCAAACAAAAGTTCCAGCATTATCACGTTGCCCAATGCAGATTCACGATTCATCACTGAATATGACTTTCATCCCGTCATCCACAGTCCACAATTGCTTTTTCTTAACCTATGGTAACCTTGTTTTTTCTCTTTCGGTGTTAATGATGGCTTTCATTTAACTTTTCTGTATGTAATGTACATTTCCTTTATGTGGTTTCTTACAGTTCAGTCACAGACGTTGACTCCAGTTTCCTCCCATTTGTTTTGCTCTACATTTTCTATTTTCAAGACATATTGATTTAACTTTATTGTCGTGATGCTTTGATGTCTTCTTTGGTCTACCAGTATTCTTGCCTATAATACCCTTCCCATGTTGTTTGTGCTTGGTCCAAATTTTAGACACTGCTGACTGTGACAACCAACATCTTTTGCAACATTGCGTTATGATTTACCTTCTTTAAGAAGTTTGATAATCCTCTCCTTTGTTTCAGTTGACATCTCTCGTGTTGGAGCCGTGATTCATGTCAGTCCACTTGGTGCAGTATCTCTACAAGGTGTGATCACTCCTGTTTAACTGCAAACTAACGAGCAGATCTAATCTGATGCAGGTGTTAGTTTTGGGAATGGAGATTTACAGGGTGATTCCATAATTCTTTCCTCAAAATTGAGTGATTCCATAAATTATTTCCCTGCTTGGTCTACAAAAGTAACTGTTCCGGACTACCACATTTTTTCTTGATTTCTTTTAAATGTTTCTTAAAGCCAGAAAGTTGCCATTTAAAATGACTTTAGTTTTGTGACATGTCTGTGATTTGCCTTTTTTCTGCAAAATTAAACAACTGAATGAACATCCTCCAAGACTGGTGATTCCATAATTTTTGCCAGAGGTTGTCATCGGCTGTTCCAAATTGGCTCTAGGTGTGAGTGCGAATGACTATGTGTGTGTGTGTGTGTGTGTGTGTGTGTGTGTGTTGCGATGGTCTGGTGAGCTGTTTGTGCTGTGCGATGTCTCCCCCCACTGGTGGCCAAGATAGGCTCTGGCCTCCCCATGACCCTAGAAGGTTTCAGCATTTCAGGAAACGAGTGAGTGAGTAATGATTATTATTCCACTATGTACTTTGCACTGGAAATTCTTTACATCCAAACTAAACTGCACTGATGATTTAGTTTAACAAGCAGCATGTCCTTACCATAGAAATGCTGAATTGAAGCGTACACTATATAGTGTACACTATATATAGACCCATGACTGGCTGTGAAGAAGGAACAAATTTCATTGAAAATAAGATTATAGACAGTATTTTTAGCTTGTGAGGCTTTAACAGTATGCAGTCCGGGTTTATTTTGGTTGGTTGTAGAAATACTGTAGTGTGAGGCACAATTCCAGGCCGCTGACGCATGGCTTTGTGCTTCGGTCCACTCGGCTCTGTAATGCACTTCACACCAGGCTGCCAGAAAACACATCGACTGACTGCAGGGAGACTTTAAACAAGCCCCTAAAACAAAAGAAATGACAGCTCTGCTTCACGGCTGATTTTTTTTTTTTTTTTTGGGACAAAAGCGATTATTTGTTTACAAACACCTTTATTATAAAATTCAGATTGATTTGTCACCTCTCCAGGTTCAAAAAACTGTTAAATTCCATCAACACACAGCTACAGAAAAATATTACTGCTACACTATTGGACATTTATAGTTCTTAGAATTCTATATTCAGAGAATTTCAGTTCCTATAATGGAACAGGTTATGGTGATTGGTTGAGAGGAAATGTATATTGACTCGATCAGAAGCAAGACTGTAGAATGGACCAGATACAGGCAAGTAAGGCAAAGTCCTTTGGGCTTTCTGCACCTGAGCCTAGAGGTTCATCAGGCTGGTGCTTATCCCTGGTTTCCATCGCGTGAAGCGACCAGGAGTTCAACTCCTCTTGGATGGGAGGGCTAGATATAACTGGACACCAAATGGAACTCATGTGACTGTATGCTGATTGGTCTAGACATGTGTGTACGCTGATTGGTCCAGATGTAAATTTATAGTAATTAGTCCAGATGTAAGGGTACACCGATTGCTAGTTTACATTTAATACATGTAATTTATTGACACATCATTTTATTCAGGTTTTTAATATCTAATTGTTTATTTATTAATTGATTATAAATACGGGGGTTTAAGTCCAGAATGATAACTACTAATTTTATTTGTAAATAATTTAACATGGAATTTTATTGAACCCTAAATGATTTTGTTTGATCTTGATCCCAGGTGTAACACTGAATACAGAATAAGTAAAGAAATAAAACATCGAATAAAACATGAAGCTTTATTTCTCAGTGAACAGATCAGGTAAAAGAGTTCAGAGCTGATGTAAGTGAATCTGCTGTATGTAGTTTAACACTGCCATCTTATGGCTGTCTTATATTAGTACACACACTGTGTGTGTGTGTGTGTGTGTGTGTGTGTGTGTGTGTGTGTGTGTGTGTGTGTGTGTGTGTGTGTGTGTGTGTGTGTGTGGTGGGGTGTGTGGGGGTGAATGTGTTAGAAAGGAGAATTCATTCCAAGTTTGGTGTCAAATTGCAGCTTCTGCCTCTTCTGGTATCTCACTTTCATCCTGTAACACACACACACAAACACACACCAAAATAACATTCATTTAAACATAAAAGAAAGAGGGGGAAACAGAACAGAAACAAAATGTGGAGAAAGAAAGAAAGAAATGCAAATGAAAGTTAGGAAATAAGGAAAACAAAAAAGACAGAAACTAAGTAAATACAGTAGTTTGATGGGAAAGAAGGAAAACAAAGGGGTAAGACAGAAACAAGAAAGAACAACATAGATTTATTATTATTATTATTATTATTATTATTATTATTATTATTATTATTATTATTATATGCATGATTTCATCTGCATTAAGTTTAATAGTGATTTGGCTCTAGTACAGGGGCGGCCAACCAGTCAGAGACCAAGAGCCACATTTTTAGCTGTGTTACCACAAAGAGCCACATCATACACTTGGGCCCACATGAACATCACCCATTCCTTTCACACACACACACACACACACACACCTCTGTTCAGACAGATTTACTGTAAAGTCACAAACCAACATGATAAAAAGTGCAACTGTGATTCAATAGCCGTGTTAATCTCCGGTATTCTGTGTTCAACAGTCTGGCAGGACAGTCGCACGTCCGATACCACATGTGTTAGTTTGTTGTTTTCAGGAGACACGATTTCAACAATATCACTGAGGGATCTTATAACGACCTCTCCTTCATTGTCTGGCGTTCTGGCCTGTGTAATGTTCCAAGCCAATTGATACGATGCAAGCGTTGCGGTCTCTGAGCGCTTCGTAAATTTTTGGAAACTGTATGTGCTTTTCGTCCTGACTTTTCAAAGTGAACAACTTGTGCTTGTGAAGTTCAGTCCCTTTAGGAAATTCCTGCTTGAAGTTAGCATGCAGTGAGCTGAAGCGGCGCTGAAGATTTGAAGTTTTGAAATGTGCCAATGACGCCTGACATAAGGCAGAATGGCTTTCCATTACATTCAATAACAACAAAATAAACCCTCTCCCACTCTCTTAAAAACGTCCCGTGTTCATCTTCATATTTTCATTTTGCTGTGCATTTTTTTCTGCCATTTTAACAGCAAATTTGACACAAATTGTTTACTGAAATGATCTCGCCCATACTGGGAAGCTTTGCAGTATTTTCTTCTCACGCACATAAGCATTTGACAACAATACCATATTGAACTCAAGCGTAGCAAACACGCACATTAAAAAAACCCACAAACTTTGATATGAACATAAGAGATACATGCGTCTCGGAAGCCACGGGTTGACCACACTTGCCGTAGTAAATAGCAAATCAGAACAGGAAGTTCTTTTATTGGAATAAAAACTATGAGTTGGTATGAGCAGATTTTTTCAAAGGATCAATATCACCTTATTTCAAAAAGTTTTATTCCTTCATTAATAAATATGAGGGGGATGAGCCAGAGGATTCCCAACAACCACGTGACCAGTGGTATGTCACTGATGTAGAAAGTGTGATGAGAATTGGGGTCATGCCAGAGGAGGTGGGATCCAGTTGCTATGGAAACACTCAGGATGGGTCTGAGAGTGGTAAACAAAAATATGTAAAGGATGAAACCTATATGAAATTTAATCACAATTCTTTCAAAGTATTCTGTATGTGCTGTATATTTAACAGTTCCATTTTATACATCAACCTCAAGGTTTCTTTCAGAAACTTCAGGAATGTGACAAGACTCACAGTGTACAGATGATAGTGAACCAGCTGTGGTTGCTCAGAGGATTTTGCTTCCACAGAGGTGCCGAGCGATGCACGTGACTAACAGATGTGCACACTAAAAGAAATAAAGTAAATTTAAAGTAAATCACTTCACTATAATGTAAAATGAAGATATCTGAACAAAACAATTCACACAAACGATTATGCCTAATTTTACATTTTTAAATTATATGTTATATTAGCACATGTAAGACGTTTTGAAGACAAAGTCAGAGAGGCCAGATTGAGATGGTTTGGACATGTACAGAGGAGGGATAGTGAGTATATTGGTAGTAGGATGTTGAGGTTGGAACTACCAGGCAGAAGGTCTAGAGGAAGACCAAAGAGAAGATTTATGGGTGTGGTGAAGGAGGACATGAAGGCAGTTGGTGTAAGAGTAGAAGATGCAGAGGATAGGGTGAGATGGAGGCAGATGATTCGCTGTGGCGACCCCTGAAGGGAAAAGCTGAAAGGAAAAGAAGAAGAAGAAATTATATGTTTATATTATCTTTCACCACGGCTGTACAGAAAAGTATTCTTATACGTTTTTAAATTATACAATCTCATGCATGTGTGATAACTTGGCAACGCAACAGTGATTGGTAGAAAGTGGAAAAGTCTCTGATCAAGTGTTAAGAAGCGAAAGAAGGAAAACAATTTCAAGAGAAATAAAAACAATGGTAATGTTATTCATATCACGGCGGCCGGTGCAGCGCCCATTAACACTCGCGAACAGGCGGAAACTAATAGTTTCAGAAAGACCAATTCGATTCTATTTCCAAGCGATATCGCTGTATCTTACTTCATTTAAGATAACTAGGAACTGAGAAGAAGACTTTGATATGCTAGTTAAAACAAAAAGAAAAAAAAAATTGGAGCAACATATTCACTCACTAGCATAGAGAAGCGCAAGCGAGGAGATGACTTTCTGTCCCAGGGAGAGACCGTCTGAGTGTTTGCCATACCAGTCAGGGGACCATACTGTAGAATTCCTTAAAAAACAAAACCCAGTAAAAACAATGATTCACTAAATATATTTAATGATTCTCGCAAACACTAAACAGGCATATCATTGTGCAATTTTAAAATAAGTAGGTGAATCGGTGTCCAAAGGGGGGTGGGTCTTGGGAGTGGGGGTTCCCTCCTCCAAAGGGTCAGACCTTTTTCAATTTTTAGTGTTGAAATGGTGCAGTTTGGTTAATATTTACACTTTAAATTCCTAAAAACAGCTCGTATTAGGTAGTCATTTTCCTAAAACCTTCTTTCGTCTTTTCTAAGAGTTAATTAACGAAATATAAGTAACAAAAATATATTCACACACTGAATTACATTACATTTCAGCAGTCAAATATCAAGGTGGTTTGTATTTTATATTTCGTTTCATCGTCCCACAGCACACATCTTGCTTTCCCAGCCATGTCCAGCTTCCGAAAAAACTCTCCAACCGCTGTGGTTAACCCACGTTTATCATTCCAAATGTTCATAAGTTTTGGCAACCATTTCCAGTTCCATTTTATACAGCACTCCTCCTCCACCCCAGCCCTATTTTCTTATTTTGTATCAATAATTGTCACCATTATTATATAAATTCAAGAAGCTTTCATGTTAAAACTTCCTACAATATAGAATCACAAAGACAAATGGCAGACTGTACGTTTACATAGTATCGTGAGCACCCATGTGCTCACTAGAGCCTTAAAACCGTGTCTCGACCAATCAAATTACGTAACACAAAATTATCAACCAATTGTATTTAGTCTCCTTGGCTTTATTCGTTTTAGCATCTCAAGATTACTATGTCTATTCGCACGATAATATTGTGTATCTAGCCATTCCTTATATGCACGATACATTGCTGCATCAGTGCATGTGATAATGAAGGTAACTCTAACCCTAACCCTGACTTCGGATGCTCACGAAAATGGGCGAGACAATTCCATGCATACAACAAATCAACAATATGCATGATATTATCGTATATATAGCCGTTCCGAGTCAAGACACACGTGCAGGCGTGAAGGAAAAGTTGTTTGATTAAGCAATATTTGAAGTCAGGTTGGACACTCGACGCACAGAACCCACCCCCCCTTTCTCGAATTTAGACGATTCACATCGATGACAAATTTGACCGTCAATACGTAATTTTTTTTGGATCCGCAACCTAATAACATGCTTGAATAAGGAGATGCATATGCAATGAACAGTGGACAGATTGCCCCAATGTCAGAGTGTGCCCTCATTTCTGCCTTCCTACTATTTCTCTCTTTTACTCAAGCTGCTTTGAGACAATTTCATTTGTAAAAAGAGTTATGCAATTAAAACATGAATTATATTGAATTGAAATTTAAAAATGGAAACAAGCAAACAAACTGTCAAAATAATATATGTAGATAATTTGCTTTAAGCTTATACGCTCGCCGGTCGGCCAAAGGTACACGGTTAAATGTACATAGACATTTTGTTTTTGTTTTGGTAGTAGCGTGCGTGCCTGCTGCTGCGCCTCCCTGAATTTGGGTTAATTGCTTTCCGAGTGTGTACATTCATTAACCAAGCTAAACTGCATCACATTCCTAAAAACATGTACATTTCCGCAAGTGTGCATTTAAGTTAAAGATCTAGAAAGATCGAGACTTGGTCTGCATTTTGATTTGTTGGTTCGCAACTTTATGGGTATAATATTTAATATGCAGAGGAAAATTCGGGACAATGTTAGAAGGTTCGAGAGATTTGGGGGCGGGGCCGGGGGGCCGCATCGCAGCTCGCGGAAAGGAAGGTGGGTGGTTGCTTACACAGCGCCAAAAGAGGTAAGACATTTGCTGTACGGAGATATTCTATAACTTTATGAAGTGGACATAGAAAGAGAGAGATTGGTATACAACACAACGGAATTTTACAAAGGAAATTCTGGTGCATAATCCATTGTTATTTTTGAACCCATCTGTTGTTTAAAACAAGACTGTGTTCGAGTCTTCACTGCCTCTAAAACCACAAGTCATCGACACCGGCTGGACTGTTCTCACTCCACACAAACAAGCAAATAAATAATAAATGAATAAAGGAAAAAGTTGGAAATTAATGTTACAAATGCTTAAAACTATACAATGTTTTTTAAATTTAGTTAGATAAATAACAAATAATATGTATTAATATTTCTATATTGTAATAGCTATGTATCTATAAAGAACAAATGATAAATCTACTAGTATGTAGAACAGAGAGAACATTACATACATGAGCAGAGCTGTTGAGTGACAGAGTTTCTCATCTTCGTGGTTTATTTGCAGGCAGAATGCGTGCAGTAAAAGTCCAAAACATGATAAATAGATGCACACAGTTAAGCCAAACTTTATCGAAAAGCAGAGCACGAAGAAACGCAGTGTCTACAGGTGAGAATGAAACAGAGAGTATTATTATTATTGTTATTATTATTATTATTATTATTATTATTATTATTATTATTATTATTATTATTATTGGAAGTAGTAATGGTAGTGGTAGTAGTAGTAGTGGTAGTGGAAGTAATAATGTAGTAATGGTAGTGGTAGTAGTAGTAGTGATAGTAGAAGTAATAATGTAGTAATGGTAGTGGTAGTTGTGGTAGTAGTGGTGGTGGTAGTATTAGTGGTAGTAGTAGTGGTAGTAGTAGTGTAGTGGTAGTAGTTAGGAATTTATTTACTGGAATTTCACTTGATTATTCTTCTTATTTATTATGTTATTGTATTTATTATGATTCTATATTCATTATAACATTATATTTATTATAAAATAATGCAGAGGTGCTCTGTTTCAGATTTTACCTGTAGAAGACAGTAATTATATAACACTATGCCAAACTTCAAGTACTTAATAATACAGATTTTAACCTTTTATTAACACTAATAGAACAGTACAGTTAGTTATTGATATATGGTAGCGAATAATGTACAAACGAGGTACTTAGTAAGTAGCTCGGAAGTTCATTTTTATACATTACATGTAAGAATGGGGTAAGTACTGTAGTTGGTTTTAAATATGCATCGTGATAACTAATAATAATATGTATTGATAATGTAAGAAGTTGGAAAAAAGATTTTAATATGGAAGGATGGGAAACATAGCAATTCCTGCTAGCTAGTTATTATAAATATCCTTTAAAGAAAATATACTTTAAGTACAGTACTTAGCTTTTAACATGGTAGTAAATCACAGAAGCTAGAATTACTTGAATTAGGCAGTTATACAAAAACTATCTCCAGTGCACTAACTGGGTTATCAAAGGCCAGTTTTGTTCCTCACTGTCTATGGTGTGAGGTTCATGTAAAATAACCATTGCTGACTTTCGTGAAGAGGAGCTGCATAGCCGTCAGCATGTTTCTGCCCTGCGATGGCCTGGCGAGCTGTCCAGGGTGTACCCTGCCCGGAGTCTGCTGAAATGGACGCCAGCCTCCCCTTGACCATAACTAGAATTAATTGATTTAGAAAATGAATGAATGAATGCAGAAACCGGTACCCCATCAGTATATGCATATAAATACAGTATTTTCTGAACTATAAGTCGCACTTTTTCATACTCTGGCTGAATGTGCGATTAATACTCCAGAGTGACTTATATGTGGAATTATTCAATATAATTCTGTTCGTCATCATAAACATAATTTCACATGTTTGTTATTTTTACACTGGCAACAACAAGCGGGCACTCTAGTCTTGGGTACCAGTACCTGCTCATTCAGCACTGACAAAATGTCCCCAAAAAGAAAATCCTATTCTGTGGATTACAAACTGCAAGTAGTGAAATATGCAGCAAAAATGGTAATCGAGCAGCAGAAAGTTTGGAGTGAACGAGAGTCTTGTGAGAGACTAGAAAAAAGAGATTATTACTGCAGTTAAGAAAACTAAAAAAGCTATTTGCAGGCTAAAAGCTAGATGGCTACAGCTAGAAGAACGAGTTCAAACATGGGGGCTTGAGCAGTGTGGCGCAGGGAGAGGTTTGTCAACAGTGCAGTTGTCTCCACGTCCAGGTAGTGAAATTATTACATATAATTCTAACAAGAGGGCAGAAAAGCGGAGATTATGATTACTGCAATGAAGAAAACAAAAAAAGCAAATCGCCAAAAAGCTAAAAGCTAATCGCGGGCTAAAAGCGAGATGGACACAGCTAGAAGAACAAGCTCACACGTGGAGGTTTGAGCAACGTGCTTCAGGGAGAGGCTTTTCAACAGTGCTGTTGTGTCTCCACATCCAGGTAGTTGTCAAGGAGATGAATATGCATAACTTTGTGTGAGGACTTTCTTGGTGTTACCGCTTCATGCAACGCAACTGCCTCTCTATCAGAGCGAGGACCACAACGTCACATAAACTGCCAGCAGATTTCCAAGCCAAGGTCGACAGTTTCCGTGAGTTTGTGACTTATAGTCCAGTGCAACTTATATTTTTATCCTTCTTAATTATGCATTTTTTTGTTTGTTTGTTTTGGCCAATGCCACTTGTACTCCAGAGCGATGTATAGGCCGGAAAATACGAAGTATGATAATTTAAGATCTTTTCGCATGCTAGCAGTTTTTAATATATCATATCTAGAATGATTAAGTATTTATACAGTGGTCAGTGTTTAATATGCGAGTTAATTAAGTTATTAATATATTGTAGCTAGTAATATTAGGCAGGTGCACAAGAGTTAGCATGTTATTGAGTGGTTAGGTGTTAAAAGGAAAGGAATAGTTAGCTTTTTGTTTGTCAGAATGGGGTGGTTATCTGGTGTTTATTAGGGTGCATGGTAGCTAGTTATAATGCATACAGGATGTAGTTTTTAAATACAGTAAGTGATATGAGGTAAGTAGTTGATATAATTAGGCAGTGAAGGAGGCAATGCCCCCAGTGCAGCTAACTGGGTTATCAAAGGCCGGTCATGTCTCTCACTGTCTGTGTGTGAGATTCATGTAAAAGAGCCATTGCTGACTTTCATAAAGAGGACCTGCATAGCTATCAGTGTGTTTCTGCCTGCAATGGCCTGGCGAGCTGTCCAGGGTGTACTCTGCACTCATCCGGTGTTGGCTGGAATGAGCGCCAGACTCCCCGTGACCATAATTAAGATTATGTGGTTACAGAGAATGAAGAGAACTGTAATATAGTTATGGTAAAACAAAGAAACATTCTTCTAACATAAAAGACAGTACATATACAAACATGAGATAACTAGTTAGTGTAATTAGGCTATGTAGCTTATTTCAAACCCATAAAACAACAACAACAACAACAAAAAACTAACCATCTATATATTTATTTATTATATATTTACTTATTTACCTTTTTTGGTAGGAATCTCAGATTTTTTCCTGTGGGAACTTTCATGATGGAGCAGTCAGATGGTTTTCCCAGCAGTGACATGCTGGACAGATATACAAGAATGAAACAGGTGTTCCACACAAACTGTTTACACACTACTAAGTATCTCAGTACACAGTATATATACCAACTGTACACCTGTGTGTGTGTGTGTGTGTGTGTGTGTGTGTGTGCGCGCGTGTGTGTGCGCGCGTGTGTGTGTGTGTGTGTGTGTGTGTGTACCTGAGCAAGGGGTAATAACAACATGAGAGAAGAAGCACATCACTGGTAGCCAGAGGAGGCGGCAGTTGGCACACACATGCCAGAATCTGAAACACACACACACACACACACACACACACACACACACACACACACACACACACACACACACACACACACACACACACACACACACACAGAGACAGAGAGAGAGAGAGAGAGAGAGAGAGAGAGAGAGAGAGAGAGAGAGAGAGGAGCATGTAATTTACCCTTAATGCCTTAATGTTTAGTTAATCTGTGATGAGAAGGATAACATTCCTTTGATGTTTTAGTATTTTTTCGTTCTGTAGCTGGTGTGTTTGAGGGTTTAATACCTGAATAAGAAACAGAGAGAGCTGACACTGAAGCAAAAACAGGAAACACTTCCTGATCCCAGCCGTGGTGTGGCGAGCCTGTTTTAAAATCATTTAGTACAACATTTACTACAGCATCCAGTACTGCGTACAGCATTCAGTACAGCATTAGCACCATGGAGTACAGTATTCACAGCAACATACAGTACAGCATTTAGTACAGCTATCACTCCAGCATTCACAGCAAAATACAGTACAGCATTCACAGCACCATACAGTACATCATTCAGGTCAGCATTTAGTACAGCATTCACAGCACCATGCAGTACAGCATTCAGTCCAGCATTTACGGTACCATACAGTACAGCATTCAGTACAGCATTTAGTACAGCATTCACAGGAACATACAGTACAACATTCAGTACAGCATTTAGAGCACCATACAGCTCAGCATTCAGTACAGCACTCATAGCAACATGATCTTATTGGGAGATTTCAATGCCAGAGTGGGTGCTGACTCAGGGTCCTGGCCAACATGTATAGGGAACTGGTAAAATGAATGAAAATGGACATCGCCTACTAGAACTGTGCTCAATCCAAGGACTCTGTAATACACCTATTTTCAACTAAAACAACATCAATTTTCTTCGATGTACCCGCGCGCTAAGTACTGGCACCAACTGGACCTGATGCTGACACGTCAACATCATCCGCGGATGTACAGCTCACCCACTCATATCAGAGTGCTGACTGTGACACAGATCACTCACTGGCTTGTTGTAAGGTCAGGCTTGTTCCCAAAGTCAAGCATTACAACAAACCTCCTGGAGTACAGCGTATTGACGCCAGGGTGACGCAACAACCAGACAAAGTCATCGAATTCAAAGAAAAGCTGATAGTCTATCACAACCTTACCCGAAGCAGATGTTGGAGAAAGATAGAACTCCCTGAGAGACCACATCCATAGCACTGCTCTGTGTGCATTTGGCAAAAAGCGAGGAAACACACCCGATTGGTTCCAGACAAACTCCAGCAAACTGGCTGTCGTTCTTGAGGAAAAGAGAGTTGCTCTAAAGGAATACAAGGATTGTCCCACCCGCAAAACACAGGCAGCTCTGCATTCAGCCAGAAGTAAGACTCAACGGACAGCCAGACGCTGTGCAAACGATTACTCGTTGAAACTCTGAAGGCATCCAGATGGCGACTAACAAAGGAGACATACTTGGAATGTACGACAAGGTCAAAAAAGCTATAGGACCAACCCAACGCAAGACAGCGCTTCTAAAAACCAAGACAGGAGCTACTATTACAAACAAAGTGGAGCAGATGGAGAGATGGGTAGAACACTACTCTGAACTCTACTCCCAAGACAGCCCGATTTTGGTGCTGACTAATCTCGAGGAGCTACCGGTCATGGATGGACTGAACGCGACACGAACCATGGAGGAACTAGGAGAAGCACTTGACTCTCTGCCAACTGGGAAGGCACATGAGCTTGACAAGATTCCAGCAAAGGTTATAACGTGTTCAAAGGATGTTATCCTTCGACAGCTACATCAGATCCTATATCACTGCTGGCAAGAAGGAGCGGTGCCTCAAGACATGAAGGAGGGCAAAATAGTGACACTATATAAAAACAAAGGTAGCCGAAGTGACTGTTAAGGCATTACAGGGATTATCATTGCTCAGCATCACAGGGAAGGCATTCGTACATGTGGTTCTCAGCCGTCTTCAGAAGCTCGCAGAAAGTGTTTATCCTGAATCCCAAAGTAGTTTCAGATCTGGGCACTCCACGATTGATAGACTTATCTCTCAGGCAGCTACAGGAGAAATGCAGGGAGCAAAATAAACCGCTTTATACTGCATTCATCAACCTGACAAAAGCTTTCGATAGAGTTAGCCATGAAGGACTAAAGAAGATTGGGTGCCCCCCTCGAATGCTGCGAATCATTAAATCCTTCTATTCCAACATGAAAGCTACTATCCAGTTTGACGGGTGTTTTTCAAAACCATTCAACATCAGCCGTGGAGTGAAACAGGGCTGTGTGCTCGCTCCTAACCTGTTCAACATATATTTTGATGTAATGCTGAAATATGCTTTTGGCACTCAGAATGATGGCATCTGTTTCCATACAAGGTCAACTTGCAAACTGTTCAACCTATCACGTTTGAGTGCAAACTCCAACATCCGAAAAGTAACCATCAGGGAGATGTTGTTTGCTGACCTTGCAGCGCTTAGTAGCCCACTCAGAAGTGGAATTACAATCGATGCTCAACACCCTTAGCAAAGCCTGCAATGACTTCAGTCTCACCATTAGCCAGAAGACGACCAAAGTAATATGCCAAGGCATTTCGAACCCACCGACAATAAATATCAAAAACCACCCACTCGATGTGGTTAATGAGTTTACATACCTTGGATCCAAAATATCAGACAACCACTCACTCGACAACGAACTCAGCAGCAGAATCTGTTTCTCTGCAGCGACCTTCGGAAAACGATCACAGAAGGTATGGTTAAACTAAAAACTATCAAGACACACAAAGATCGCTGTATACAAGTCATGAGTCCTCAGTACCTTGCTATACGGCAGTGTACAGCGTCTATATGCCTCGCAAGAGCAATGGCTCAACGAATTTCATCACTATATTCTGAGAAGTATTTTCAATGTTAAATGGAGTGAACGTATCACCAACAACGAGATTCTTCCCCGCACAAATTTACCAAGCTTAAATCACCCTGCTCCGTGAGTTTTGTCTGTGCTGGCTGGGACACATCTATCAGATGCCAGATAGAAGAATACTCTACGGAGAGCGTGCATTCAGAAAACGAGCTCGTGGTTGGCCCCATCTCTGCTTCAAAGATTTGTGCAAAAGAGAAATGAAAGCTCTGGGTTTGGACGTGAGCAACTGGGAGGAAACTGCAGACGACCGAACCCGCTGGAGACTTTCAGGGGACTACTGGATCAGGGGACATCCCTTCAGGGGTCGCCACAGCAAATCATCCGCCTCCATCTCACCCTGTCCTCTGCATCTTCTTTTCTGACTCCAACGACCTTCATGTCTTCCTTCACCACATCCATAAATCTCTTCTTTGGTCTTCCTCGAGGCCTTCTGCCTGATAATTCCAACCTCAGCATTCTACTGCCAATATACTCACTATCTCTCCTCTGTACATGTCCAAACCATCTCAATCGAGCCTCTCTGACTTTGTCTCCAAAACATCTTACATGGGCTGTCCCTCTGATATACTCATTTCTGATCCTATCCATCCTCGTTACTCCCAGAGAGAACCTCAACACTTTCATCTCCGCTACCTCCAGCTCTGCCTCCTGCCTTTTCCTCAGCGCCACTGTTTCTAAGCCATACAACATCGCTGGCCTCACCACCATCTTGTACACTTTTCCTTTCATTCTTGCTGACACTCTCCTATCGCACATCACACCGGACACTTTTCTCCAACCATTCCAGCCTGCCTGCACACGCTTCTTCACCTCTTTTCCACACTCTCCATTGCTCTGGATTGTTGAGCCTAAGTACTTAAAATTCTCCACCTTCATTATCTCTGCTCCCTGTAACCTCACCGTTCCGCTTGGGTCCTTGTTGTTCACACACATGTATTCTGTCTTACTGAGACTAACCTTCATTCCCCTCCTTTCCAGGGCATACCTCCACCTCTCCAGATTTTCCTGCACTTGCTCTCTACTCTCACTACAGATCACAATGTCATCTGCAAACATCATAGTCCATGGAGATTCTTGTCTCACCTCGTCTGTCAGCCTGTCCATCACCATAGCAAACAAGAAGGGGCTCAGAGCCGACCCTTGATGCACTCCCACCTCCACCTTGAACTCTTTTGTCACACCGACAGCACACCTCACCACTGTCTTACATCTCTCATACATGTCCTGCACCACTCTAACATACTTCTCTGCCACTCCAGACTTCCTCATGCAATACCACAGTTCTTCTCTTGGCACCCTGTCATATGCTTTTTCCAGATCCACAAAGGCACAATGTAGCTCCCTCTGACCTTCTCTGTACTTCTCTATTAACATCCTCAAAGCAAACATTGCATCTGTGGTGCTCTTTCTTGGCATGAAACCAAACTGTTGTTCACAAATGCTGACCTCTGCCCAAAGTCTAGCTTCCACTATTCTTTCCCATAACTACATCGTATGGCTCATCAACTTACGCTGTGTTTCCCTGTACTCCTGTTTACTCTTTTCGGTCCTCTCTGTCCCACTTTTTCTTAGCTAACCTCTTCCTTTGTACACACTCCTGCACTTCCTCATTCCACCACCAAGTTTCCTTATCTACTTTCCTTCCAGAGGACACACCAAGTACTCTCCTACCTGTGTCCCTGATCACATTTGCTGTGGTTGTCCAGTCTTTTGGAAGCACTTCCTGGCCACCCAAAGCCTGTTTCAACTCCTCTTTGAAGACAACACGACACTCTTCCTTTTATTTACTCTCACCCACTACTACTTTGCAGTCACTGACTTCCTTCAAATTGCATCGCCTACACAAGATGTAGTCTACCTGTGTGGTTTTACCTCCACTTTTATAAGTCACCCTATGCTCCTGTTTCTTCTGGAAGAAAGTATTCACCACAGCCATTTCCATCCTTTTTGCAAAATATATCAACATCTGTCCTTCTGCGTTCCTGTCCTGGATACCAACCCTGCCCATCACTTCCTCGTCCCCTCTGTTGCCTGCACCAACATGTCCATTGAAGTCTGCACCAATGACCACTCTTTCACCTCTGGGGGTACTCTGCATCACTTCATCTAAGTCACCCCAGAATCTCTCCTTCTCTTCTAGCTCACATCCTGCCTGTGGAGCATAAGCACTCACAACATTGAGCATCACACCTTCAATTTCTAACTTGAGACTCATCACTCTGTCTGACACTCTTTTCACTTCTAGAACATTCCTGACAAACCCCTCCTTCAAGATAACTCCTACTCTATTTCTCTTCCCATCCACACCATCATGAAACAGCTAAAACCCTGCTCCTAAGCTTTTAGCTTTGCTACCTTTCCACCTGGTCTCCTGAACACACAGTATGTCCACCTTCCTCCTCTGCATCATGTCAGCCAGCTCTCTACCTTTTCTTTACATAGTTCCAACATTCAAAGCCCCAACTCTCAGTCCTAGATTCATGCCTTTCCTATTCTCTCTCTGCCTACGGACACGCCGCCCGCCTCTCCTTCTTCGACGTCTTCGACCAACAGTAGTCCAATTTCCATCAGCACCCTGTTGATTGACAGCACTGATGGCGGTCGTTGTTAACCCAGGCCTCGACCGATCCGGTATGGGGGTAATACTTCTGATTTGCATCATAAAAGTTTGGCATTGGTTTTACGTCAGTACTGCATTCACAGCCCCATACACTACAGCATTCAGTACATCATTCATCCCACCATTCAGTACATCATTCACAGCACCATCCATTACAGCATTCAGTACACCATTCACAGGAACATATAGTAGAGCATGCAGTACAGCATTCATCGCACCATATAGTACAACATTCACAGAAACATAGAGTAGAGCATTCAGTACAGCACTCACAACACCATTCAGTACAGCATTCAATACAGCATTCACAGCACCATGCAGTACGGCATCCAGTACAACATTCAGTACAGCATTTAATGAACCAAAGAGTATAGTATTCAGTACATCATTCACAGCACAATACAGTACAACATTCAGTAGAGCATTCACAACACCATACCGTACGGCATTCACAGCACCATACAGTACAGCATTCAGTACAGCATTCACAGAAACATGCAGTACAGCTTTCAGTACAGTATTCACGGCACCATACAGTACATCTCTCAGTACAGCATTCACAGCACCATCCAGTACAGCATTCAGTACAACATTTAGTACAACATTCACAGCACCATCCAGTACAGCATTGAGTACAGCATTCACATCAACATACAGTACAGCATTCAGTACAGCATTCAGTACAGCATTCACAGCACCATACAGTACAGCATTCATGGCACCATCCAGTACAGCATTGAGTACAGCATTCACAGCAACATATAGTACAGCATTCAGTATAGTATTCACAGCACCATCCAGTACAGCATTCAGTACATCATTCACAGCAACATACAGTACAGCATTCAGTATAGTATTCACAGCACTATATAGTACAGAATTCAGTTCCATATTCAGTACAGCATTCACAACACCATACAGTATGATACCATACAGTACAGCATTCAGTCCATCATTCAAACTCCAGTAATGCTTCTACAATTTCACTGTCATTATCGCTTGCGTGCGCATCTGTGTGTGTGTGTGTGTGTGTGTGTGTGTGTGTGTGTGTGTGTGTGTGTGTGTGTGTGTGTGTGTGTGTGTGTGTATTTACCTGTCTGATAAGTCTGATCACCATGTTTTTGTCCTGTCGGTACAGCTGTACAGTACATGCTAACCCACAGATGGTGCTGGAGAGCTGACTCAGACTCACAGCACTTGATTTGTCCCCCATCCTCATGGTAATGTCATCATTACCTGATGGACAGCACTTAGGAACTAGCGGCTCTAAAGCGATGCTTCAGACAAGCAAGAAATAGGAAACGGAAAGAGAGAAGGGTTAAAGTAAAATCAGGAATGGAGATTGTGATAAAAGAAAAAGGGGAATAAATGACCTGATGTCACTCTGAAGGAAGATATCATTGTTGTTGATGTTCTGGCTGCTGCCAAGGCAACACACAACTTCCCCATACTCCTGCATTATACACACCATCTCACATTCGGCTACCACACACACACACACACACACACACACACACACACACACACACACACACTACATGAAGCTATAGAAAGCATGAGAAGTATAACATAAGTAGTAATAATCAGAAATAAGGCTTTAATAATAATCATAAAAAAAGGATGTGTGTGTGTGTGTGTGTGTGTGTGTGTGTGTGTGTGTGTGTGTGTGTGTGTGTGTGTGTATGCGAGCACACACTCTGAGATGTGCAGTCTGTAAATAAAGGCACCAGCAGTGGGACGTTATCGATGTTCTCCAGGTGAGGTCGAACATTTCCAATACCTTTGGGAAGCTTGGCCTGAAAAACACCCAATATGCTAAATAGTGAACTTACAAATAGTCATATACACTGTGTGAATCCATTTGTGTGTGTGTGCGCGCGTGTGTGTGTGTGTGTGTGTGTGTGTGTGTGTCCACACTATGTGTGCATGTTTGTGTGTGAAAGTGTGTATACATTTGTGTATCTTTCTTCATGAGTATGTGTTTGTGTATCTGTTTGTGTGTGTGTGTGTGTGTGTGTGTGAGTGTGTGTGTGTGTTTCTGTATGTGTGTTTGCATGTAGTATACACTGTGTGAGTCTGTTTATGTCTCTCTGTGTGTGTGTGTGTGTGTGTGTGTGTGTGTGTGTGTGTGTGTGTGTGTGTGTGTGTGTGTGTGTGTGTGTGTGTGCGCAAGATTTATGCTTGTGTTTGTAGTACACACTTTGAGTTTGTGTTTGTGTGTGTGTGTGTGTGTGTGTGTGTGTGTGTGTGTGTGTGTGAGTGCTTGTGTGTGTGTGTGTGTGTGTGTGTGTGTGTGTGTGTGTGTGTGTGTGTGTGTGTATTTGTGACTATATGTGTGCTTGTATGCATGTCTTTGATTGCAGTACACACTGAGTTTTTGTCGGTGTGTGTTTGTTTGTGCGCGTGTAAGTTTCTGTATAGGTGCTTGTTTGTGTCTATGAGAGTTTGTTTGTAGTACACACTTTTTCAGTATGTTTGTGTTTGTGTATGTGTTTGTGTGTGTCTGCACTTGTTTGTGTTTTTGTGTGTGTGTGTGTGTGTGTGTGTGTGTGTGTGTGTGTGTGTGTGTGTGTGTGTGTGTGTGTGTGTGTGTGTGCTTGTTTGTGGGTCCTTGTCCTGCTCGACCTTTCAGCAGCATTTTACACTGTGAACCACAAGACTCTCTTGCCCATCCTTATGAGTCTAGGAATTTGTGGTGTAGCATGGCAGTGGCTTGCTTCCTACCTGGAAGGTCGCGGATATGAGGTTACATGGACAGGATTCACATCCTCTCCACACCGAATTTCCACTGGTGTTCCCCAAGGCTCATTTCTTGGCCACTTCAGTTCTCTCTTAATATAATGTCCCTTGGTGATGTCATATCCTCACATGTGTTCTCATACCACTGCTTTGCAGATGACACTCACTTGTTCTCTATTTTCCTCCCTCAGATACTGATGTTTCTGCCCAGATCTCTGCATGCCTGGCAAGTAAATTCTCATAAATGGCATCTTACCAGCTGACGCTTAATCCCAGCAGGACTGAATTGTAGTGAATCCCAAATGACTAATCCACACATCAAGATCATACACTTCTGTGGCTTCCTGTAGCTGCTCACATTCGATTTGAAACACTAATGCTAGCCTTCAAAGTCAAAACGTTGACCTGCACCTTCCTACCTCAAAGCATTTATCACACTTTGCACTGCACCATGTTCTCTCAGATCCTTGAGCACCATGAGACTGATCCTGTTTTCTACCAGGGGAGAAGGGAAAATGCATCTAAACTCTTCTCTGTTCTGGTTCCAATGTGGTGCAATGAACTTCCTCTTGACATCTGGACAGCTGAGTCACTGGGTATCTTCAAACGACAGCTGAAAACTTACCTCTTTCAGCGGTACTTAGTTTAAGCACTCTGCTGTACACACGCACACACACGCACACACACACACACACACACACACACACACACACACACACACACACCATCTGCCATGTGAGTTTGACTGACAGTATACTTAGTTCATGTTCTAACAAACCAGGATAAGTATAATCACTGATAGAGACTTTAAGGCTCTTCTGTAAGTCACTATGGATAAGAGCATCTGCTAAATGCTGCAAATGTAAATGTGTGTGTTTCTTTATGTGTGTTTGTTAGTGTGTGTTTTGTTAATGTGTGTGTTTGCCCTTTGTTGGCCTGGCTAGTCGAGCTGCGCACTAAAGCCGGTTTATCGGTTTAAACCGGCTCTAACATGCAAATGACATGTACTGTGTTACTCTGAAGCAAAACCAGTCTTTTGACATGCATTCGGAAAACTTCTGAACAGTTAAAAAAAAAAAAAACTTCAGCTATTCCTGCTAATTGAACCGGAAGTAATGCTTTCGTTGTAAAAAAAAAAAAAGCGACTGCAGAGGTTCCAGCATGTAATCCTGACACAATCGTGTTTCCATCCTCTTATCTACAGTCATTCAGTGTGTGGAGAGCCAGGTATACTGTAATAAGAGCCATGACGTGATGGGCAGTGTGGATGTCACAAAGGCCTTCAGCCAACAGAATTTGTTTTTATACTGGATATGGAAATTCCCGCTAAAAACAAAACCACGGTTCATATTTCTAATTGTTCAGAAATTTACTGAACCACTGCATCTGGATTTTTCACTTAAACATTTATTTTAAAATGAGGAAAAGAGGGAAGTGGGCCCATGAACCTGATCTCCATCAAGGCACATTCACCATGCATGTTTTTTTTTTTTTTTTTGCTTAACGCAGATATAATATCTCTGTCAACTCTGAAAAAAATGACGTCACACAACTTGCGGACTCAGCCTCAGGTTCAATATGCTCCGAATCGGTCGATTCCGGTAAATTACATTCCACTTCCCTCCAGCATAATGATCATATTAATGTGATTTGTATGAAAAATGGTATTGTATGTTGTTGTTGTAAAGTTCTAAAGTTTGATGGACTTTCCTGAGCCGTCAGTGTCACTGTAAGTGTTATACGTGTGGCACGTGTCCTGCAGGCCTGTGGGCATCGCGATGATGGCATTAATTATATATACATGTAATGTTAATATTGTTTTATATAAATATATCAATCTACTGCTCATAGTCTCACAGGTCTAATGAGGACTAGTCGTACATGATACAGTTCTGCGCATGCGCGGATGATGCTCCACCTTTACTCCCTCCCGCCTGCATGCATTAATGATTAAGGCTTCACAGTCTGCTAATAAAAGCACGAGATGTACTTACATTATTCTAATGTTTATGTGTATTTAATCTGTTTAAATAGCTTATCTTGCTCAATATGGCGTTCCATTTCAGTGTTAATGTTTGTGCCAAAGTTTAAAACATTAAATTTTCAGAAGTAGATTTTTTAATGATGCTTAGAATTTTTATTTCAATTACTAAAAACAACATTTTAATGTTGCTGATTTCTATTTTTTAAATAAAGAATAAATACCGTCAAGAACAGGCTCACTTTTAATTTAAAATTCGTTTTGCAATACAGTAGGCCCTTGACTATTTGTGGTTTTGCACCCACGGTTTGAGTATTCACTGACTGCCAAGCAACCTGCACCTGATTCAAATTCAGCCAATGGCTGTCCTCCTTTCTCCTGATTGGTTGAGCTCATGTCCCGCCCTTTTTTCCTCATTCGCGCACAAGTTGTCAATGAGCCTCTTTTTTGTGTGTATTTTAATTACCAGTTAAGCTCTATGGTACCACTCAAACGCTATGCGTCTTCTCTGGCAAAGCGATAGAAAACGCTGGATGTCTCTTCTGAAGAAATAAGACTTTCTCCTGAGAAACGACGGTTTTCTCTGAACTGTTGTATTAAAATCTTTTTCAATTATTATTCCAGTACAGTACCTAAGTTCATGTTTGTGCGTGAGATTTTATGTTCTGTAGCATGTTTAACAAATGATACCAAAAGGATAAACTTTATTACGCTTCATGTCCTTCTACATTGAACTTGGAGTGACGTTTTGGAGTGATGTCTCCAAGATGGCGCTGCCCAGAGGGCGACGTCACGGAGTTCTCAGAGTCAAATTGTTTCTTTGTTCGTTTTAATTTCTTTTATTTGTTGTTTTGTTTATTCATGTTTTGCACTATGCTCGTCTACGACCGGTCGACTCTACTACAGCTATAAGATCGGAGTATCTTTGGGCGTGTATAACTAAGCACGCTCAACTGGGCTGGTTGGCCGGGCTGTGGCTAGCAGAGCTAATATGCTATGGTAGGTAGCTCAATGCGAGCCGCACCCCAGCGGATAAGAAGCCCAGGCGGGAAGGGGCCGAACGATGACTCCGGCGCTTGGGATTGCAGGGGGGATGAAGGCCGTGTAGCCGGCTGGTGCAATCGCCTCGAGCCATGTTTCACAGAAACACAGTCCTGTAGATCCCTCTGCACTGCAATCTGACCATGAAGCTTGTCAATCTTGTTTCGCAGGGACTGAAAATGTACACGGAGTATGGCCAGAAGTGCTAACCAAGCCTCTGAGAACTCCGCCTGGGCTTAATGCTAGCCAGGGTGCAATTAGCATTGAGCTCCCATAGCAACTCACGATAGAAGTTGTTGTGTGCTTAGTTGCCCAAAGCTGAAGCTGCTCATAGCTGTAGTACGGTCGACCAATTATAGATGAGCATAGTGCAAAACATGAACAAACAAATAAAACAAATTAAAACGAACAAAGAAGCAATTTGACTCCAAAAACTCCGCGACGTTGGCCTCTAGTCAGCACCATCTTGGAGACGTCACTCCAAGACGTCACTTCAAGTTCAATGCAAAAGGACATGAAGCATAATAAAGTTTATCCTTTTGGTATCATTTATTAAACATCCTACAGAACATAAAACCTCACACAAAACATTAACTTGTGTACTGTCCTGGAATAAAATTGAAAAAGACTTTAAAACGAGTGCTTTGCAACAGTATATGCTGTATAATGTATATATTTTATTATCAATAGAAATAAGAGGAAAATTGAAGTTTTTCTTAATCATTACTATATTTTACTACATTAATACTGTATTAATGAGTAAGACTGTCTATAGAATGTGTTTAAGAAGCATATTTTAGCGCATGTAATATATACATAGTATTTTGCTTCCGGCTGCTCATTCGCGCATGTGACGTGATACATGGGGTTTTACTTCCAGGTACAGAACTCGCGGATTATCTCGATTCGCGGGAGGGCTTGGAACCGAACCCCCGTGAATGTCGAGGGCCTACTGTATATTGGAATACATATCGCAATACATGCTAGAAATCGCAATACAGTAGGCTCTTGAATATTTGCGTTTTTGCACTCGGGCCCTCGCATATTTGTGGATTGCTGAGCAACTGTCATGTGACTCAAATTCAGCCAATGTCTGTTCCCCGTTTTCTGCGCGCACACTTTGTGCATGTGCGTTTTAGTGTGTGTGGTTTTAATTACAGTTAAGCTCTATCATGCCACCCAAACGCTGGCACCTTCTCAGGCTTCTGGTAAGGCGCCAAAACACCATAAAAAGGTAATGACGCTGCATGAAAAAGTAGAACTGCATGATATGATTCAGGAAACATTTTGCTGCAGTAGGGTGCCATTATAAAGTGAATGTCCACTACGTAAAGAAAAACGAAAAGGCAATCAGAGATTTTGTAGCATGGAGTCTTTGTGGAAGTGTTAAGAAGGTGAATGTTATGTTATATGAAACAAAGTCATCATCGGAATGAAACCTGCCTTAGTATTCTGGATACTTCTAGTTACTAGAAGTATTCAGAATACTAAGGCAGGTTCCATTCTCCGTTATTATTCCATTACAGCAGATTCCATTTTCAGTTATTAATCCAGTACAGTACTGTACCTAAGTTAATGTTTAAAATATCTGTGTGTGAGATTTCATGTTCTGTAGCATGTTTATTCAAGCAAAGTATCCACGTCATGTCATTTCATTGGTATCCACTTCATGTAAATATAATTCAATGAAAAGTAAATATAATCCAATGCTGCTCTCTAGTGGGCATTTTTGAAAAATCTTTATAAGTATATATATATATAATTGGACTACTGTTGGTCGAAAACATCGAAGAAGGAGAGGCAGGAGGCAAGTCCGTGGGCAGAGAGAAAAGATGAAAAGCACGAGTCTAGGACTGAGAGTAGGGACTTTGAATGTTGGAACTATGCAAGGAAAAGATAGAGAGCTGGCTGACATGATGCAGAGGAGGAAGGTGGACATACTGTGTGTTCAGGAGACCAGGTGGAAAGGTAGCAAAGCTAAAAGCTTAGGAGCAGGGTTTAAGTTGTTTTATCATGGTGTGGATGGGAAGAGAAATGGAGTAGGAGTCATCTTGAAGGAGGAGTTGGTCAGGAATGTTCTAGAAGTGAAAAGATTGTCAGACAGAGTGATGAGTCTCAAGTTAGAAATTGAAGGTGTGATGCTCAATGTTGTTAGTTCTTATGCCCCACAGACAGGATGTGAGCGAAAAGAGAAGGAGAGATTCTGGAGTGAGTTAGATGAAGTGATGCAGAATACCACCAGGGTGAAAGAGTGGTCATTGGTGTAAACTTCAATGGACATGTTGGTGCAGGCCACAGAGGGGACGAGGAAGTGGTTGGGCGGGTTTGGTATCCAGGACAGGAATACAGAAGGACAGATGTTGATCGATTTTGCAAAAAGGATGGAAATAGCTGTGGTAAATACTTTCTTCAAGAAGAAACAGGAGCATAGGGTGACCTATAGAAGCGGAGGCAGGAGCACACAGGTAGACTACATCTTGTGCAGGCGATGTAATTTGAAGGAAGTCAGTGACTACAAAGTAGTAGTGGGTGAGAGTGTTGCCAAACAGCATAGAATGGTGGTATGCAGGATGACGCTGACGGTGCGGAAGGTGAAGAAGGCAAAGGCAGAGCAGAAAACAAAGTGGTGGAAGTTGAAAAAGGAAGAGGGTCGTGTTGTCTTCAAGGAGAAGTTAAAACAAGCCTTGGATGGTCAGGAAGTACTTCCAGATCACTGGACAACCACAGCAAAGGTGATCAATCAGGGACACAGGTAGGAGAGTACTTGATGTGTCCTCTGGAAGGAAAGTAGATAAGGAAGTCTTATCTTATGGAATGAGGAAGTGCAGGAGTGTGTACAAATGAAGAGGTTAGCTAAGAAGAAGTGGGACATTGAGAGGACCGAAGAGAGTAAACAGGAGTACAGGGAGACACAGCGTAAGGCAAAAGTAGCAGTGGCTAAGGCCAAACAGAGGGCGTATGATGACTTGTATGATAGGTTGGACAGTAAAGAGGGAGAAAATGATCTTTACAGGTTGGCATAGCAGAGAAATTGAGATGGGAAGGACATGCAGCAAGTTAGATTGATAAAAGACAGAGAGGGAAATGTATTGACTGATGACAGAAGTGTGCTGGGAAGATGGAAAGAGTACTTTGAACAGCTGATGAATGAGGAAAATGAGAGAGAAAAAAGAGTAGAAGAGGTGACCATTGAGGAGCAAGAAGTAGCAAAGATTAGTAAGGGTGAGGTGAGGAGGGCACTGAAGAGGATGAAGAATGGAAAGGCAGTTGGTCCTGATGATATACCTGTGGAGGTATGGAAGTGTCTAGGAGAGGTAGCAGTAGATTTTCTAACAAGAACATTCAACAAGGTCTTAGAGAGTGAGCAGATGCCGGAGGAATGGAGGAGAAGTGTGCTGGTGCGCATTTTTAAGAACAAGCGAGACGTGCAGAGTTGCGGCAACTACAGAGGGATACAGTTGATGAGACATATGATGAAGTTATGGGAAAGAATAGTGGAAGCTAGACTAAGGGCAGAGGTCAGCATTTGTGAGCAACAGTTTGGTTTCATGCCAAGAAAGAGCACCACAGATGCAATGTTTGCTTTGAGGATGTTAATAGAGAAGTACAGAGAAGGTCAGAGGGAACTGCATTGTGCCTTTGTAGATCTAGAAAAAGCATATGACAGGGTGCCAAGGGCAGAACTGTGGTATTGCATGAGGAAGTCTGGAGTGGTAGAGAAGTATGTTAGAGTGTACATAGAGAGATGTAAGACAGTGGTGAGGTGTGCTGTCGGCGTGACCGACGAATTCAAGGTGGAGGTGGGACTGCATCAAGGATCAGCTCTGAGCCCCTTCTTGTTTGCTATGGTGATGGACAGGCTGACAGACGAGGTTAGGCAAGAATCTCCATGGACTATCATGTTTGCAGATGACATTGTGATCTGTAGTGAGAGCAGAGAACAAGTGGAGGACAATCTAGAGAGGTGGAGGTATGCCCTGGAAAGGAGAGGAATGAAGGTTAGCCTCAGAAAATCAGAATACATGTGTGTGAATGAGAAGGACCCAGGAGGAACGGTGATGTTACAGGGAGCAGAGATAACGAAGGTGGAGGATTTTAAGTACTTAGGCTCAACAGTCCAGAGCAATGGAGAGTGTGGAAAAGAGGTGAAGAAGCGTGTGCAGGCAGGCTGGAATGGTTCAAGAAAAGTGTCCGGTGTGATGTGCGATAGGAGAGTGTCAGCAAGAATGAAAGGAAACATGTACAAGACGGTGGTGACGCCATTAATGTTGTATGGCTTAGAAACAGTGACGCTGGGGAAAAGGCAGGAGGCAGAGCTGGAGGTAGCAGAGATGAAAATGTTGAGGTTCTTTCTGGGAGTAACGAGGATCGATAGGATTCGAAATGAGTACATCAGAGGGACAGCCCATATAAGATGTTTTGGAGACAAAGTCAGAGAGGCTAGATTGAGATGGTTTGGACATGTACAGAGGAGGGATAGTGAGTATATTGGCAGTAGGATGCTGAGGTTGGAACTACCAGGCAGAAGGCCGAGAGGAAGACCAAAGAAGATATTTATGGATGTGGTGAAGGAGGACATGAGGGTTATTGGAAGAAGATGCAGAGGACAGGGTGCGATGGAGGCGGATGATTTGCTGTGGCGACCCCTGAAGGGAACAGCCAAAAGGAAACGAAGAAGAAGACCCACCCCTACTGGCTAGCCATCCAGGGTGTACCCTGCCCTCTCCTGGAGTCGGCTGGGTTTGGTGCCACTGTGTGAGTTTGTTTGTGTTTGTTTGTAGTGTGTGTGTGTGTGTGTGTGTGTGTGTGTGTGTGTGTGTGTGTGTGTGTGTGTGTGTGTGTGTGTGTGTGTCTTTCTATCTTTCTGTCTCTCTCTCTCTCTCTCTCTCTCTCGCTCTCTCAGTGTGTGTGTGTGTGTGTGTGTGTGTGTGTGTGTGTGAGAGAGAGAGAGAGAGAGAGAGAGAGAGAGAGACAGAGAGAGAGAGAGTTATTTGTGTTTGTTGTACACACGTTTTTTTTGTGTTTGTGTGTGTGTGTATTTGCACATGTGTGTGTGCGTGCGACGTGTGCACGGTGTGTGTCTGTATGTGTGTGTGTGTGTGTGTGTGTGCGTTCGTGCATGTGTGTGCGCATGTGTGTATGCGTGACTGTGTGTATATGTGTGTTTTCGCGTGCGTGCATGTGTGTGCGCGCATGTGTGTGCGTGCATGTGTGTGCGTGTCTTTGTGCGCATGTGTGTTTCTGTGTGTTTTACTCTGTTCAAATCTTCAATCAGACATGCGCTTTCATGCTCCATCGACCTTAAGTCTGTCTCCTCTCTCGCACACTCTTGGATCAGATGAGATTCCTCTGGAACAGATTACGTATTATAAACTGAGCTTTTATTGTTTACATTTTATTGTTACTATTTAAATTGTTATTACTCATCACTAAAAATGTGACAGTTTCAAAAAGTAAGAAATATTTCATTGTGAATTTTACATTCATATTTCTTTACATATTCAATAATATTCTTTATATTTTTAACAACAACAACAACAACAACAATAATAATAATAATAATAAGAAGAAGAAGAATACAGTAACTATTATTATTATTATTATTGTTATTATTGTTATTATAAGTGTGTAAGTGGATAATGTTCTCAAATATTGGTATATATAGTATACAGATCTGTAGTAAAAATGAAGTCTGAATAGAAAGTCTTTGTCCTGTCCTTTTATTTTTACTTATATTTGCTCTACGAAAAAGTATTGCGCACTCTCTTACGGAAGGATCTACTCAGAAAATTCTCTCTCTCTCTCTCTCTCTCTCTCTCTCTCTCTCTCTCTCTCTCTCTCTCTCTCTCTCTCTCTATATATATATATATATATATATATATATATATATATATATATATATGTGTGTGTGTGTGTGTGTGTGTATGTGTGTGTGTGTGTGTGTTTTCAGTACCTCTCCAATGTTTGCACATCATACCTCCTTCTTTTTCTAGTAAGCCAATGTTCTGTGGATCAAGAGGGAAACACTCCGATTGCAAAGAGATGTGACAATTCCACCCTGTCTCTAATCCCAACTTCTCTGCAAACACCTACACACACATGCGCACACACACACACACACACACACACACACACACACACACACACACACACGATATTAAACAATGTTGTTGGGAAATGATTGTAATAAAATGTTGAGATATAATTAGCCCTATCAAGTGTGTGTGTGTGTGTGTGTGTGTGTGTGTGTGTGTCTGTATGTGACCATAACAACTCGAAAACCAATAAAGACCTTTCCACAAAGGTTTACCCAGCTGAGTGCATTTTAAGCTGTAAAATATCCTGGTAGAAGCAACACATTACATGGGTGGAGTTACTGGTTCCAAGCCACAGTGGAGTATTACATATTACAACTGTAATGTGCATGTCTGGTCAAAAGGAGCTTTTAGTCATGGGTGCTAGCGCCTGAACGGAAATAATTATTTCTGTCAAAAATAAAAATGGCAGTATTCTTTTTTTTTTTTAAACATCAAAGTAACCATAATTATATAAATGTTTTTTCTAGTTGGGCACCGGAAGCCTTCGGTAGCAATTTGTTGTGATTAGCTTGCCGTAGTTCAGTCTCAGGCGTGTTCATGTGTTGTTGCACTGTCTGAGAAATCTGAACATTGCTGAACTGTATCTTAGTAACTCGACCGATCAATATTCATGCATGCTTGCTTTCCGAAAGGTAAAAAAACAAACAAACAAACAAATTAAAAAAAAAAACGATTGAAGTCTGGCAAGTATAATACCAATTTTCCTGGAACTCGGTGAATCCAAAGCAGATATAAAGAGACTAGACAGTGGTATAACATCTGTTCTATACCACGTCAATCAGTTAGTGACATGGCGACACTAATTTTCTAACCGTGTCTCCACACTCATATTTCTGAAAACCCCGCCTTTTGTGCGTTAGGATTAGTTAGTCACTTCACAGTCACTGTGTGATCCATCAATTACAGTACTTTGTTTTCATGAACACGGGTGAGTAAATAACGTTTGCTAGGTTGGATTTGCTAGTGAGTTTTCTTTGCGTGAGTATTTTTCTATTTAAATATTAAACGATGCATTAATGTTCTGGAGTAGTATTTGCGCATAAACAGTAATATTTAATGTTTATTTGCTGTCAGTTGGGCTGATGGACCATGAGGTGCAGCGGGACGGGAGAGTGCTCGATCTGACTGATGACCCCTGGAGGGAAGAGGCTGCCCTATGTGAATGAAAAAAGTTGATGTCACTATGTAGTCCATGATATAGTAAGATAGCCGACTATTACTTATTGTAGTACTTTACCTCTGTATAGGAATTCATAGATGTTCTCAAGCCGTTAAAATTATTTTTGTACTCTATTGACCATATGTGTTGAATACTTCTCGAATACTCACTATTGTTTCATTTATAATCTTGTAAAATGGGCTCAGAAAACACTTCAAAGCACTAAATTTTCAAAAGCTCTCTAGGGGTGATCCCCCAGACTACCCCTTGCAGAAAGGAGATACTGCTTCATGCGCCTTGGGCTTGAAGCCCAATGCGCTGCTACACATCTTGCCAGAGTTGCCAACTCACTTGGCTGCTTCACAGCCTCAGCCTCCGGCTTCAGTAAATGTTTTCAGTCAAAATTTCTCTTGCCTGCTAACACCCATGGCTTTCAGCATGTGGGCGTGCATGTCAGTGTGAGTGTGTGAGTGAGTGAGAAATACAACCTTGCTCCGAACCTCCTCCTCAATCGAGAAATAAACAAAGCGAATGCAAGCGCTGTCAAGTCCGGAGATGAGTCTGACCATGTCAGGTCTAACCTGGTACTGTGATGAAATCAGCCCAAGAAATACCTGTTGCTTCAAGGAAGACAAAACCACATCCTCTGCACACACGGACATGCACATACACACACAATAATAAAATGTATCATGATTATCATATTTAATATTTAATTGAATTTCAATTATCTGTATGTATTCTGTATGTATGTATATATGAGTGTGTACACAGTGGAGCCTCGGTACTTGAACACTTTAGAAGTCAAACAAATCTGAATTTGACCAAAAAATCCAAGGTTTTTTTTGTCCCGGAAGTCGACCAAAATCCGGAAGTCGACCGTTAAAAAATGTGTGAGAAAAAACGAGACCGAGAGGGAGGGAAAATGCACACTTTCCGTAAGTCCAGAAGTTGCTGATACTGTGTATCACACTGATAAAGCTAAAGCTAGCGCGAATGCTAAGCTAAAGTTAAGCTAAAGCACTAGAAAGCACTGTGAACACCTTTAATGATGAGGTCATGAGCCACTTCCGTAGGGTTTTGAAAAGAAGGGAGAAACAAGCCACGTTAGAAATGTTCTTCAAGAAAAGAAAGGAACATCCTGAAGAAGAGTCATCCATGCAAAGCGGTCGCAAGAGAAAAAAAAACTTTGGGTGATTTACCTAAAGCTGTTAAGGAAGGGAATCCTCCTCTTCTCTCCCTCGCCAACATTTACATATGCCAACTGCTCACCACCACAAAGGTTAAAATTCTTATCTTTATTGGTCTTATGCTTTTAACTAATGCTTTAGGGGCAGTGGTGGTCTAGTGGTATAGGGCGCTGGATCGCTGATCCAAAGGTTGGGGGTTCAAGTCCCACTCTGCACAAGGCTGTCACTGTCCCCCCCAGTGCAGCTAACTGGGTTATCAAAGGCGGGCCATGTCTCTCACTATCTATGGTGAGAGGCATGTAAAAGAACCATTGCTGACTTTCGTAAAGAGTAGGCTACAAAGTCATTAGCGTGTTTCTATCCCTTGCTAAAAAGGGTTGTGACAGGAAGGGCATCCGACGTAAAAACCTCTGCCAAATCAAAATGTGTGAATCAGATGATTCGCTGTGGCGACTCCCGAGTGAAAGGGAAAAAGCCGAAAGGAAGACAGACAGAATGCTTTAACTGCACTGTGGTTTTTATTTTAGTGTGTTATGATCTGTGTTGTGAGAGACTCTGGTTTTGGCGGCTCTCTGGGGCGTGGCTGTCATACGCGGGTGGAATGCTATACAGACACACCTGATTCCACTTAATCAGGGACTATAAAGACTAGCAGCACGCTCCTCCCAGTGCTAGAAGATTGTCCCTCTTCCCCATGAATCTTTGGCTCTCAACTTCGTGCTCCACCAGTTCAACACGCAGAGAGAGACACTAACAGAGAGAAAGAGAGAGAGCTGCCAAAACCAGAGGGTAATGGGTCAAATTTGCTAGGTCGGGATTGGTTACAACAAATGCAGTTAAATTGGACTGAAGTCCATAAATTCAACAGCGAGAACTTGTTGAGAACACTGATTTATTTCCTGATCTGTTTAAACCAGGCCTGGGCAAGCTTAAGAATGTTCCTACCAAACTACATGTTGAAGAGAATGTACAGCCCCGTTATTTTCAACCATGTTCTGTGCCCATTTCGATGCGTAGCAAAGTAGACCAAGAACTGGATAGACTTGTGTATGATATCATAAAACCAGTAGAATGCTCTGAGTGGGGTTCACCAATTGTTACCATTTTGAAATCTAATGGGGATTTTTGAACTTGTGGAGATTACAGACTAACTGAGTGCGTCTCAAATAGTGGGGCACAACCCCCTTGGGGTGGTGTGATTCCTTGGGGAACATGATTTTCTGCAATAGTGTACGAGAATTAAGTGTAATTGCCCCTCCACTCCAGTAGTTGGGAGTGGCGCTCTCATTGACGTGCTATGGTGTAGCGGTTTTTCGCACGAGCAAACGATATAATGTGCAGTAAACAACCCCCCCCAAGAAACAACATGGAACAATGTATAACAGGAATGAAGAGAAAGGTGGAGAGAGACAGAGATATTAAGACATAAATAAGTTGAATGAGTTTAAATAAGGATGTATTTTTTTAATTTCAGGCACATTGGTGCACTTTAAATCTTTTCTGTTACAGATTAAAATACAATGTTAATTTTTTTCTTGTTGAACTATATTTCTTTCTTTTTTTGTTTTTGATGTTAGGAAAGATACTGTGTTATGCAGAGGTGTACTAATAATTTTCTAGACAAATAATACTACTTATATATTCGCTCGTGGGGCGGTGGCGTGGTGTGAAATATTTTTTTCTTCCTAGGGGGAGCGCCACAGAAAACAATTGAGAAGCACTGGACTAAATGTTAATGCTGGCAGAAAAGTAGACAGACCCAATTCCTAACATTGAGGATTTGTACAGTAAATCAAGTGGTGGTGTCTGCTATTCCAAATTAGATCTAAGTCATGCATATCAGCAAGTGTGCCTTGATGAAGAGTCGCAGAAACTAATAATTATCAGTACAACACAGGGACTGTTTTCATACATTCGTCTTCCTTATGGTGTGTCATCAGTAGCTGGGATTTTTCAGAGAAAAAATTGATGGAGAAAATTCTCCAAGGTACTCCCATGTTGATAGTTTACATCGATGACATTATTGTAGCTGGTCATTCTTTTCGTGAAGCACGTGCCAATCTCTTAACTACTTTATGTCGCTTAGAGGAAGCTGGGCTGAAGGTAAACCATGATAAGTGTACATGTGTGGGTCTAGGTCACTGGTTAGACAAAGACGGTATTCAGCACACCAGTGATAAAGTGAAAGCCATCAAAGATGCACCTGTACCCACCCCAGTAACAAAATTTAAAAGTTACTTTGGACTTATTAACTAATACCACAAGTTCATGAATAATTTTAGTACCACACTTGCACACCTATATGATTTGTTACACAAAAATCAACCATGGAAATGGGGCCCAGATCAACAACATACCTTTGACAAATCCAAAGAGCTACTACAGTCATCCAGTGTTCCTGTGCATTACAAACCTGAGTTCCCACTAATACTTAGTTGTGATGCTTCTCCATATGGAGTGGGAGTCGTATTCTCCCACCAGATGGAAGACGGAACAGATAAATCAATAGTATACGCTTCGAGGTCACTCGCACCTGCCGAGAAGAATTACGCTCAAATTGACTATGACGGTTTTGCTGTAACTTTTGGTGTGACTAAATTCCACAAGTACCTCTATGGCCAAGAATTTACAATTCAAACTGATCACACACCCCTACTAGGACTGTTCAGACAAGACCGGTTGATTTCACGTATGGCCGGAATGCAATGCTGGGCTTTCACCTTGTTGAACTATCAATATCAGTTACACTACTGATGAGGAGAATGTAATGCTAATGCTGACGGCTTGAGTAGACTGCCACTAGACTTTCTGATTGCTAATGTACCAGTATCTGAAGAAGCAGTCTTGGCTCTATTGTTACTCAATGACACAACTGTCTTCGCTAAAATGATAGCACAGTGGACTGGAAAAGATCCGACTTTATCACCAGTATGACAGTTTGTGTTACCTGACTGGCAGGCTGCTGATTCATCAGAATTCAAACCATATACAAATCGACAAAATGAGTTAAGTGTCGAGCAAGGTGTCCTGATGTGGGGCACTCGTGCCATCATTCCTCCACCAGGTAGAGAAAGATTTCTGGAAGAGTGACATAAAACTCATCCAGGTATAGTTCGCATGAAAGGTTTTGCTCGCAGTTACATCTGGTGGCTTGGAATGGACAATGAAATTGAGAAGATAGTGAAGGAATGTCATGTGTCAGATAAACTGTAAATGTCCTCCAGTGGCACCACTGCATCCGTGGGAGTGGCCAAGTAAACCATGGCACAGAATCCATATTGATTATTCTGGACCATTCAAAGAATGTGTGATTTTAGTTTTGGTCGATGCACATAGCAAGTACATTGATGCACATATTGTGTCCTCTTCTACCACAGATGTCACTCGACAAAATTGCGCCAAATGTTTGTGACATTAGGTTTGTCCAGCACCATTTTCTCAGACAACGGTACCTGCTTCACCAGTAGTCAGTTCCAGGATTTTTGTAAAATGAATGGTAAAAAAGCACAAAACATGTTCACCCTACGATCCGGCTAGTAACAGATGAGCCGAGCAAGCAGTACAGACTATCAAAGCAGGATTAGCCAGAACATCGGGTAACCTGGAAGATCGTCTGTTAGTATACTATCAGCTTATCAAGTCATGCCCCAAACCACCACTGGACAGTGGCCAGCAGAATTACTCTTCAAGAGAGGACCCCGAACACGACTAGATTTGGTGTTGCCCTCTACACATGCTCGAGTTCTTGCAAAGCAATCGTACGAAATTGAGAGACATGATTCGCATGACATGGACGACCGTGTTTTGCATATTGGTGACTCTCTATAGGCTATGAATTTTCCTGGAATGCCAAAATGGCAACCAGGGGTAACCGAGGAGAAATTAGGCCCTGTCACATATACAGTTAAGTTACATGATGGCCGCATCTGACATCGACATCAAGATCATCTACACCAATGACATCTAAATGTGGAAAGTGTATCTGCTACATCATCTCCTGTTTCAACAGTGCCATCACTACCCTTACTTCTTGACACCATACCTGCATCGTCTGTCGTTCCGACTCTAGAACAGAATGACATTGAGAAAAGCTCAACCGGCCAGATACCCATGACTTCAGATGACAAACCTGTCACTGTATCTAGGCCTGTGGTGGTGCGACGCTCAGGTCGTACAGCGAAATCTCCAGAAAAGTTGAATCTGTAAAAATGTCAGTTGAGTGTATGCCAAACACTGCTCAATTCGATAATGACTTTGTGATATAGTATTTAACTTTATCAATGAAAATTTTATTTTGAATGTTATGAAGTTCAAACAAACAAATGTGAAGTGTTAAGTTCTGGACAAAAGTTGACATTATTGATATTCTCGTAATTATGTTTAAATTTAAGGAAGGAGGAGTGTTGTATATGTGCCGTTTACAATCTTGTGTATTCATGTTATAGAGATGTCTGCATGCTACTGCGCATGTGCGTACGCCATCGTAGTTTGATCAATAAACAAGTTTTTTTCCCCCCCTCGAGGTAATTTTGTATCTTTTCATGTCTGAAACAATCGATACTCGATTTCAATACACGGTTATATATATAGCACCCTGTTGGTTGACGGCGGTTGTTCTTAACACGGGCCTCGACCGATCTGGTATGAAATTTTTTGTTGTGATTCGTATATATATATATATATATATATATATATATATATATATATATATATATATATATATATATATATATATATATATATTATATATACACACATATATATATATATATATATACACACATACAGTATGTATAAAATATGCTGTATAATGTTTATATATTTTATTAATAAATATCACAGTCCAAAAAAGTTTTTCTTAATCATTACTATTTTACTACATTAATACTGTATTAATGAGTAAAACTGTCAAGGGCCTACTGTATTTGTAAAAATAAGAATTTTTTTTTCTTAAATTTTCTTTATTGAGACTTTATTAAGACTCTTACCTTTTATGAAGCAACTGTGTGCACACAATTTCCTCTAATTCTGATTTTGATAGTTGCAGGATGAATCCAAAGCATGTTCTCCTTCCCACTAGCAGTCACTGTCTCCTGAGTTTCAGCCCACATTTCTCATTTCTTTTCCATTTTACCTTGCTGAAGTTGAAGTATTTACATCTTTACAAACCAGATCCTGCCTGTGGTTTTGTTGTTTCTTTTAGGGAATAGTTCTGCGTTCCAACAGCCTATTGGTTTGACAACTCATTGGTCCAATGAGTTAGGGTTTGGGGTGTTGGACCAATGGGTTGCATCTGTTGGACCATTGGCTGTCAGAACATTAAGGCTGTACCCTGCTATTGTATACATTTTGTTTCTTGCATACCTTTTACCATTCACATGACTCTTCAATCAACCTCTCGCACATCAATCGATAATCCGTCCTTTGTTTTGATTCATTCATTCATACATTTTTGACCCACTTAATGCTAATTAGGATCACGGGGAGGCTGGTGCCCATCTCTGCCAACTCTGGCTGAGGGTAGAGCACACCCGGGACAGCTCACCAGGCCATCACAGGGCAGAAAAACGCTGACGGCTATGCAGCTACTCTTGTCAAAAGTGTTCTCTGTTTTAAGACAATTAATAAAAGTAGAATGGGATAAAAATTGATTGACATCATTCTCATGAAAAAGAATCAAATCAGATGGTAGTGTTATAAGAGATACACTCCAAATAACCATGCAGCATCACTGATGATTCTCCTTTCACGTTACTGAATGTGTATTATAGACGTTATCCTGTGCATCCTGGATTTATTTATTATAATTTTCCATGCATCCTGTGTTTGTCAGAGAAATAAACATATGTGAGAATGTGTACCTGTGTCCTCATCGATCAGACTCGCTGGAAGTTCGACACACATGCCGTCTATTTCAGGATCGTGAGATTGAAGCAGTGGCTTGAATGACACAGCAATACACTGACCTGCCATGCACGACCGCTGGTAGAAATCCACCACCTTCTTTCTAAACACAAATTTCTAAACATTAGCAAAGGAGGCATTTTACAACAACATCACAAACTGAGCATATTAGGAATCTACACACACAGCCAGTTGTTATTTTAGTTTTATGTATGTTGGATGTGGGTTATGAGAGATTATGGCATGTTTTTGAAAGATAAAGGAATGCATGCTAGCATGGTGGCCATCAATCTGGGCAAAATGTCACCGAAACTGTTGTTTTATACGCCAGATAAAATCTGACCTGTCGGAGTCTGTCATGGTCTGGAGGTCTTCTCCATCCCAGAATTCAGAGCAGGTGCTGAGGACAGCATCAGCAGAGCCATAAGAAAACAACTTTAAATCACCTGCAGGAAGAAATTGAAGTTAACATCTACACAAACTGGAAGGGGGGCTGAGTGGCCTCAGTCCCCAAAGAGATAGAAATAGCTGGTGTTCTATTTTACCTATTATTTATTTTTACCCAAATGTCCCTATAGATATACGATTATCTGACTGTGTAAAAACATAAATTAGCTCCCATTTGTTTGGTTATTTATTTATTTTTGCATAATATCCATTAGCAATATTCATGCCAATGGAGGGTGCCTCACAAGTACGGTATGTAAATGTAGTAGTGTGTGTGTGAAGTCACACCGGTGTAGACATGGTGCACCATCAGGGCGATTAGATGTGAGAACGGGAGGCGTTTCATAGAAACAGGGAGAGGGGCAATCATCCCAGGCTCTCCAGAGCAAGGGATTGTGGGTAGGATGTAAGCAGCCACACTCATTCTCTGCTGGAATGGTTCCCAGGCCAAAGGAGAGAATTCTATACACACAAACACACACACACACACACACACACACGCACACAAAACAAAAGTAATTTCTTTGATGGAGGTTTACTGCATTTTAGGTTAATAGGGAATTAAAGAGGGCTTATGTTCACAGAGAATACAAGATATTGTTAAACCTCTAAACAGGAAACATTTCTGTGTGAAACATTTCTTTGTGTTAAATAGTGAAAATGATCATTAAAAATATAGAAATTTACATGCATTTTTCAGGAAATGTTTGTTTGTTTAATTTATTATATTTCTCCGGTGGAAAATAAATACAACTTTATGATTTTGTTTTTGCTTTGTTTTTTTTTTTTTTAAATGTATTTTTACCCAGAATTTTCGGGAGCTGGCAGAGGCCCCATGGTGGGCGAACTGGCTGGCAGGGAGGGTGAGTTCGCAGCAGTGCAGCATGGGTAAGGTGATCAGAGAGACTAAGCAGACGTCTAGTCACAGCAACATCACCAAGCAGCAGCTGAATGGCCAGGCCAAGTGGGCGTAGAGAAAGGGCATGGTGCTCCCACTGCATGTCATCGAACTGCACGTGAGTGTCATCAAAGTGCGCCAGGTCCAATGAGAGACTCAGAATCTCCAGACTACAGAAGGAGCGCGGCTAGGAAACCAGTAGAAAATAATATTGTGTCTGTGCATTACCAATAATTCTGCATTATCTTTCAATGCAAATCAAATCACTCAATCAATCAAAGCACTCACGCAAACCATTCACTCAAACAGCAATCAAATCCCTCCCACAAATCAATCTCGCAACTTTACAATCAAATCATACACTCAAGTCACTTAAATCACCCATCAACTCACTCAAATCACTCACTCACATCAATTACTCAAATTATCAGTCAACTCACTCAATCAGCTCGCTCACTCTAATTACACAATTAAATCATTCAGTCAAATTACTCAATCAAATAACTCAATTAAATCCCTATGTCGAATCACTCACTCAAGTCATTCAACGAATCAAATCACCCACTTAAATAGTGACACAATTTCCACAATGGAATCAGTCGTTCTGAGGCAGTGGGGCCCGGGGTGTAGGGTGCTGCATGCAAACCTTTTGCTGATGTTGTTATTGTTGCTGTTGTTGTTGTTTAATTCATCAGTAAATATGCCATGAAAAGGGATCTTGTTTCTGGTCCTGATTAATTTCACAGCCAGTTCCAGAACTATTTATAACTTAATAAAGATGATCTCTGTGACTCTTCAGTGTTTGATCGAGTTGAAAAAATGGAACCCAGAATGAGGGCACGCCCTTCAGTTTTATACATGAAAGCTATCAGAATAAACGACTTAAATCATGTGAGGATTTTTCCACTCACTTCAAGGTTCCGTGAAAGTTTAAAGTTTAACTTTTGCATATGTTCATGTGCTTCTAATTGTTTTCAAAAATAAAAACAATGTTATTAAAAAATAAAGAAAGAAAAGAAAAACTGGGGGCACCCCCAGTGCATTAACTGGGTGATCAACGGCCGGCCATGTCTCTCACTCTCACATCGCTGACTTTCAACAAGAGTAGCTGCATAGCTGTCAGCATGTTTCTGCCCTGCGGTGGCCTGGCCAGCTGTCCTCTGCCCTCACCCAGAGTCGGCTGAGATGGGCACCAGCCTCCCTGCGACCTTAATTAGGATTAAGCGGTTCAGAAACTGAATGAATGAGGTGTCCTAATTTTTTCACATGACTGTATAATGAATCTTTTGCATCAGGCATGTTACCCAGGATTCTACGTGATTTCACTTCTTCTCAAAAGGAATAAAGATCCTCACTGCTGCGGCGCCTACCGCTCAATTCCTCTGTTGAACTCAGATCTAAAACTTCTCATAAAGATTCTCGCCAATTGATGAGAGAGTTCGCCCCAATATAATATCCGCCGGTCAGACAGACTTTATTATGAACAGTTTTTCATGCTCAAACATTTTTGTGATGCTCAGAACTTGCTGACTATTGGCTTATTATCATTAAATCTCTTTCTGAATGCCTGGGTAAATTGCCCCTTGCCCATCCGTGGTTATTTTTGGTGCTCTTCCAGGCTCACTTGTGCTATCAAAAGCAGAGGCCGACCGTATCGCCTTCGCCACTCTGCATGGCAGGCGCCTAATACTGCTCCGGTAAAAGGATGCGCATCCACCCACCTTAACACATGGAATACGAAACATGGTTTTGAAAATAAAGTATGTTTCGTACTCCATGTGCCTCTGAATGAGTCTCTATAAAGACCTGTCATTAAATATTGAATCACTCACTCCAATTATTCAAATCTCAATTAAATTACTCACTTGAATGACATGGATCAATTACAGTCGAATAAATCACACAAAAGCTTCATACACATCACTCACTTGAGTCATACACTTGAATCACACAGACACCATCAGAAATGATACGCGGAAATAACAGACTTCATATTTTAGATGCAGATGATGTAATAAAGTGAAAAAACCTTGGAGTTTTCGCCGTTGGTTCTCTCCCAGTCTTTGTCCTCTTGGTCCGCACTCTCTGTGGACATCTTGCTAAAGAACACAATCTTCTCTGGATTTGGACTGGGCCAAGAGAGGATGCCTTGTTTATCAACACAGCATAACACCTGAAATGCACCCAACGTATACACACACACACACACACACACACACACACACACACACATACTGAGAAAGAGAGAGAGAGAGAGAGAGAGAGAGAGAGAGAGAGAGAGACAGAGAGAGAGAGAGAGAGAGAGAGAGAGAGAGAGAGAGAGAGAGATGAACTTTACTGATGTAGTCTAATCGCACCCATAACCACTACTTGCCCAGCAACAACCTTACCCGAACCAAATATAACTGAGCACAAGGTTGGTGGCCCAATCCCAACTGTCACCAGGCTGTTAGTGTTGTGTTACCCCCCCCCCCGAGTGTGGCTACTGGGTTATCAAATGCGGTCCATGTCGCTCTCTGTCTGTGGCGGGAGGGCATGTAAAAGAATCATTGCTGACTTTTGTCAAGAGGAACTGTTCAGCCATCAGCATGCTTTTGCCTTACAATAGCCTGGCGTGCTGTTCAAGGTGGACGCTGCCCTCGCTGAGAGTCAGTTATGATGGGTGCTAGAATCCCCAAAATAACAAAGCACCAATATTGTGATGAAACTAAGTGGACAAAGGAGGCTCCTGACCTCCAAGTATTTTCTCTTTGGCGAATGGCAGCATTTAATCAAGTCGCTTGGAAGCTTTTCCCATAAGAATGGAGAAATTTGGAATGTCTTTAGGTTGCACTTGAACACATCCTTGAACCGGAGTGGGGGCCTGTCTCAACTTTGTGTGTCTGAAGCCAGCTCAATAAACTGGAGATCCTTGGGGATCGTTCCTTCTTCAATTCGATGAACATGTCTGAGCCAACAAAGGTAATGGTGGGAGAGGATGGAGTAGAGGAACCTGCTCTCTCTTAAGTCTTTCAAGGAGCTTTTTCTTTCTTGCCCTGTCTCTCCATGTGACACTGAGCAGCTGACTCAAGCAACACATGTGAAAAGAGTTCAGCTTGCTTCCTTGCTCAGCATACATGGGTCAACTCTCACAGTCATAGAGAAGTATGATGAACACACATGCAGGATACACCTTCACTTTGGCCAGCATTGTAGAGAGTTAATTGGTCAAGACTCTCTTAGCAAGACAAGCCATGGTGGAGGAGGCCTTACCAATGTGTCTGGAGATCTCAACATGATTGAGATAGCATTACCATAATCAAAACCCCATCCTATGGGGATTTCGTCCCTAAGATTAAACATGTACACACACACACACACACACACACACACACACACACACACACACACACACACACACACACACTTACAGTAACAGATCCCAGACTATGCAGTAAACTCGCTGTGTGGCAGAGCGCTGAAGATCGTCCAAAAAGTACTGAGGAAAACCTTTTGCATGTCAGCTTCCACCTTTCCTGTTTGTCCAAATCAACAAGGTCTTTTGTTTTTACAACAAACTCAAAATTATTATTTACAAGAACAACATAACTATCATGCACATTAAAAACTTCAATAATAAATGTACAGGCTTACCTCCAACAATGGGCACGCCTTAATTAAATTAATGTCAACAGCATTTATTTTCAATGGTCTTTTATGATATGTTTCCATGCTATTGGATAATTGGTACTTACCCACAAGTCTGTTCGATGGGTGTCCATCTGAAGAAGGACTCGGACTTCCCCATATATTCCCATCAAGAACCAGAGTAAGGGGAAGGTCAGTGGTAATAGCGGCAAGATGCCATTTACCTGCAGTATAGCAGGAGCAGACTGAATGTACAATGTATTTTATTTTTTTATGATGAATAAGACTGTGTAACATGCAGTGGATTAATGCAATAAAAAGTGTGTGTGTGTGTGTGTGTGTGTGTGTGTGTGTGTGTGTGTGTGTGTGTGTGTGTGTGTGTGTGTGTGTGTGTGTGTTGTACTGGTAGCTGTAGTAATATAACATGCCATGGTCCTATTCCTGGAGCTCCCAGAACGTAGCGTAATGTGTTCAGCAGGAGCAGCACCACCTGTTTTGGGTGAAAAAAAAAAACAGAAATCAGCACCTGAAACTCTTTTGCTAAATTATTTGCAAGTGTGTAGTGGTTACAACATCCACCTCACTGTGTTGGTTTTCCCCAGGTACTCTGGTTTCCTCCCACAAACAAGAACATTATATTAATTGGCATCTTCCAAATTGCCCCAGGTGTGAGTGTGAATGTCATGTGTGTTGGACCTGCCATGGTCTGGAAAGCTGTTCAGATTGTACCCGACATTGACCCAGAGTTGGCTGAGAGAGACTCCAGCCTCCCTGCAACCCCTATCGTAGAATTAACTGGTTTGGCAAAGTGAGTAAGTGACTGTGTCACTGTGTGTGATCTAAAAGCATTTCGTGCTAAAAGTAAAATGACTCACCAAAGCTAGTGGAACTGGGCCTCTCTCTAGTAACGTCTGCACCGTGAAGCGTTCATTGTCCAGCACGGAAACTGGTCTGCTCTGAGAAAGCTCCAAACACCTCCTGAATAAAGAAAGAAAGAAAAAGTACCAGTCACATACATACCATAAATCAGTAGTTTGCAGTTTATGATGCTATGTGTTTTATTTCATTTTTACTGCATAGCTTTGAATGTAATCTGAATGCTTAAGAACAGATAGCTATTAGCATTCCGCTTATATGTCATGCGGCTAGCACTTAAGAGATAAGAAGATAAATTGGTGTTAGCTATTGTTTGCTAATGTTTTCACATCTAGCTCCAGTGATATAGAGACCAAATGGCCCACAGCAGCGGGTGGAGTACACTGAACCTCCGTAGCACCCCCCCACAAGATAGCTCGACACAGTTGAAAGCCTTCTCTAAATCCACAAAACACATATGGACAGATCTTATTTATTTCGATTTTTTCTTTCTTTCACACTTTCTGTAAATTAATTCACAAAATTGTATCAACTGACTGAACCACTTCCACAGCTGGAGTCTGAGTGACCCTAAAAAGCTTAGGTTGGAGCAAACGGTGAGGTTGGGACCCTTCTCGATTTAAAGGGGATGGAGGACTTGAGAGATGGCTGAAGACATCATTTCGAGACAGAATGATATGTTCCTCTTCCTGCACTTCACAAACAAAGAAGAAGGAAGGACTGGGTCAGATACAGCTTATCTTATCTCTATAGTTCATCATTTCTTAGATGATTCTACATCTACAACCATTGAAGTTAGATATATAACAATCCACCTGACCTCAATCCCCCGGAGCTCAGTAGGGGCCTCACTGCCTGGGCGCAGAGAGATGACGTCATCTTCCACAAGGAGACCGACAGGTAAGTTGACCAGTCGGCCATCTCGGTATGTCCACTGTAAAGATACAGCAGGTAAGGAAGGGATAAACAGGTCCTCTCTGTCTTTCAACCAGTCCGAAGGTGGATGTAGCAAAACCTCTAGAGGAAGTAAGAATATTACTATTACCTCTGTACTATAGTAATACAGTTATAAAGTTGTATTTATATCATCGACTACACTACCCTGTAAAGCACTTAGCAACATTTCCACTCGACGTGGCATCTCCGAAGTCTTTAGCCACTGAAGAACTGCCATGGCAATCAGATCAACCATCAGGATAAGCAAAAGAGTGCATCCACTGAGCAAAGCTGATCCATCACTAAGGCAACCAAAAAGAAAGATGATGTATGGATGTGAAAGAATTTAATACAGGATGGAAAAATGTGTGCAAATATGTAGATATTAAGTTAGCCAAGTTCCTGAGCAGAGCACCAGAAGCATGGACTTTGATGCTCGTCTTGTGTCCATAGCCCATTGCTGACTAGATTCTGACTGGTTGTTATACATAGCTGGTGCAATAACAAAACTGGAACCTTAGAACAGAGGCACCTACACCAATACCAATAGACTTGAACAGACTAGCAAAAATCATCCAATGAAAATCAGGTGGATGAATAAACTTGTCATTTTAGGTCATCTTCTGCTTAATCTGGGGTCAGTTTGAGGGGGCAGCAGCCAAAGCAATGAGGTCTAGATATCCGTCACGCCAGCCAATTCCTCCAGCTCGTCTATAGGGGACACCGAGGCGTTCCCAGACAAGCCGAGAGACACATCTGTCTTGCATGCTTTGGGTCAACCGGGTGTCTTCCCGGATGGACATGCCCAAAACACCACACCAGGGAGGCATTAGGGAGGCATTCGGGAGGCATTCTAACCAGATTCCAGAGCCACCTCAACTGGCTCCTCTCAATGCAGAGGAGCAGCAGCTCTACTCCAAGCTCTCCCCGGATGGCTGAGCTTCTGACCTTGTCTCTAAGGGAGAGCCATGCCACCCTTTGGTCATTTCAGCTGCTTGTATCAGTGATCTTGTTCTTCCAGTCACTACCCAAAGCTCATGACCATAGTTGAGGGTTGGAACATAGATCTACAAGTAAATTGAGAGCTTTGCCTTGCGGCTCAGCTCCCTCTTTACCATGATGGACCGGTACAGGCTCCGCTTTACAGCAGAGGTGATCTCCCACTCCATCCTTCCTTCACTCATGAACAAGATCCCAAGATGCTTGAACTCCTCTGCTTGGGGCAGGACCTCATTCCTGACCCGGAGGGTGCATTCCACCCTTTTCCGACTGAGAGCCATGGCCTCAGACTTGGAGGTGCTGATTTTCATCCCGGCTGCTTCGCCCTCGACTGCGAATCACTCCAATGAGTGCTGGCGGTCTCGGATTGATGAAGCCAAAAGAACAACGTCATCCACAGAAACCATCGACGAAATCCAATGGCTACCAAACCAGAAGCCCTCAATGCCTCAGTTGCACCTAGAAATTCTGTTCATAAAATTTATGAACAGAATCGGTGACAAAGAACAGCCTTGCTGGACCTCAAAACTCACTGGAAAAAAATTCAGCCTGTTGTTCCTAATACAGACCAAACTCTGGCTACGGTGATACAGCGACTGAATGGCCCATAGTAACAGATCCAGAACAAGGTACTCCCAGAGCATGCTCCACAAAATAGCTTGAAGGACACGGTTGAAAGCCATCTCCAAATCCACAAACCACATGTGGATAGATTGGGCAAATTCGATCCTGTGGCATGTATAGAGTTGGTCGAGAGTGCGGCAGCCAGGATGAAAACCACATTGTTCCTTCTGAATCCGAGGTTAAATTATCGGTTAGATCCTCCTCTCCAATACCCACGCATAGACTTTAACGGGTAGGCTGAGGAGTGTGATTCCAGGATAGTTCGAGCACACCCTCTGGTCCCCCTTTTTAAAAAGGGGGGACTACCACCCCGGTTTGCCAATCCAGAGGTACAGCCCGTGATGACCAGATCATGACTACGTGTCAACCAAGACAGTACTACAACATCCAGAGCCCTGAGGTATTCAGGACAGATGTCATCCACCCCCAGAGCCCAACCATCAAGGAGCTTTTTGACTACCTCAGTGACCTGAGGTCCAGTGATGGGTGGACCCCCATCCAAACGCCCAGGGTCTTCCCAGGATCTTCCTCCTTCAACGGAGGGCGTGTTGGTGGGATTGAGGCGGTCCTCAAAGTATTCCTTCCACCTCCCGATGACATCCCCAGTCGAGGTGAGCAGCTCTCTACTTCCACTGTAGACAGTATTTGTGAAGAACTGCTTCCTCCTACTGATGCTTCAGATGGTGGTCCAGAATCTTTTTGAGGCCAACTCATAATCGCTTCACAGGCCCTCACCAAACTTCGCCCTTGCCTGAGATTCTGCATCGCCGGTTTCCACCACCGGGTTCGGGTGTTACTGCCATGACAAGCACTGATGACCTTCTGGCCACAGCTATGGGCTGTAGACCTCTTCAAATTTGACTTTTTTCATCAAACATATGCAATTTTGAAATTTTTCCAAGGTCTAAATTAACGAAATATACCAGTTACTTTGATCTTGGACCTTGGCTATGCCTGCCCCAAGAGCTATGTAGTTTTATTGTTGACGTTTTTCAAAAACGCTGAAAAATTGGGGATATTATGTCTTTGTTTTCATTGTAGCTTCCCAGAGGTTGGTGCTATAGCATTAAAAGTGGTACCAAATGCAAGCCAATAAAATTTTCTTGACCAGTTTTCCACTACGTAGTTGTCTTTTAGATGCCATGATGTCAGCAGTTCACAAATCTTAACAAATCAATCTTAACTGACAATTTAAAATGAAGAGAAAAACATAATTAGTGATAATATGTGATTGTGATATACCTGCATTAAGAGTAACATTTTGACATAAAGTTATGTATCGTATGTTCTCCTTTTGAAGCACAAAAAATCAGTATTTATTAGTTAAAATTTACATAGGCGTTCATGTGTTTACTACGATAAGCAAAACATTATTATTTATTATTATTTTTAACTTCAATTTGAATTTAATTGTATTAATTTTTTTAAAATCCATGCCTTCGGATGCCACCTAACTTGCAGTGCACCTGACTCTTATAGCCCCTCCCACAGGTGGTGGGTTAATGGGAGGGTGGACCCATGTCTCCTTTTCTGGAGACCTGGCTCCGGGGGGGAACCCCAGTGCCTCATGTCTGGGCAAGGGAAACTGTGTCTTTGAGTTTCCTCTCTTCATTGTAGAGGTATTTTCAACTGCACTTTGTCTGGACCTTCACATTAAGACCTGTTTGCCTTGGGTGACCCGACTGACAACATAGCTTCTAGGATCATTAGGACATGCAAACCCCTCCACCATAATAGGTGACAATTCAAGGAAAGGTGAATAAACTTTGATCAAGTAAAACAACATGGAACATTAACAGCAACATGAACTTGTTACACGGATAATCAAACTTAGAAGATGTGATATATGAGTGTGTAAAACAGTAAGTGAAAGGAGGTGAAAATAAAATTTTAGAAGCTGTTCAGAAGTATTTGGGCCCCTTTTGTACCTTACCCCATGATAAGAAAACACCTTTGGTGATAATATATCAGAGCTCATGTGTCTCAATTGTTTAAAGTCCATAGCAAAATGCATAAGCTCTAGAAGCTAGATTTACATTCAATGCTTTTGCCCCAATATTAAATCATCAGAAATGGGGCCAGACAGCTTTGTTGCTTTACTTCATTATAAAAAAATATATCAGTGGAAAATGAATCAGATCTCTTTTGGACAGTTATCAATAATAGACTTGAAACATCCCGTGAAGGTGTACAGGCTATACAGCCAATATATTACTGCAAAAACAGGGATCCCTCACTTTCTGCGGTTAATTGGGACCGAGATCGCCCTGCAACCACCAAAATCCACAAAGTAGGATCAACCCCAACCAATACAGACATTTATGTGTACTAGTATATCTTCTTTTCTTCTTTCCTTTCGGCTTTTCCCTTCAGGGGTCGCCACAGCGAATCATCTGCCTCCATCTCACCCTATCCTCTGCATCTTCTACTCTTACTCCAACGACTTCATGTCCTCCTTCACCACATCCATAAATCTTCTCTTTTGTCTTCCTCTAGGCCTCCTGCCTGGTAGTGCTAACCTCAGCATCATACTACCAATATATTCACTATACCCTCCTCTGCACATGTCCAAACCATCTCAATCTTGCCTCCCTGACTTTGTCTCCAAAACATCTAACATGTGCTGTTCCTCTGATATACTCATTCCTGATCCTATCCATCCTCGTTACTCCCAAAGAGAACCTCAACATTTTCATCTCTGCTACTTCCAGATCAGCCTCATGTCTTTTCCTCAGTGGCACTATTTCTAAACCATACAACATCGATGGCCTCAACACCGTCTTGTACACTTTCCCTTTCATTTTTGCCAATACTGTCCTATCACACATCACACCGGACACTTTTCTCCAACCATTCCAACCTGCCAGCATACGTTCCTCACCTCTTTTCCACAATCTCCATTGCTCTGAATTGTGGAGCCTCAGGACTTAAAATCCTCCACCTACTTTTTCTCTGTCCCCTGTAACCTCACTGTTCCTCTTGGGTCCTTGTCATTCACACACATGATCTCTGTTTTACTGCAGCTAACCTTCATTCCTCTCCTTTCCAGGGCATACCTCCATCTCTCTAGATTTTCCTGCATTTGCTCCCTGCTCTCACAACAGATCACAATGTCATCTGCAAACATCATAGTCCATGGAGATTCTTATCTTACCTCGTCTGTCAGCCTGTCCATCACCATAGCAAACAAGAAGGGGCTGAGAGCCGACCCTTGATGCACGCCCACCTCCACCTTGAACTCTTCTGTCACACTGACAACACACCTCACCACTGTCTTACATCTCTCATACATGTCCTGCACCACTCTAACATACTTCTCTGCCACTCCAGACTTCCTCATGCAATACCACAGTTCCTCTCTCGGCACCCTGTCATATGCTTTTTCCAGATCCACAAAGGCACAATGCAGCTCTCTTTGGCCTTCTCTGTACTTCTCTGTTAACATCCTTAAAGCAAACACTGCATCTGTGGTGCTCTTTCTTGGCATGAAACCAAACTGTCGTTCACAAATGCTGACCTCTGCCCTTAGTCTACCTTCCACTATTCTTTCCCATAACTTCATCGTATTGCTCATCAACTTTATCCCTTTGTAGTTGCTACAACTCTGCATGTCTCCCTTATTCTTAAATATGGGCACCAGCACACTTCTCCTCCATTCCTTCCGGCATATTCTCTCTCAGACCTTGTTGAATGTTCTTGTCAGAAAATCTACTGCTACCTTCCCTAGACACTTCCATACCTCCACTGGTTATGTCATCAGGACCAACTGCCTTTCCATTCTTCATCCTCTTCAATGCCCTCCTCATTTCACCCTTACTAACCTTTGCTACTTCCTGTTCCTCAACGGTCACCTCTTCTGTTCTTTTTTCTCTCCCATTTTCCTCATTCATCAGCTCTTCAAAGTACTCTTTCCATCTTCCAGGCACACTTCTGTCATCAGTCAATACATTTCCCTCTGTCCTTAATAACTCTAACTTTCTGCACGTCCTTCCCATCTCTATTTCTCTGCTATGCAAATCTGTATAAATCATTTTCTCCCTCCTTACTGTCCAGCCTATCATATAAGTCATCACACGTCCTCTTTTTAGCCTTTGACACTGCTACCTTCGCCTTCCGCTGTGTCTCCCTGTACTCCTGTTTATTCTCTTCAGTCCTCTCTATGTCCCATTCCTTCTTAGCTAACCTCTTCATTTCTACACACTCCTGCACTTCCTCATTCTACCACCAAGTCTCCTTATCTACTATCCTTCCAGAGGACACACCAAGTATTCTCCGACCTGTCTACCTGATCACATTAGCTGTAGTTGTCCAGTCATCTGGAAGCACTTCCTGACCACCCAAAGCCTGTTTCAACTCCTCCTTGAAGACAACCTGACACTCTTCCTTTTCCAGCTTCCACCACTTTGTCTTCTGCTCTGCCTTTGCCTTCTTCACCTTCCTCACCATCAGCATTATCCTGCACACCACCATCCTATACTGTTTGGCAACACTCTCACAGTTATTAAGTCTCCCGATTCAATCTGGAGTCTCCCGATTTAAAAGCATAAATCCAATCTCCCGCCAGGAGATTAATTTCTCCCGATTTCCAGACAACCTCCCGAAAAAAAAAGTAACACTTTGAAAAAAACGAAAATATGATTGCAAGTATCAGGCTTATTGGCAAAAAGACTTTCCTTTTATTCAAAGCAGTGAAAAAGGTGACACGTTTGCGTTTTGCACACTTTGTTCCGTCAACATTGGGATTAAACACGGAGGAATCAACGATGTGAAGAAACATGTGAACACTTCGCAACACACGCAACAATCTACAAATCGGAGAATTACCTATTTTATTACAAGTTCAAGAGATAACATCTCCACACAAGTGATGACAGTGAAAGGGTATTTTCTATTGTAAAGAAAATCCACACTGATGCCAGGTCAGAATTGATCAATGAAACTGTTTGTGCCCTCTTGGCTACAAAATTGAACTCAGACTTTGTTTGTTACAAATGCCATCCAAGTCCTGAATTTTGTAAAATTGGAAAGCAAGCAACATACAAGTATGTGCAGGAACATACCTAAACATCTGGTGTAATTATTAAGCAAGCAGCATTAGTATATGTAACAATATTTTTAAACAGTTGTTACCTTTTTTATCAGCTGATTCATAAAACTGTATACATCCATGAATAAATAAAAAAAAAACTTGTTTATTTAACAATGTTCCTTTATAAAAAAATATGCATCAATTCTTGGGGCCGCAGCCCGGCCGCGCAGGGGGTGCGGTGTCTCTGGTGAAAATTCTGCCTATTTCAAAATGTTGAAACTTAATAAGTATGCACTCTCACCCACTACTACTTTGCAATCACTGACTTCCTTCAAAATCACATCGCCTACACAAGATGTAGTCAACCTGTGTGCTTCAACTTCTGTTTTTATAAGTCACCCTATGCTCCTGTCTCTTCTGGAAGAAAGTAATTACCACAGCCATTTCCATCCTTTTTGCAAAATTGATCAACATCTGTCCTTCTATGTTCCTGACCTGGATACCAAACCTGCCCATCACTTCCTCGTCCCCTCTGTGGCCTGCACCAACATGCCCATTGAAGTCTGCTCCAATGACCACTCTTTCACCTCTGGGGTACTCTGTATCACTTCATCTAACTCACTCCAGAATCTCTCGTTCTCTTCTAGCTCACATTCTGCCTGTGTAGCATAAGCACTAACAACATTGAACATCATGCCTTCAATTTCTAACTTGAGACTCATCACTCTGTCTGATACTCTTTTCACTTTGAGAACATTCCTGACCAACATTTATCCAGGCTTGGGACCGTTGTGAGGACGGAAACTTGTTTGTGCCCATCCTTATGGCTGCATTATGTATATGTGGTGTATGTAATATCAATAAAGGCATATTCCATGCTATAAATTATTTTAATAACAATTAAACATTCAAAAATATTGCATAAGAAGTAAATAAAATATAAATACACACGCTTACACACAGATGCCCACGAACATGCAGATGCACATGTGCGTGGGCATCTGTGTGTATGCCCACGCACATGCAGATGCGCATGCAGGCATGCAGATGTACACCTCACAAAAATGTTATTAGTTTTGATGGGAGGTTTTGGGTTGTTTTTTGTTTAGTGTTTGTTTAGGGTTTTTTTTTTTTTTAATGCATAATTGGCCTTGTTTTTGCATCATCTTCCTTTACTTTTTCTGCTATTCTTCCTTAATTCCCTTATTTTTAAATTTGATTATTAAAAAAAAAAACACGATGCACTGAAGCCACATGACTTGAAGCCCGAAGTAGCGAGGGATCCCTGAATATGATGATGATATAAGAATACACCCAGGTTGGTTTCAAATCCCTCAATATATAAACAGGGAATTAAAGTTATTCAAGAAAGTGACAAGAGGCCACACTTTTGATGTTTTTTCTGATGATTTTTTTTTTTTTTTAAATGAACATGGTACACACAGCCGTACATTTGATGGAGCCCCAGCAAAGTTTCCATCAAGCATGGTAGCATCGTGCTGAGAATTACTCTTGGCTGTCTCACTGTGTGAACCAAACTGACGCATGAACATTAAATTTTCAAAACGAATGATTCAAAAACAGTTTATAGCTTAGACCTCAAGAATATGGACAGCTGTCGATGAGTCCTGTGGTCAGAAATGATTGAATGTTACCTGTTTGGATCAAAAGCATGGCATGTGATTAAGCTAGCAGCACACAGGGTGATTAGCAAAGCTCCTGGCCAATGTAGACTGGACCAACGCACAGAATGATGCAAAAAACATCTGCTCCAGGCAACCTAAAAAATAAAAATAACATTATACCCATAAAGAGGTATAAATGGTCATGCTGTACCTCAGTGCTGTATATTAGGTTGAGTTATAGGTTCAACAATTGTTGATACATGTGAAAGCAAAGCTTGCCTGCCAATGTTCATTTTTCTTTGGATTGTGTTGATGTTCCTGCAGAACTGTGGTGAGTTGATCATGAAGCTGAGACAGAGCTGCAACAGATGATAAGCCCAGTGGACTCTAAAATTAAAATATTATGTTTATTCCAATCTAAATTTTAATGTAAAACCCAATTCAATGTTTCATTTAAACTATTTATTTAATCTAAATCATTTTTAGTTTAATGTTTATATTAATTGTCAAACAAATAATAAGCATTTAACCGAGAACATTTTGAAGGCTTGTTTCATGAACAATGTCAGAATATCATATCGAAAAATGTTTTAATCCTCTTGCTCAGCAATAATTTGACAATTATTTCTATTAACTTTTTTAAATATATAAAAAGTAAAAAAAACTGCATATGGCTACATGGTGCACTTCACTCCTGTTCATTACATTTCCAGTCTTTAGAATTTTAGATTTATACTCAGCTTATCTTGCAGAGTAAATGAGAAAATGCAAACTTCTCTCTTCTGAGAGATAGAAAAATAAAGACAAAAAAAAGGTAGAGAGTTAGTCTCGCGTTTACACAGCACTGACCCTTCCACTTCTTCTTTTCCTTTCGGTATAGGTTTTTACGTCAGATGCCTTTTCTGACACAACCCTTTAGCAAGGGACAGAAACATGCTGACGCTTTGCAGCACCTCTTTACGAAACTCAGCAATGCTGACTGAAATGACCGGCCTGTGATAACCCAGTTAGCTGCAGGGGTTTTGGGGCACTGACCCTTCCACAAAATCTACACAAATATCACATCATACAAAATTATTTTTTAACTTACCTGCACACAGGTGTTTTCCGGTAACACTTTCATTTGGTAGGTTTTCCACTATTTTAAATATACAACATGCCTCTCTCTCTCTCTCTCTCTCTCTCTCTCTCTCTCTCTCTCTCTCTCTCTCTCTCTCTCTCTGTGTGTGTGTGTGTGTGTGTGTGTGTGTGTGTGTGTTTGTGTGTGTGTGTGTGTGTCTGTGTGTGTCTGTGTGTGTGTGTGTGTGTGTGTGTGTGTGTGTGTGTGTGTGTGACTTTACTTGCTGACTGCCACCACCATATGCCTGAAAGAGGGACAAATGTCACATGCAGGGAGTTAGATCCTTTTGTTCTCACACCCTCCCAAACATGGCTTCATGCTGGACTTATGGTCCAGACGCTGGCATAAAAACAACAATATGACTTGTGGGGACATTTATTTGCTTCTCAAAACTAGTGGTGTTTGATTTAGCATCAAATATCACTGTCTCCATTTTATTAAAAAATAAATAAAATAAATAAATAAATAAAAACCTCAGTAAGTATCATTTTTACATCCACTCAGGTGTGACTTATTACTGTCCTTATGTAGAGCAAATCCTAACATTATCATAAAACATAAGATGACTTGTAGGGTCCTTTGTTTTGGTCCTGAAGATCAATGTCTTTCTTTATCTTCTGATACTCCAACTGTAAATGCCTACCCTAAAAAAATTGTCCTTCTGACTCCTATAGTTTTTTTTTTTTTTTTTTTTTTTTTTTTCCCCATTAGAGTTTGATGCATGAACAAGATGACAACACTTCCTTTATAAACATTCATTTTCTGAACCACATAATCCTAATTAGGGTAGCGGGGAGGCTGGGGCCCATCCCAGCCGACTCCGAGTGATGGCAGAATACATCCTGGACAACTCGCTGATGGTTATGCAGCCTACTCTTGTCAAAAGTCAGCAATGGCTCTTTTACATGAACCTCACACCATAGAGACATGGCCGGCCTTTAATAACCCCCAACCTTAAGATCAGTGATCCAGCACCTTTTCTACCAGGCCACCACTACTGTTTTTTTACAAACAGAAAAATAGAAAGATACTCATATGATATTTACATATCACTCAGGCTTATGTGGACAAAATACTGGCAGTACTTTAATAGCATGGAATCATGGGTAAGTAAAGTTTCTCGGCCCTCACAGGGTCCTTGAGGATGTATTATGTTTTCATTCATTCATTTTCTGAACTGCTTAATCATAATTAGGGTTGCAGGGATGCTGGCACACATCTCAGCAGACTCCTGGCAAGAGCAGAATCACTGGACAACCCAAGGCCATCTCAGGGCAGAAACACGCTGACGGCTTTCCAGCTACTCTTGACGAAAATCAGCAATGTTTTTTTTTTTTTTACATGAACCTCCACCACAGACAGTGAGAGACATGGCCGGCCTTTAATAACCATGTTAGCTGCACTGGGGGAATAGCCTGGTGACAGTGGGGCATGAAACAGTAGGTCAGTGTCCAGGATCAGGGACTGATGGATCCATGAGCATTCGTCGGGCCCATACACCTCCCAATCCACCAGGTACTGGAAGCCATGATCCTGCCTGAGGACATCAAGTATGCGATTGGCCGTATTAGCCAGGTGTCCATCAACCAATGGAAGGGGGGGGGGTCCAGTAGGAGGATGAGGGGGGGCTTTCCACCATGGGTTTGACCAGGGAGACATGGAAAACAGGATGTACCTTGAGAGCCGCTTGGAGTTTTAGCTAGACGGCACTGGGGGTTTATGATGCGCTCAATGGTGTAAGGACCGGTGTACTTGAGAGCCATTTTCTTGGTTTCAGCGTGAAGAGGAAGGTCTCTATAGGAGAGCAAAACCTGTTGTTTGACCTTATAGACTGGTGCCAGTGTCCGGTGGTGATCGGCGATTCGCTGATTCCAGGCTGCTGACCTCTCCAGGGCAGTGCAAGCCTCCTTCCAGACCCGGTGTGCTCTGCAGAAGTGGGCCTGGACTGGCCACATTGGTCTCCTGACTGGGGTACAGAGGGGGCTGGAACCCATTCACAGCCATGAAGGGGGACATACCAGTATCAGTGCAGACCAGGGAGTTATGCGAGTGTTCGACCTATGGTAAGTGTGTGTACCAGGAGGCTGGGAAACAGCAGGCAACACAATGCAGGGCGGATTCTAGGCTCCAACTAGCTCATTCTGCTTAACCATTAGATTGTGTGAGGTAACTGGTGGTCAAGCTGCTGGAAATTCCGAGGGTGTCATAGAATTCTTTCCATAATCTGGACGCGAACTGGGGGCCTCGGTCAGAAACAATGTCCTGGGGGAATCCCATGGAGGCAGAAAACGGTTTTGATCAGCAGGACAGCTGTCTTCATGACCAGTGGGAGCTTGTGTAGGGGAATGAAATGGACCACCACTTTAAGAAGTGGTCTACTGTGGTCAGGATGATGGTGCTACCTTCAGATGGGGGTAGACCCATGACAAAGTCCATGGCAGTGTGTGACTGGCACACGGTGGGATGACTTGTTACAGACACAGGTGGCACAGGCTGTGACAAACTCCCTGGTGTCGGCTGCTATGGTTAGCTAGGCATTGTTCGAGGAGGAAAAGGGTCCGGTGAACCCCAGGGCGGCAGGCCAGTTTAGACACATGTCCCTACTGAAGCACTGGAGTTGTAGCAGGCGAGGAACATATAATAGTCCATGGGGACACCCTTTGGGCTCTGGTTTCATCTGCTGGGCATCCTGGACCAGACGATCCACATCCCACTGAGCAGCTCCAAGCACACAGGAGGCGTGTAAGATGGTTTCTGTGGCGGTGTCTACCCCTGGGGAGTACTCCTGGGAGAAAGCGTCTGGTTTGGTATTTCGGATTCCGGGATGGTACAAGAGGGTAAAATTGAACCTCCCCAGGTAGAGGGACCTTCGTGCCTGCTGGGAGTTCAACCTCTTAGCCAAACAAAGATAGGACAGATTTTTGTGGTCCATCCAGAAAATGAAGGGCTGCGAAGCTCTTTCCAACCAGTACTGCCACTCTTGGAGCACCAGGACCACTGCAAGCAGCTCACGGTTTCCCACGTCATAATTTTGTTCCGCCGCTCTCAAGCGATGCAATGTGTATGGGTGTAGTTTCTGGTCTGCTGAGGAGTGATGGGAGAGGACAGCCCCACTCCCGAATCTGAGGCGTCCAGCTCCACCACGAACTGCAGTGTGGGGTCTGGGTGGGTCAGTACGGGTGCATTGATGAATTTGGTTTTCAGTCTATCAATTGCTGTCTGAGAAATAAATAGTCTTGACTGATGTTAGCTGTGTGAGGGGGGCAGCTAGGCAGCTCTACCCCCGTATGAACTTCCTGTAGAAGTTTGCAAACGCCAGAAACCTTTGTAGCTGTTTTCGCATGGCTGGAACTGGCCACTCTGCCATTGCTTTCACCTTCTCTGGAACCAGTTTTAACAGCCCCTTTTCCATGATGTAACCTAGAAAGAAGACTGTGGAGACATGAAACTGACATTTCTCAGATTTAATGAACAACTTATTCTCTAGGAGTCTTTTAAGGACTGTTCTTATGTGACGTACATGCTCATCATGATCTTTGGAGAAGAGCAGAATGTCATCTAGGTACACAAATACGAATCGGTTCAGAACGTCTCTGAGAATGTCATTGACCAAACCTTGGAAAACCACAGGAGCGTTAGTCAAACTGAAAGGCATCACCAGGTTTTCAAAGTGCCCCAGGTAAGTGTTTTCGGAAAACTTCCGAAAGCGGTTTTCCATTCATCTCCTTCCTGAATCCAGACTAGGTGGTAAGCATTTCAGTAAATGCAGTTGCGGTTAGCCAGTCGCCGTTGCTGATTGGGCTCATGGTGGTCCCATCTGGCCGGTGGAAAGAAGTCCAAGGAGGTTTGGAATGAGGTGGTGTTGGAAATAGCGGGGCCACTCAAAGGCGGGATGATGGAGCCAGCCCGCTCTCCCCCGGGATCTCTCTCTCTCTCACAACCTATTGTCCAACCTTGTAGCTAGAGAGAGATCAGATACTCGAGAGTTATCGACTGCGCTATGCAAGACAATCTTGTGGCACATAGCTGAACGTACGGCTTGTCTTTTTAGGGAGAAGATTAGTGGAGTGAAATCAGGTGTGCGCTGCTGCAATCAGCCCCAGTAGGTTAGCCACACCCCTCAGCCGGAGCCTGCACCACTGGGGAGAAAACAGAGTTCAAGAACGGAGAAGCCAAATTCGAAGTCCACCAAAAACACAGCCCATAACAGTTTTATTCTTGAAAAAGATTAGAAGAACATGAAAATATGCAAAAGTTAAACTTTTAAACTTGAAAGGAACTTGAAGTGAGTGGAAAATTATCAGGAAAAAATCCTCACATGATTTAAGTCGTTTATTCTGATAGCTTTCATGTATAAAACTGAAGGGCATGCCCTCATTCTTGGTTCCATTTTTTTTTTCAACTCGATCAAACACTGAAGAGTCACAGAGTTCATCTTTATTAAGTTATAAATAGTTCTGGAACTGGCTGTGAAATTAATCAGGACCAGAAACAAAATCCCTTTTCATGGCATCTTTACTGATTTATTAAACAACAACAGCAGCAAAAGGTTTGCATGTAATATTTACACATCCTCATGGGATCTGATCTGAATGTGCCTTCAGGCTAAAACATGACATGTTTGATCTTGTCCGGACTTTTGGATTTTTCATTGCTTTGTTTAGGAATTGTTTGGTGTTCAGGTTAACGAAGCATTAATCAGTGGCATGGATAGTGAGAAGAGAAAAATGGAAGGATATTACAATGGACACAGATGGGGGGGCAGAAGGAGAGGGGAGAGAGAGAGAGAGAGTGAGAGAGAGAGAGAGAGGGATTAAGGCTTTTTCATGGCTTGAAGCCATTTCCTTCTCTTTCTGCTCTCTCTTCCTCACACTTCAATCAATGCTCTCTCTCTATCACTGTCACATTTTTCAGTGCATGCTCAGAACAACATACTTCTCTCTCTCTCTCTCTCTCTCTCTCTCTCTCTCTCTCTCTCGCTCTCTCTCTCTCTCTCTCTCTTTATCACTGTCACATTTTTCAGTGCATGCTCAGAACAACATACTTTTCTCTCTCTCTGTCTCTCTCTCTCTGTCTCTCTGTCTTTCTCTCTGTTTCTCTCTCTGTCTCTCTCTCTCTCTGTCTGTCTCTCACTCTCTCTTTCTCTCTCTCTCTCTTGCTCTCTCTCTCTCTCTCTCTCTCTCTCTCTCTCTCTCTCCCCCTCACTCTCTCTCCCTCTCTCTCTGTCTCCCCCCACCCTCTCTCTCTCTCTCTCTCTCTCTCTCTCTCTCTCTCTCTCTCTCTCTCTCTCTCTCTCTCTCTCTCTCTCTCACACACACACACACACACACACACACACACACACACACACACACACACACACACACACTCGATTATTCCTCTTCTCTATCTTTCATTATCTGATGGAGGCTGAAGCACTGTACAGCTTCAGAGCTACTGAATGTGATGAGCTCAGCTTTCACAAGGGAGACATCCTGAAGGTGAGTGAGTGTGTGTGTGTGTGTGTGTGTGTGTGTGTGAATCTAAAAAGTCTTTACAGTAGTATTACTTTTGAAATTCTCAATTCTGATTTGTCAGAAGGGTTTGATTCATGCTCTGGAACTCACACAGTAACAGAGTTTTATATTATTACACCAAGGTGGGAGGACATGAGCCCCGAACCAGAGCAGGCCATCCCACATTTTTATTTTTTTGATAGAACATTCTGGCTTTCAAAGTCATTTTACTTTTATCCAGAACCACAGGCGAATCCGTTCAGATATAACCCATATTTTGAATTCTGGATAAAAGCAAAATAACTTTGAGAGCCAGAATGTTCCATCAAAAAAATGTGGGATGACCTGCTTGGGTTCTAAGGGGCTCATATGAGCTTAGGTGTGTGTGTGTGTGTGTGTGTGTGTGTGTGTGTGTGTGTGTGTGTGTGTGTGTGTGTGTGTGTGTGTGTGTGTGTGTGAGAGAGAGAGAGAGAGAGAGAGAGAGAGAGAGAGAGAGAGAGAGAGACATTATAATAACCCATAAATTAATGCACTGAATTTCCACAAATTTTGAATTAAATGTGAGTCTTGGTCCAAAGAAGAACTGATTAATTTTTTGCCATAATGCGGATCTGGAATGTTTTTGAAGGATTTTTAAATGCATCCAATATTTACGTGATTTAGCAAGGAGGTGGAAAAAACCCACAATGCGCTGGGAAGAAAAAATACAGAGAGCAGAAGTAATTGTAAACCAGAACACAAAGATGCACTGTAATTCTACATTATCTACCATTACGAGGTATAACCCATGGAAAGATAAGTTTGCAATGTGTTGTTAGTGGTACGAAATCTGTACAGTGCATTTTACTGTTAAAATGTTATTGTGTCAATAGTAATGGTGCATTTAATCAGTGTTATATCTATTTACTATATACTATATAGTGAGGCCGGTGGTGTAGTGGTTAGAGTGCCACACTCATGATTGCGAGGTTGCGTGTTCGAATCCCAGTTAGACCCACATTGTACTAAGACCCCTGGTCCAAGTCTGTTGGGCTTTTTACACCCGAGTCTAGTGGCTCATCAGGCTGGTGCTTATCCCCAGTTTCTGTAGCATGAAGCGACCAGGAGTTCAACTCCTCCTGGATGGGACGCTAGTCCATCACAGGTTACCTTCTCAGTATATTTTACTGGTACCCATTTATACTGCTGGGTGAACAGAGGCACACTTGTGGTTGAGAGCTTGCCCAGGGGTCTTAGCACAGTGGGGGTCTAACTGGGATTCAAACTCACAACCTCCTGATCATGAGCCCAGCACCCTAACCACTACACCACCGGCCACAACTAAGACCCCTGGGCAATGTCTTAACCACAAGTGTACCTCTGTTCACCCAGTAGTATAAATGAGTACCAGTAAAAATATACTGGGAAGGTAACCTGCGATGGACTAGCGTCCCATCCAGGAGGAGTTATACTCGTAGTTGCTTCACGCTACGGAAACCAGGGATAAGCACAAGCCTGATGAGCCACTATGGCTCAGGTATAAAAAGCCCAATGGACTTTTTATCTATTTAAGGTAATGAAGGAGTCTCCAGGGTCAGAATTATAGCTGATACTAATATTACCCAGAGCCCAATAAAAAAAGTATATACAATCGGCCCTCTACTTACGAAATGCATCCGTTCCAGAGCCTTTTTCGGAACGTGGAGTTTTCGTAAGTAGAGGCACATTTTACATGTAAAACATGTGATTCGTTCCAAGGCTCCCAAGACGACCCCATAAACCCTTTAAAAATGATAAAAGTACACCCATTTTGTATGAAATATGTGTTAAAAGAAAAAAATATATATATTAAACCATTTTAAACATTTTATTAACATATTAAACCATTTTATTAACATATTTATTAATTAAACCATTATTAAACATGTTTTATTAACACACATACACACACGCACCACACTCTCTCTATCTCTCTCTGTCTCTCTCCTTCTCTCTCTCTATCACACACACACAAATACACGCACACACACACACAAAACTCTCTCTCTCTCTTTCACACTTTTTGAGTGCGCGCTCTGCCGAATGCGGTCTCCACCCACATACAGCGCGCAGCCGACGGAGCTTTTGAGACGGGGTGTTGTATTTAAAGAGGAATTACCAGTTAAATAGATCTGAGGTCCTGATTCAATATTAACTTGCTTCTTTACGAGATCGGAGGTCTTGTGGCTCCACCCACTTCCGTGTACAAAAATGCTTCATGGCCGAATGTGGAGCTTTTGAGAAGGGGCGTGGCTCATCCAGATCTCGTCAAATAAGCTGCAATGAGTACAGTACTCTCAAAACTGTCAAAACTCACGAAACTCACGAACCAACAGTACATCTCTCCTTTACCTGTGTGATAAACAAGTTTATTTGTGCAGAGGGAGATTCAGCTCCCTCTTAGCTAATGGGAGCCCAATGGGAGGCCAGCGGGACATGATGTTGGGAGACAGCCAATGAGAGAGAGCAACTCGCGCATTGTTTGAATTTTTGAATGGCGCGTTTGGCACTTTTCGTAAAAAGAAGTTATTTCGTATACAGAGAGTGAAAATTTAGGAAAATGTTTTTCGTAACCTGGATTTTTCCTAATCAGAGGTTTTGTAAGTAAGGGACCGACTGTACTGTTTAAATTGCATAAAAAAAAGTTGTATTTGTTTGAAATGTATTTTGTTTTAAAAGGAATGTGCTGTGGTTTGGATTATTGTTTGACAATATTACATCTTGGCCATATCGCCAGCAAAAATAAAAATGCATTTCAGAGTAAATTCCTGTGGTGTGAACAAGGCATAACTCTAATAGGGTTTCAGTTAAAATTTAAATTTGGAGCAAATTCTTGTTTTTGTGCAAACTCTCAGAAATGTAACTCTTATAAACCTATCTCCAGGTGACGAACATGGATGAGGATCCAAACTGGTACACGGCTGAAGTTTCAGGACAGAAAGGCTTTGTACCCAAAAATTATCTCAATGTAAGGCCTCACCCGTAAGTATCCAACACCGATTCAAAGAGATGCACCAGAATATAATGTATTATCTGAGGCTGTGCTTCTAGTTTCAGTGTGGAGATCGGGCAACAACGTCATGTGCTACAATGTGATGCAATATGTGCTGTGAAAATTACACAGTCATCCACAATTTCTTTTTTCATTATGAGGGTTTGTCATGGGGCAGTGGTGACCTGGTGGGAAAGGTGCTGGATCACATATCCTAAGGTTGGGGGTTCATGC
>CM045744.1:14136475-14206475 GCA_024760905.1 Plotosus lineatus
GTACACTATTCCTGAAATGCTTGTTCCCCAGGAAATCACACTGTGCCCCCCGGCATCATACCGTGCTCCCCCCCCCCCCCCCCCCGGGAAGGGGGGGCACGCCCCACTATTTGAGGAGCACTGGTATAATTTAATAAAGCTAAAGCTTGAGTTCACACTAAAACGAACACGAGGAAACTTGGCTAGACCCATGGGTCGTTGTTTAGAAGCCAATATCACAAAAGGGTAACCTGTGTAACATTGATAAATGTTTAGCTATTCAAGTGGATCAAATGATAGTTTTGACTTTACTTTTAAATAGCCGTCCATGTTTGTGTGGCTAATTTAACTGGCACTGTGAAACGTGTGACTCACTAAATATCATTTAAATGCCCCTATATTCGAAAAGGTCTGGACATACAGAGTCCCCACAAACACTTACTTACCTATCTGCATACACACATGTTTATATGAACAGAAACGGGTAGATTCCATTGTTTCACTGAATTTGATGTAATGGATGCAGGGTCGGTTACTTTAATGTTACAGATGAAATTTTCAGTGACCTCTATAAGACGGTATAAAGTCTAAGCATGTAAAGTATATCAGCTTCCGGCATAATGTTCATGGAAATGTGAAGCTCGTTTTACGTATGATGTACCATTATATTAATTTGCATGCTTTTGTGCCCGGGCCATCAGGACCGTTAATACAATAAAAAATTTCAATAGCAAAATGGCATATGAAGCTCATAACCATAGGATGCAATTAAAAATATTAACTGCACGGCTCCCAAGTGGCACGTCGACAAGGTGAGAGACTATCATTCTGGAGATCATCACTTCGATTTCAGGTTGATACTGCAGCCATCTGTGACCAGGAGTCCATAGGAGCTACTTGGCCGAGCTCTCATGAAAGGGGGGTCAACAGACACTGACTTTCCCATCAGTCACAGCGATCACCTGCCAGTCATTCGTACAAGGGGGCGAATAGCGTTTCCTTCCAAGTGTACTAGGTCACCTCCAAATGCACATGTGCAGCAGTTCGTAAAGAGGTGGGTGGCAGCATTGCATGTCACAGAGGTGGCATGTGCCTGCAAATGCCCTTCCCTGATTGCTGGTGGTAATATGTGAGAGCGGGGTACAAAGTGATGAGTGGGAATCGGATATGACCAAATTAAGGGAGAAAATGGGGAGGATGAAAAAAATGTAACTGTACCCCATTAAAACTTGGATACAGACAGAGGAGAGGTGATGCCAGCTGGAAGTGATGAAATCCTGTCTCGAGAAAAATGGGAAAATGCTGACACAAATTTTGGGTCTTCGTGTTCATAAAAGGAAAAAAAAAATATATGGTCATGTAAGGTCTTACCACCAAAGGAACAAAAAGTGAAAAGGTCAACACATCATGGGAAGCATTGGCAGGCGTGCATGGCGAACAGTTAACCACATACAATCACACTTTTGACTCATGGTTGGTATTATAGTGTAGATGGTGCAGTGTTAGTTGAGCGCGTGTGTGTATTCAACACTGAGTCAGGTGTTTAAATGAGTCTGAGTCAGGTGAGCTGCTTACTCAGGAGACGATGACGTACACCAAGTCCCCAGAAACTTCCGGAGTTTCAGACAGCAAAGATTAGAATTATTAATACAGCTTAATCGCGTGGCATCTCAAGAGAGCAAAAAGCAGTGATGAATGTGAGACTGTTTCTGTGTGTCCTTTCAACATACACAATTAAATCCGCCCACTGAACCCTTGCTCCTCATTCCTCATTCTGGTCCTCATGTGTACCAACAAGAAGCTCTGTGTGTGTGTGTGTGTGTGTGTGTGTGTGTGTGTGTGTGTGTGTGTGTGTGTGTGTGTGTGTGTGTGTGTGTGTGTGTGAGTGAGTGTGAGAGAATATCAGGTGAATCTGGGTTGGACTGGCAGGTGATGAAAGACAGCCTGATTGAGATGGGCGTGTGTGTGTGTATGTGTGTGTGTATGTGTGTGTGTATGTGTGTGTGTTTTATGTTAGATATGTGCAGGCAAATTCAAATATTTGTATTAAGTAATGTGCCATATCACATGGTTATACTGAACACTTAATTAGAACACACACACACATACAGCTTGGCATTCCCTCCTAGTATCAATCTGCAAGTGTAGTTTTTAGTATGTTACTACTAGTCTTAAAGCAACAATTTTTTAAACCTCCTTCTTAAATCGCCGCCTTATTGTGGTGGAGGAGTTTGCGTGACCTAATGATCCTAGCCCCCAGTGCAGCTAACTGGGTTATCAAAGGCAGGCCATGTCTCTCACTGTCTATGGTGAGAGGCATGTAAAAGAACCATTGCTGACTATCGTAAAGAGTAGCTGCAAAGCCGTCAACGTGTTTCTACGACTTGGAGAGGGATGGGCTCCGCCAGGCCAAATCAGCCCAAGTCTCGCCATGAAGGCGCCCCAACGACATCCTCGGATGTTAAGGGATAAGTGAAGTGAAGTGAATGATCCTAGGAGTTATGTTATCGGGGGCATAATGCCCAAGGCTTAATCGCGTGGCATCTCAAGAGAGCAAAAAGCAGTAAACCCAAGGCAACCAGGTCCTGGGTGAAGGTCCGGACGAAGTGCGGTTTAGAAGACCTCTATAAAAAAATAAAAGGATACAGTTTCCCTTGCCCGGATGCGGGTCACCGGAGTCCCTCCCCCTGGAGCCAGGCCTAGGGGAGGGGCTTGAAGGCGAGCACCTGGTGGTCGAGCTTCTGCCCATGGAGCCTGGCTGGGCCTATCCTGAAAAGGAGACATGGGTCCACCTTCCCATGTACCCACCACCTGTGGGAGGGGTCATAGGGGTAGGGTACAATGTGAGTTGGGTGGCAGCCGAAGGCATGGGTTCTGTCGGACCAATCATCAGTTACTGACTCTAACTCTTCAGACATGGAATGTCACCTCTCTGGCGTGGAAGGAGCTTGAGCTGGTGCGTGAGGTGGAGAGATACAGACTAGATATAGTCAGGCTCAGCTCTATGCATAGCTTGGGCTCTGGAGCCACCCATCTCGAAAGAGGCTGGACCTTATTCCATTCTGGAGTTGCTCATGGGGAGAGGTGGCGAGCCGGTGTGGGTATCGTTATTGCATCCCATCTCAGTGCCTAAATGTTGGGGTTCTCCCTGATCGATGAAAGAGTAGCTTCCCTCCGCCATCGAGTAGGGGGGAAAGGGTCCTGACTGTTATTTGTGCCAAATGACAGTTCAGAGTACTCACCCTTCTTGGAGTCTTTGTGTGTGTGTGTGTGGGGGGGGGGGGGGGGTGTTAGAGAACACTCCCTCGGGAGACTCACTCGTTGTCTTGGGAAACTTCAACGCCTATGTGAGCAATGACAGTGTGACCTGGAAGGGTGTGATGGATAGGTACGGCCTCTTCAGTCTGAACCCGAATGGTGTTTCGTTGTTCGACTTCTGTGCTTGTCACAGTTTGTCTATCACAAACACCATGTTTGAACATAAGGGTGCCCATAAGTGTACTTGGCACCAGGACACCCTAGGTCACAGTTCGATGATCGACTTTGTAGCCGTGTCACCGGATTTGCGGCCGGATGTTCTGGACACTCAGGTGAAGAGGGGAGCTGAGCTGTCAACCGATCACCACCTGGCTTCGATGGCAGGTTAGGCTGCCTTTCAGACTTGGCAGGCCCAACCGTGTAATTAGAATCTGCTGGGAATGTTTGGTGGAGTCTCCTGTCTGAGTTGCCTTTAACTCCCACATCCGGCAGAGCTACAACCACGTCCTGGAGAAGGCGGATGACATGGAATTCGAATAGGCCATGTTTTCTGCCTCCATTGCTGAGGCGCAGCCCATATATGTGGCTGGAAAGTAGCCGGTGCTTGTCGTGGCGGTAACCCCCAAACCCGGTGGTGGACACCTATGGTGATGGGGGCTGTCCAGCTGAAAAAGGAGGCCTATCGGGTCTTACTGGCCTGTGGGACTCCCGAGGGAGTAGACAGGTACTGGCAGGCCAAACGTGCTGCATCCAAAGCTGTTTCAGATGCAAAATCTCGGGTGTGGGAGGAGTTCGGTGAGGGTCTGAGGGGTGAGGGGGAAGCAGTTCTCCACGAACAATGTACACAGATGTCGTCGAGGGAATACATTGAGGACCTCCTCAATCCCACCAACACGGCCTCTGTGGAGGAGGAAGACCCTCTGGATTGGCAAACTGGGGTGGTGGTCCCCTTTTTTTAAAAAGAGGGACTGGAGGGTGTGTTCCAATTATCGGGTAATCCCACTCCTCAGCCTACCCGGGAAGGTCTATACAGGGGTACTGGAGAGGAGGATCCAACGGATAGTCGAACCTCAGATTCAGTAGGAACAATGTGGTTTTCGTCCTGGCTGTAGCACTCTTGACCAACTCTATATGCTCCACAGGATCGTGTAGAGGGCATGGGAGTTTGTCAGATCTGTCCACATGTGTTTTGTGGATTTGGAGATGGCTTTTGACCGTGCCCCTCGGGCTATCTTGTGGGGTGTGCTCTGGGAGTATGGTGTTCCTGACCCGTTGTTACGGGACATTCGATCGCTGTATCACTGGTACCAAAGTTTGGTCCGTATTGATAACAACAGATCATATTTGTTTCTGGTGAAGGTTGGAGTCCTCCAAGGCTGTCCTTTGTCACCGATTCTGTTTATAATTTTTATGGAAACAACCCCCCCCCCAAAGGAGTGAATTTATTTTAATTTAACATACAAATAATAACTTTAAAAATATAGACAAATTGTACAAATAATTGAATCAGAAAATGTAATGTAATAAGCATTTTAACATTTTTTACAACTTAACTGATGTATGAAAACAGTATTTTTTGCATTTTTGGTCTCTTTCTGATTAAATTATTATATGAGAGATTATAATAAAAAAAAAAAATAATAATGCCTCATGTAAATACTATGAGGATAAAGTTATATAAATTAAAAAAAGAGTAAGATATAAAGTTGCAGTTATGAATTTAATTAAGAAATTGAAATTCTGAGGTACAAAGTCGCAGTGACATGAAAATAATATCGGGAAATAAATTATCATAAAATCTGTAATTATGAGGCCAAAAATTACAGTTGCTGAAGAAGATTTAAGAAAACAGAATAGTAAGGAAAAAACACAATGACATAACATAACAACACAGAGAGAGTTTGTCATTACCTGAGCATGACATGTGGAAATGAATGATATAAAATCAAAAAGTAATAATTATATGGTAAGTTGCGTCAAAAATAATTTATGGTAAATAAAAAAACACAGTTACATAAACATAACATACAGAAATAAATTTCAAGCTGAGAAGGAGTTATTGCAGACAAAACGTCACCGTTACATAAATGTAATGCATTAGCCCTCTTCAAATTTGACCTTTTTCACCAAACATGTGCAAACTGATAGTATTCCCATTCTCCAAGGTCTAAATTAACTAAACATACCAGTTATTTTGAGCTTAGACCTTGGCTATGCCTGCCTCAAGAGCCATGTAGTTTTATAGGTATTTGATATCACAGCAAGCAACAATTTTACAGTTTCAAGAAAGCCACATTGAACAAGTGACAATAATGTATTGTCACTTGTTTAATGTGGCTTTCTTGAAAATTTCTTCCTGTGGTACTCCACAACTTGTAGTATGCAGCGTCTCTGCTCTGGGTCAGTTGCGATCTGTGTCGCGAAGTCACTCATCAGTTTTGCACCTCTCTCAGCCTCATCATTGGTCACTTTCACTGACCTCACAAACCTCTATGCATTCCTGTAGCTGCCATTGCCTTCCCAGGTGTCAGTAGGTCAGCACTGTTGCTTGCTGTGATATCAAATACCTATAAAAATACATGGTTCTTGAGGCTCTAAGATCAATTTAGACCTCAGAGAATGGGAATAATATCAGTTTGCATATGTTTGGTGAAAAAGATAAAATTTGAAGAAGGCCAAGTAATGCATGGACAAAATGTTACCAGATGGATCATTGCAAAATTTTGGAAATAAAAGTTGCATAAAAAGAACCCTGCAAATAGTTGTAAGATAAAGTGATACTCAAAAAAAATAATAATAATAAATAAATAAAAAACCTGTGATGAACTTTATGTGAAAATAACTTTTTAAAGACCAAACATTTTCAGCTGTGTGATGTCAAGTGGAAAATGAATGAAAAGTCACACTGGTGAAATTTTAACTTAATAAAAACTTAGAAGTGAATAGGATGAGCGGAAACATAACAAGTCAACGTTAAACGGGTCGACTGTCTCATCTGTAAGAATAAAAACATGTGATTATGACAGTAACCATCACAAGAATTGCAAAATATGTCACAGCTGAGTAAAGATAAGTCATCACAAGATATTCATTCCAATAAATGAAGTCACATTTGAATGAAAATAACTTGCAGCTCTTCAGTATGCAGTCATTAATAAGTGATATGAACTTATAGCTGAGAGATAAATAGTTGCAATATACTGACTTTAAATTAAAAAAAATGAGAAGTTGTGAACACATACCATGTAACAAGCTAAATATATATGTTAAATTACTAACATTAGTAAGATCTGATGTATAGTGAAATTTAAGTTCATATGTCTAGAAAAGTGACAGAACAATTCAGCAAATGTGAGTTAAAATTTGCAGTTGATCAACATTACAGTTAAAAACATTTACGCACTTTCAACTGAAAGATATGTTATCAACTTTGCATGTTAGCATGATGTTCTTACGCAAACAATCATCACAGAATACTTTTCCTATGAGAAAAATAAATGTGAACTCTAAACATCAAATCTCTCAAAGCTGTTATGTAATTACTATAACCACACACACACACACACACACACACACACACACACACACACACACACACACACACACACACACACACACACACACACACACACATGCTGTATTTGTGCAGTTATGGGAACCACGTACAGCATTTTAAGGTCCTGAAGGACAGACTGCGACGTTACTTCATATGGGACGAAGCTTTCACCTCACTGAACCAGCTGGTGGACTTCTACCGCTTCAACAGCATTGCCAAAGAGAGGACCGTCTTCTTACGAGAGGCTGAGAGACTCCTCACTGTGAGAACCCACACACACACACACACACACACACACACACACACACACACACACACACACTGACATGCTCACACACACACACACACACACACACACACTGACACGCTCACACACACACACACACACACACACACACACACACAGACACATTCACTCACTCACTCATACAAACACGCGTGCCATTGTGCTATAATAAAATGTTCTTATTAACAAATGTCTTTAATTGTATCTCAGACAGAACAGACATGATAATAATTCTAATTAGTCTAAATATGTGTCCCAACAGTATATAAACACTTTCACACTCGACTTGTGAAATAAATGCTGCCTACAGCAACAGCGTAACATTGTAGTTGATTATCTTCCTTCTAAAGCATATCATTCTTCTGGAGGGTGTGATTTTATTTCCTTATCACAGTTAATGATCAGTACTGAGCATAACATGATGTCAATCTCAGCTAGGATTTGTATATTGGTCTGTCTTTATCTTCCAGAGGCCACGCCATGCTCACGCCCTTTTCGATTTCACACCGTCGCTGACTCATGTCACCCAGTTGCGTTTTCTACGCGGTGATGTAATCGACCTTCTGGACTGCTCCGATGCTCACTGCTGGAAGGGGCGCTGCCGGGGTAGAGTGGGCATCTTCCCTCCTGAATACGTCCAGCCTGTCTACCACTAAAGCATGTTAGCTTTGGCTTTATCCTTAAAATTTCCTACAAGAGGGAGAGAAACAACACTGTTCTTTTAAACCCTACACCGCGTTATTTAACTAGCATAAATATATTTGTGAGGCGCTCCACCGAAAATAGGCGCTTGTTGCAAGCGACACAAGGAGCTTATGAGACGAAGCGCAGCTTTTCCGGAATTCCGATCTTTCAAGTGAGCAAATGATGGTTGAGTACTAAGCAAGCATTCAACGCGTACTTGCTCACTGGAAAGATCGGAAGTCCGGATAAGCCACGCTTCGTCTTACAAGCGCCATGTATCACTTGCTACAAGCGCCTACTTTCAGTAGAGCGCCTCACGTTTTTATGATGTTAAATCTCAGTGACTGATTAAGAAAACATTATAGATGGACTACGCTAACACGTTCTATGAAGGCATGGATACTGTATGTTTGCAGCATATTGATTTGATTAATAATAAAATAGAATTGTTTAATAGCGCACATCATACATGATCTCAGCAGGTTTCACAACTTGTAGCGTAAATGATGATGTCATTGTAGAAGTATCTCTAGCGACCGCTTGTTACAATGAGAAGTAAAGTTTAGTTTTAGCGTTAGAAATGTAGCAGAGATGCTAATAATGCGGTGTAGTGTGTTTTCATACGCATTGCAACCAGTGCTGTAGTGGTCAAAAAATAAGTGAGTACATGATGGCAACGAAGCGACCGAGGCTATAAAATAGACCAACTATAAGTTGACCAACTATAAAACCGAATTAAGTCAGTACACGCAACTCAGCTACTAAATCAAGTGTACCGGCGTGTACCGGCGTGTACCGGCGTGTACCCACCACTACAGCACTGATTACAACGTTAGTTGATTTAAACCTTTGTTTGTTACCAAACAATGTTACGACTGTGAATATGAACAATGTTTCTGTCTCTCTGTACGGTAAGATAAAAACATCTGAAATGTCCTAATTTTACACTTTAACTAAAGTATAATTTCCTTTTTTTAAAGTGGAAGGTAGAAGCTTGGAAATGTTGGCATGAGCCCTTCAGTTTCAGAGATGCAACTCAAAGAACATCGAAAACCAAAGACCTTCCAAATAATTCAAAATAAATATTTTTTTTATAAATGACTGTAAATTTAAATATAGAAATCGAATCTCGAGTAATAAGTATTCTCAATACGGAAAACGATACTGTTCTGATTTCTAACAGTTTTTGATTTTATTTCTAGTCAGAAATAATGGAAGAAAATTGCATTTTCAAATATTTTCAATGTTATTTTAGTATCAAGCTTTTGGAACTCACTGTAAGTCTAAAACAGCTACACAAGTTTATCTCCTACATATCTGATATCTAGCTTCCCAAAACCTATAAATACGTTTTTCACTGACTTCATTTGAATAAAAAAAAAGTTATATTTATCTTAAAATAGATTTAAATAGATTTTGCAAGTAAATATGAAGACATTTTGTTTTTGTGTTTTGTTTATTTTTTCCACTGCATGTGTTTGGTAAACGCTCTGGCTATACTCTAGATGGTGGTATTGAGGTACATCCCCTCATCAAGGTTTAATGTACATCTGCTTTTCTCCACAGAGCAAAATCAGGTGCTACAGCAGGGATGATAATAAGCATTAAACATACAAAGGACAAACACTGTACAGTATATTTACTTACATCATTAAAAATTGTTAGCTGTTTCAAAATTCCTTGCATGAATGGATCGTCTTTCTGACACACAGAGTTAATTGTTTAGAAGTTTAAACCCAGGTGAACGAAGATGGAATTCCTGTGAGCACTCTCCTTTTTGGAATTTCCATGAAGGCGTGAAGTATGCGGTAAAAAGAAACAACAGTGTCAATCACAAGCAGTTCCACCCGTCATCAACTGACACATACCTGTATGATTGCACTGGTTATCGTTTAGATGTCACACACCCTTACACCCACACACTTTTATGTATTACCTAATGTTTTTTTGTCATTGTTTTTCCTTTCATTATTTTTTTCTCCACATTTCAATGAAATATTCACAGAATTATCAACGGGCAATCAACAGGCACACCAAGAAACACAATAAGCTAACGGCGCCTTCAAAAAAATGCAATATTTCACAGATTTTATTTGGAGAAAAGATACCATACTATATACCATACAGTATATTTCATGTCCAATAAAACACAGCATGACTTAATACTGAAAAACCCACCGCCTCCAAGCCAAGGGTTGAATCCAAATGGATTATCTTTAAGCTAATTACGTAAATCAACTAAAGTACGCACCAAATGCTCGTAGGCCAAGTTGCCTTGTTCAGGCTTGTCTACATGACTTCACTCCGCTGACAGCTTCAGAGTGACTGGAACAAACTGTCTCCTAACTCTACACAACTTTTCAAACTATAACATGATTATTATTTCATCAAAGCTCGAAAACAATGCGCCAAATGTTTCGCATCAAGTTAAAAAAAAAAAAAAAAGGACATATGACACCCCTACAAGAAAACAATTGGTCACCCATGGAGTTACTGTTAATCACAGAGAATGTTGATTTTATTTATAGTTTATCGCTCATTTTACGCAATTTGCTTACAATTAAGACACTTTAAGTGACTTCACAGTTTTTATACTTGTTAAGATGTTTTACATTGTGAAATATATATATATATATATATATATATATATATATATATATATATATATATATATATATATATATAAATAAAAGCAGCCCATATATTATATATATATATATATATATATATATATATATATATATATATATATATATATATATATATATATATATATATATATATATAAAGCAGCCCAGTGTGTTTTGTTTTGTTTTTCCTCTGTACTAACAATTATTTTTATTCATTCATTTTCTGAACCGCTTAACCCTAATTACAGTTGCGGGGAGGCTGGCACCCATCTCAGACGACTCTGGGGCGAATGCAGGGTACATCCCGGACAGCTCGACAGACCATTGCAGGGCCAACAGTCACACAACCATTCACACTCACACACCGAGGGGCTACTGTGCATGTTTTTGGACTGTGAAGTTTTTCACTGAAGCAAAACTTTCAATTAGGTTTCTAGATACTTTAACATATATTTCAAGGTCACAGAGGCAAAAGTACATTGTATTATGTTTCCCGACATTCACTTGAAGCACACTGACGTTAAGGCTTTCAAATGTGGTATGCTGGCTCATTACTATTGGTGCTAGGTGTTTGTATGTAAGTGACCTTGAACTACATTTTAAGATTACAGAGCCATATTAGGTTTGTTCATATTAAATTGCTGGGGCTTTCAAACTTGCTATGATTACTGTATTCTGTTTTTGAATTATGGCAATCATTAAATGGCTCTTTCGGGAGGAACATCTGAACCCTGAGCTCTATTTTTTATTACTTGACATGAGTGTCTATCACTAGCTTCGACTAGTATGTACCACATGCTACTAGTGGTTACGATAGTATGTTGCTATCGATGCTGCTGCAGAGGCGTAGCAGAAACGGCGGCGAGCAAAGCTCGAACTGCCTCCACTTCCATCGCAGTACCCACCCACACATGTCCTGGATGTGGGAAAACATTTCAAGCTCAGATTGGCCTTATTAGCCACCACCGGACCCACAGCCAAGGATCCCAGATCTGATATGAAGTCATGGTCATCTTCAAACTCGAAGGACGAACAAGAACAACTTGTACTAGTGGTTTCTATAGTATGCTGCTATCTATTACTTTATTACTATATTTCACTGGTTGTTATTAGCTGTTACACAGTACCATGCTGTATTATATAGTTAATATTGTTATTTGCTCTTATTGTCTCTTCCTCTAGTACTATTACTATTAGCAGTTACTGTACTATGTGTGTATATAGTGTTTGCTATTACTGCTTGTTACTCGCTGATACTGGCTGTTACTATAGTAAATATTATATGTGTGGGGCAGTCGTGGTTCAGTAATTAGGACTCCGACTTACTGGTCTGAAGTTCCAGAATACAAGTCCCAGTGCTTCTGGTGTTGGGCCGTTGAGCAAGGTCCTTAATGCTCAAATGTATGAAAATTATAAATGTAACATGCTCTGGATAAAGGTATCTGCCATAAATGTTACTATCTATTGCATTTCACTAGTACCCACTAGCATTTATTAGCTGTAACTATAGCATTTCTCTATTACATATAGCAAATTTCTAACTGTTAGCTGCTGCCGCTAGCATTTGCTAGCTATTAAGACATTTTACTGTCTGTTCGTGTAGTATGCTACATCAGTATCTAATACTTGTTGATATTGCTGGTTACTTACTACCTACATATATATATATATATATATATATATATATATATATATATATATATATATATATATATATATATATATATATATATATATATATATATATATATATATATATATATATATATATATAATCAGTTACCCTCAATTGAAATTGTGAGCTCATCGAGTTCTAACCTGTAGTTTAGTGAAAGCGATGAAGAATTAAGGTACTAAATGGAAGTAATTTAGGTGCTGAGATAAAAAGTCTCTGATGAAAAGCTAATAGTTACGTAAAGTATTTCATTTTAAATTGGATTAAGTCGCTTTTCATACAGTTTTTTCCCATCCTGAAATGCCTAATCTTCCTATTCATTTAGCTTCATAATGGAAGTCAGGCTGAATAAAGCACAGCAGGGTTCACAAGTTTGACATCACTGCTGAAAACTGTTTTAATTCATCAGGTGTGAACTAACATGAGCACCACACCGGGCTCAGAGGATCAGATATGTAGTTGCAATGTCGTGTGCTATAGATTCTATGGAAGCAATCATTCGAAATGGTTGACATTATATGTAACCTAATTCATGTCATACTAATAATAGACTCATTTTAAAGAATAAAAAAAACAATGTTGATATGATGAGATTTTCTTTAAGGACGAATTTACCATGAGGGAAGGAGGCTCCAGTGCCAATCAGGTTTATCCCAAGCTGACTTTTTCCTTACTATTCACTTTACTATTGTGAATGTGGGAATTTTATTAATAACACATCACTTGAATTTGATTGGTCAGAGGGCTGAACCTGGCTCGAATACATTATCATTTCTTTAGTGACACAGGGATGGCGCATCTTTCATATTTGTGTTTTTTTCAATAGTGAGGGGTTTCCAATCGAAGGTGTCTCCAGTTTTAAAGCTTTGATGTATATTTTTGTTGCTCAAAAGTAAAATGGGGAGGTTGGATTTATTTTTGTTTTATTAGATTCACAAAACAGAAAAAAACAAACAAGTGATGAAACTAGTGCTACAGCGTAAGCGAGGACACATTTTGAAAACATTTCATGACAGCAAACATCACTGTAATTGGATAAGAAGTACAATGTGACTTTTAATTTAATAAATTGAAAATTGGCATGTTGGTGTGACAGTAACTAGACCCACCTCAAAGTGTTTATGTATGTGGATATATAGTCTATGTAAATATACTGTATATAAATATGAAAGAGTACTAATGTGTCATGGTATGTGTTTCTTGCTCTAACCTGCCTGATTAGCTAATAGGCTAATTATCCACTCATTAAAGTGAATCCAGTTGAGCAAGAGATCATCTGAAACCATACACTAAAACGAAAATAAAAAGCAACTGTCCTATTGAAGAAAGTCGATAGCTACCTTTTTTCATAGCATTTGAAACTTTGGATACGGGTATGTGCGAAGGGTGGGGGTGGGTGCAAAGAGAAGGCAGTGTGTTATGCATAGTAAGCATAAAGGAATATATTAACACACATGAGAATAATAGCGTTAACACAACAGAAACGCGACCAAAATGGATCTTCCTTAATGCTACGGATCACAGGAGGTGGAGTCCCAGGCGCTCCAAGGCCAGGCCGAGGACTACAAAAGCCAGCCGTGCGCACACACTGTCCTTTGCGCACAGACTCACAACCTAAAAAAATTGAAAAGTGAAAGATCGGGGGAGGGGGCAGAAAACTTTGTGTCACAAAATAACACTTTTTGGGTGGAAAGTAGAAGAAAAAGAACAAATAAAACGAGACTACTATACTATTACTACTACTTTTTTCTAAATTGTATACATATATATATATATATATATATATATATATATATATATATATATATATATATATATATAATCAGCATAAATGCTCATTACTAAATAGACTACTACTATTGCTATACTAATAGCAATTTAGTGTTACCTTCTGTCCTCCGAGTGAGCGTTGACACTTTCTGGAGTGGTATGTCCCTGTCTGTATTACTTGAGAGGGTCCACCAGGTGAGGTTATCGATCTACAATACGACAATTTCTTGTTAGCATTGTTAAGTGGTCATGAATCCTCAATTCTGATTGGTCAGAATGCCTTATTACGCTGTTATCTTTTCTATAGTAATGGTCTCTTAGACTAGACATTGGATTGGGTGTTCTATGTACACTGATTTGAAAACTCTAATAACTCATGATCCACTTATCATGGCATATATGACATATAAAGTTAGAGGGGTGGCAAAAAATCCAAAAACCTTCATAGTCTTCCATCTGAAGGGCAGGTGGTGTCGTGGTTATGGTGCTGGGCTCATGATTGAGTAGTTGGTCAGATCCCTGTCAGATATCACCATAATAAAACCCCTGGGCAAGGTATGGCTCAGTCCACACACCAGCAGTAAAAATGGGTACAGGTAAAAATACTGGAAAGGTAATATGCGATAGACTAGTGTCCCGTCCTGGGGGAGTTAAACTCCCGGTCGCTATACATTACTGAAACCGGGACAAGCTCCAGTAGATCTCAAGTGTAAAAAGCCCAACTTTGTAACCCTTCTATGTATATGTATATATATATATATATATATATATATATATATATATATATATATATATATATATATATATATATATATATAGTCTGTGTGTACCTGCTCCTCGGATGGCGCAGGCGTGAGAAGGCTGACAGTGACAACGACTATGACAGTGATGGCGCAAAGGATGATGGCAAAGTGCAGATAGTGGACACTTCGCAGGACGGGTGGTGCAGGATCAAAGATGCCACAATGGGGAGGTGGAAAGGCAAATTCCAGAACCATCCGTGTGAATCCGACAGCCAGACCCACCATCAAACCCCAGAACGCTCCCTAAACACAAAACACAAATTCATCAATATAGCTTTTAATTATGTAAACAATATTCTTATTATCACTATTTTCCAATTGTATTCCCTGAATGCAGTTGTATAAAATTCCCACCCATCGAGTATTCGCGATCACACTACCACCACCATCCACGAAGTGGCAAAAGCATGCACATCCCCCTCCTTGACATGTGATGATGCCGTTCGCCTCTTTTAGAACTGCTGCATATGTGCAATTAGGGGCAGCCTAACACATTCGGAGGAGAAACTCCATCTGCCCCTCGTGTGTATGACCATTAAACTAAATTTTAAAATTAAATATCTATGATAAATATGATCTTTTTTCATGTCGGACCAATTCATTCTGAACCAGGACCAGGATACAGCAGCTAATGTTATTCTGTGCAAATTATTCATAGCTTGATTCGTTGTGTAGGTTATTTGCAAAGCTATAACCGCAGTGGGGTTGTGAAATTAGGAAAGTGATGGACAAGTTCAAGATGCCTGCATCTTCCGTAGCTCTGGGGCATCCAACATTCCATGCTGAAAGCTTTTAGAAAACATCACGCCCTGGAATAAAGGTGTCCCTCCCTACATTACTGGCATGTTATAATGTTTTTCAGTTGGACAAACAGGTTTTTCTCCTATGCACATTTCTGCAGGTGCTGCTACTCAGACGCCTGTTTCAAACTTTTCTGAATTGTTGTTTTATTTATCCTGAGCCTGATACACTGCTTTATCAATGTATCACTACCAGATGGTGTTTTAGTGACTTAGTTACGGATTCTCTGCATGCCAGTGCTTTGTTTTAAGCCATCCATTAGTCTTACCTCTGGCTTGTTTTGTCACTGTTCTGCAATGTTATAAAAGGTATGATATGGTGTCCTTTAAGAATGTTTTTATAGTACTCTTCAGCCAGAGGCAAAAAAAAAAGAAAAATCTGATTATAATCCAGAAAGATAATCCACCTTCAGGTAGTTACTGTAGCTCTGCAGTGTTATTCTTTATTATTAATATGGGGCAGCTGCAGTCTATCTCAGCCATCGCTCTGTGAAGACAGGACCTACCTTAGACAGTTCACCAGACCATTGCATTGCCAACACACAAACAACAATACACATTCCCACTTACACCTATGGAACATGTGGCCTGTGCATGTCTTTGCACTGTGGGAAGAAACCAAAGTATTTGGATGAAATCTGACTAAGCACATAGAGATCGTGCAAACGCCACACGGAAATGCCCTTGCCAGGCACAGGACTCGAACACAGAACCTTCCTGCTGTGAGGCGAAGGTGTTAACTGACTACAGACTACAGTACACTAGTGTGCCGCCCATCATTGATTATTATTTTTAAATATATAAATCAAATGAAAGCTTGATTGAGATGGTTTGGACATGTACAGAGGAGGGATAGTGAGTATATTGGTAGTAGGATGCTGAGGTTGGAACTACCAGGCAGAAGGTCTAGAGGAAGACCAAAGAGAAGATTTGTGGTGAAGGAGGACATGAAGGTCGTTGGCGTAAGAGAAGAAGATGAAGAGGATAGGGTGAGATGGAGGCAGATGATTCGCTGTGGTGACCCCTGAAGGGAACAGCCGAAAGGAAAAGAAGAAGAAGAAGAAGACAAATCAAATGAGAGCAAATGGATATTCAGGATTATATGTATAGTTCAGACTGGTGTTATCTGTTTTGTATTTTTTAGCTTACATTTGTTTACCAGAAGTAGCTACTCCACAAGGGGTGTTTTAACGGCTCCAATGTTAACTTAAATGTAACTATTATAATAGCAGCAATTATACTTAGCTAGATGACTAACATTGTGAGATGAACGGTTTTATTGCATATATATCATATTGTCAGCGTGTACCTGCTCCTCGGATGGCGCAGGCGTGAGAAGGCTGACAATGACAATGACAGTGATGCCACAAAAAGATGACAGTGGACTGCAGATAGTGGGCACTTCGCAGGACGTTCGGCGCAGGGTCGAAGATGCCACAATAGGGAGGTGGAAAGGCAAATTTCAGAACCATCCGTGTGAATTCGACGGCCATAACCACCATCAAACCTCAGCTTACTTATGTCATGCCCGTAAATATGCTGTACATTAAAAGCTTCACAACAAATTTGAAGAGCTGGCCCTGACCCGAACATGCCAAGCTGTTTATTACACTTTATTATGAAGGGTTCGCGCCTGAAAAGAAAACAAAGTGGGCACCTCGAAAAAGGTCAAGCATCATACAATCGCACATCTTAGGTTAATAACAAAATATGAGTTTGAGGTGCTTTGTGTTTTTCTCATGGTGTCTCATTTCATTGATGACACTTAAAATGACAACTATGTTATTTGTTTCCATGCATGTAACTGTGATCTGCTATTTGCTGAAGGTATTAAGAGGGTGGGGCCATTGCATGACTCATTGGAATGAGTTTAGTAACACTTCCTCCTATTTACACACCGCATCTGCTTCCCCATTGGTCCACTGTAAAACCACTCTAATCTTAACATACAGAGATTCTGGTTAGTCAGCTGACAGATCGACAGAGAAGGAGAGAGAGAGAGAGAGAGAGAGAGAGAGAGAGAGAGCACACTGTATAAGTTAAAATAGAAAAGATGATGTCATAATTCAAGATGCAGCACATTCAGCCTTACACAAATACAATGTATGGCATTCCTACGTTTACTGCATACAGCTGCACATGTTTTTCAAGATGTTCTCAATTTCTTCAATACCAATTTGGTATGATGCTGTATTCAAAGTGGTGGTGTTGTTGTTAGCATATCCGCCTCACAGCAAGAAGGTCCTGGGTTTGTGTTCACATCTTTGTGAGGGCGTTTCTGTGTGGAGTTTTGCATGTTTTCCCATTGCTTGTGTGAATTTCTTCCGGGTACGCTGGTTATCTCCAACAGTCCAAAGACATGCACATTAGGCTAACTGGTCATTCCCAATTGCCTCTAGGTGGGAATAGGTGTGCATGTTGGCCCTGGGATGGACTGGTGAGTTTTTCAGGGTGAATACCACATTAGCCAGATTTCAGCTGATTAAAACGGCTGATTATTTCTGCCATGTCCTACATTGATGCTACTCGATCTGGAGAGACTCGATCTGAAGAAAAAAAATTAAATATATGACAATTCATTATACAGCAGTTGAATTGGATGTTTTCTTCATGGTTTTTACCATCATAACCTCATTCCTACTGAAGGTCCTCATTCAGACTGACAACATTTACATTCCACGTGTCATTCCCGAAATACCTTTCTCTGTTTTGCTTCCATTTGAGGTCAGAGCTACTTTCTGGTGACAATCAGTCAATCAATGAAATAGTCAATCAATCAGTTCTTGCTGTCATCACAGTACTTCATACAGTGCACAGATCTGAAAGGTCTAGAAATATGAATGCTGCTTTTTTTTTTTTTTTTTTTTTTTTTATTTAAGGGACAATGTACAGGAACATTAAGCTTATAGAGACAGAGATGTACTGTACCAGATTATAGCTTAATAGCTAGTTTCCATCTGTAGTCCCTAATTTAGAACGGCCAATTAACCTACAGTGCATGTCTTTGGATTGTGGGAGGAAACCGGAGCACCCGGAGGAAACCCACACAAGCACGGGGAGAACATGCAAACTCCACACAGAAACGCCCAGGCCGGGAATCGAACCCTCTCCTTGAATTGCCACCTTTCATACTAAAGGAGTTTGCGTGTCCTAATATTCCTAGGAGCTATATTGCTGGGGGCATTATGCCCCTGGTAGGGTACCCCAAGGCAACCAGGTCCTAGGTGAAGGTTCAGACTAAGCGAGGTTCCGGAGACCCTGATTGATTAAAAAGATAAAGGGACAAAGTTTCCCTTGCCTGAACGTGGATCAACAGGTTCCCCTCTGGAGTCAAGCCTGGGGGAGAAGCTTGAAGATGAGTGCCTGGTGGTCAGGTTTCTGCCTGTGGAGCCCAGCCAGGAGTAGCCCGAAAAGGAGTCTTGTGTCTGACCTCTCATGGACCCACTACCAGTTGGAGGGACTATTGGGCTCAGGTGTGCTATGAGTTGGGTGGCAGCCAAAGGCATAGATTCTGTCAGACCAATCCTCAGCTACTGACTCTGCCTCTTGAGACATGGAATGTCACCTCTTTGCTGGTGAAGAAGCCTGTGTTGGTGCATGTGTTTGAGACATACAGGCCAGATAGAGACAGACTCACCTCAATGCATAGCTTGGTCTCTGGAACCACCCATCTCGAGATGGGATGGACCTTATTTCATTCTGGAGTTGCTCATGGGGAGAGGTGGCAAGTTGGTATGGGCATGCTTGTTTCCCCCTGGCCTCAGTGCCCACATGTTGGGGTTCTCCCTGGGTGATGAAAGAATAGCTTCCCTTTACCTTCGGGTGGGGGAATGGGTCCTGACAGGTGTTTGTGCTTTTGCACTTAATGATAGTTCAGAGGACCCACCTTTTTTGGAGTCTTGAGGGCGTGCGCAAGAAAGCGCTCTACCTGGGCATTCTCTTGTTGTCCTGAGAGACTTAAATGCCCATGTGGCAATGACAGTGTGACCTGCAAGGGTTTGACTGGTTGTACAGCCTCTCCAATCTGAACCTGAATGGTGTTTCATTGTTGCATTTCTGGGCTCATCACGGTTTGTCCATCAAAAACACTATGCTCGAACAAAAGGGTGTCTATAAATCCACTTGGCACCAGGACACCCTAGACTGCAGTTCAATTATCAACTTTGTAGTTATGTTACCAGACTTGCAGCCATAAGTTGTGGACACTTAAGTGAAGAGAGTAGCTCAGCTGTTAACTGATCACCAGATTCACCTTGAAGCTAAGGTCACCGAGGTAGTCAAAAAGCTCCTTGGTACTCATTCTCCTGGGGTGGATGAGATCCGCCCTGAATATCTCATGGTTCCGGATGTTGTAGAACTGTCTTGGTTGACATGTCTCTGCAACATTGCATGGTCATCGGGTCTGTACCTCTGGATAGGCAAATTGGGATGGTAGTTCCCCTTTTTAAAACGGGGGACCAGAGGGTGTGTTCCAATTATTGAGAAGTCACACTCCTTAGTCTATACAGGAAAGTTTATGCACTGGTACTGGAAAGGAGGATCCGCCCGATAGTTTGACCTCAGATTCAGGAGGAACAATGTGGTTTTCATTCTGACCAGCTCTATACACTCTACTGGATCCTGGAGGGGGCACGAGAGTTTGCCCAATCTATACACATGTGTATTGTTCATTTAGAGAAGGCTTTCGACCGCGTCCCTCGGGCTGTCTTGTGGGGTGTGCTCTGGGAGTACGGGGTACCAAACCAATTGCTATGGGCTATTTGGTCTCTGTACCACCAGAGCCAGAGCTTAGACCACATTGGTAACAATAGGTCGAATTCGTTTATGGTGAATACAGGAGTCCAGCATATCTGTTCCTTGTCACTAATTCTGATCTTAATTTTTATCGACAGGATTTCTCTGCACAGCCGAGGAATCAAGGGTTTCTGATTTGGTGGCCATAGCATCTTGTCTCTGTTTTTTTTAGATGATGTCCTTTACGCTTCATCAATCCAGGACCTCCAGTTCTCATTGGACTGATTCACAGCTGCGTGTGAAGTGGCTGGGTTAGGAAATTAACAAAGTCTCTCTTCCAATTGAATGAAATTGAATTCCATTTGAATTAAATTGAATGTTAATCCTCTGTTGAGGAATTAGCATCTCCATGTCCGAGGCTGTGGTTTTCTGCCAGAAAATTGTGGAATGCACCCACCAGGTCTGGAATGAGGTCCTGCTCCAAGTGGAGGAGTTCAAGTATCCTGGAGTCTTGTTCACAAGTAAGGGAAGGATGGAACGGGAAATTGTAGTGTTTGCTGTAAAGCGAAGCTTGTACCAGTCCAGTGTGGTGAAGAAGGAGCTGAGCCAGAAAGCAAAGCTCTCACTTTACTAGTCGATCTACATTCCAACCCTCAACAATGGTCGCGAGCTTTGGGTTTGACAGAAATAGCAAGATTGTGAATACAATCGGCTGAAATGAGCTCCTTCACAGTTTGGCGGGGCTCACCCTTAGTGATATGGTCAGCTCAGCCATATGGGAGGAGCTCAGAGTTGAACTACTGGTCCTCAGCGTTGAGAGAGCCAGTTAAGGTGGGTTGGACATCTGATTAGAACACCTCCCTGGTGTGCTGTTTTGGGCATGTCCAACCAGAAGAAACCCTGGGGTCAACATAGAAAACACTGGAAGGACTGTCTCTTGGCTGGTCTGGAAATGCCTCAGTGCCCCCCTGGAAGAGCTGGAAGAAGTGGCTAGGGAGAGGAATATCTGGACCTCACTGCCCCCGCGACCTAATACTGGATTAAGTGGAAAAAGATGATGATGATTATGCTGTTTTTATTTGCGGTTTTGAGCTGAAGAGAGTATACATACCGCCTCATTAGTTCTTTTCCAGAACACCGCCATGACAAAAATGGCAGTAACAGGAGGTGCCAAGTAGCTGGTCACTGATTGGATGTAAACATAGAGCTGTCCACTGTTAGCACTCTGAAGAATTGGGATCCAAACCACACTAATGACAACAAGGATCACCGTGACAATCCTAAAAAAAAACAAAAACAGCACCACAACGCACTCACAATGGAGCAAACTTGTACAGTACATGATATTCCCTCCAATTAGAAAAAAATGTTCAGTGTATTAAAATTAACTCAGAAAAAGATCATAACCTGCCAACTAGCAGAAGCTCCTTCTCACTGGCGCCTCGGCGGTATTTCTTCCAAATGTCCATGGTGAACAAAGTGCTGCTGCTGTTAAAGATGGAGGTCAGTGAGGACATCAGCGCTGCCATCATCACCGCAATCATCAGGCCTCGAAGTCCTTAAATATTTTATTGTTCATAAATAATAGCACATGATGCTTGTTTTGTTCTGAGGTGAAAACATTTCAGCTTTTTTTTGGTGACGACAAACACACACACAGTACATGCACAAACACCACCATTATTATTACCACTAGGCATGAGTTCGATGACAAGTTTGGGAAAGGCGATGTTGGAACAGCCGACCTCAGCTCCACACACCTTCTTACATTCCTCAGGATCCACACAGCCTACTGAATCTGGAAAACACACACACACACACACACAGACATGCAAAAACACACAATGATGACAATAGGCCTTTATTATGAAAAATAAGAAGAGGAACAAAAACATGTTGACATTATATGTCTATCTTTACTAAAGAAAGAAAGAAAGAAACAAGGAACAGCAGCATCATTTCAATAGTCAGCTTTATCTTGATTTGTTTTCCTATTACAATCATTTTATTTTCCTAAACAAGACTTTTATGCCTCCAAATAGCCCCCCACCCCCTCATAAACTCCAACCCTACCCCCCAAATACCCACAGCGCCCTCCCCATATATGGCGTCCATACCCACATCCTACTCCCCATTATTATTAATTTACAGGAACTGATTCATAGACAGGAGGGCAGTGGTGGCCTAGTGGTATAGGGCGCTGGATTGCTGATCCTAAGGTTGGGGGTTCAAGCCCCACTCCCCACAAGGTTGTCACTGTCCTCCCAGTGCAGCTAACTGGGTTATCAAAGGCCGGCCATGTCTCTCACTGTCTATAGTGAGAGGTTCATGTAAAAGAATCATTGCTGACTTTTGACAAGAGTAGCTGCAAAGCCGTCAGTTTTTCCGCCCTGCGATGGCTTGACGAGCTGTCCAGGGTGTCCTCTGCCCTCGCCCGGATTCAGCTGGGATGGGTGCCAGCCTCCCCACAACCCTAATTAGGATTTAGAAATGGTTCATAGTCAGGCCTCAGGATGGAAGTATTATTTTATAAGTTATACTATAATTAGCAGAACTATTTGGCATTTAAATCCTTATTTTTTTAACAGAGATTAAGAATGAGAAGCTCACAAGGTCAAATCCCAAATTCCACTCATCAGCTCTTTCGTGAACCCTATGTAGGAGGTATCGCACTGGTGTCTGTGCCCTGCGTAGGCAACTTCTGCAGGCAGGAAGAAAAGATTTGTGATCTCGCCTCAGGGTGAGGTCCTGAAACTGGATGACAGCTCAGGAACTTGTTTAGTCTCGCTGTAGTGAAGTCAAGAGACACTAATGGTTTATTTCACATCGAGTTTCTCAGAAACACACAAAAGCACAGTCAAGCTTTCAATCACTTTACTTTTAGTACACATTTACAGCATTTGGCAGACGCTCTTATCCAGAGAGCGTTACAATTATTATTTCTCTTATACAACTGAACAGTTGAGGGTTAAGGGCCTTACTCAGGGGTCGAACAGTGCTGACAGTGGGGACTGAACCACAGACCTTTACATCAGTAAACTTAACCCTAACTGGGTTCAGAGACTATTACAGAGTCAACTCTTCTCTCCGTCTCTTGTTCAATTAAAGAAAACCTCACATGGAAAAACTGGAACGTACTTATGAAAACAGTATCTCTATTTTTATTACTCAATGTAAGAAATAATTAAATGAAAAAAAATGATAGTACTGTATCTCTATCTTCTGAAAAGAAAGAAAGAAAGAAAGAACAAAGGAAAATAAAGAAAAAAAGGAAAGAAAACAAAAGGGCAAAATGCCAATTAGTACTGTACTGAATTTCTATCTTTATCAAGCCTCATCAATTGACGCGACCCTGCGACCAGTCAGCGGTCTTTCTAAACCCGCGAAGGACAAAACAGTCACGTACATATTTCACTTCTGCTGAAAACGATCTCGTATGTCGTAAATAAAAACAAAAATGGTCGACATGGCGGGCACATGCCAAAACGTTCAGAAAATATTCATTTAATAATTTCATCCTGTAATATTAGAAAATTCAACAAGACATAAGGTATTATACACACATCTACTGAACTTAAAAGCACAAATCTATCCGATTCAATAACAGGTTTGTTTAATCATTTATTTGGACTTCAGGGAACCATTCTGCGCAACCTGTGGATCACATGGCTCATTTTCAGCTGAACCAACTTTTGGTTACCAGAGACATTTAGCCGAGAACCATAAACTGATTCCAAAAATTTTTGAAATGTCAAGGCCTGTTTATGACACAAAACAAACAAACAAGAGTAAAAGAAACAAACAATGAAAAATCATGACCAAACATATCAGAATTGTCTCTCGATGAACAAGAAAAGAAATAAAGAAAATTATGGATAAAAACAATTCCACTGTATTTCTTGTCATTATCCTGGATTTTACAGGAAGGCACGATCTACATGATCCGAGAGAATTGCGATGAATGAATGAATTGTGTGCATCTCTCTGTGTGGGTGTGTGGGTGTGGGAGGGCGAATCTTGATCATCTTGAGGGAACTTGGTGGAATCATGATAATCTTGAGAGAACTTATTGGATGAATGAATCGTTATCATGAAAGATATTTCTGGAAATGTTATGATCTTGAGGGAATTTGGTGGAATTGTGAAGGAACTTATTAGAATCATAATAATCTTGAGGAACTTGGTGGAATCATGCTGATCTTGATGTAACTGTGTGAACTTGTAAGGAACGTATTGCAACCGTGATGATCTTGAGGGAACTTAGTGGACTAATGATGATTTTGAGGGAACTTGGTGGAATCATGATCTTGAACTTAGTACACGTCACTTCCGGGAAAATGACTCCGCGTTGATTCAGCCCCCACTAGTGGGCCACGGGATAAAATGACCACATTTGTATGTTTTTTTATGGTCCGTTATGCTCTGTATTCCACCAACCTATTACAATCCACTTTAATTACACTGCAAGGAAGAACAGTAGCACTACTCTTTAATGAGGAAACAAAATCAAGAGGAAAGACAGACGGAGGGGGAAAAGACAGAATATATTAATGACATTTCTAAGTTACTTTTTCCGGTTTCATATTTTTAATTTTATTTATATATTTTATTATTAATATATTGATCAATTTCTTTATTAATTTACTTTCGTATGTTACTTCCTCACAGATTTTATTTGTCATATTCGGATAGTGTGTGTGTGTTTGTTTGTTTGTTTGCTTGTGTATTTGGGTGTGTGAATGAATGAAAAGGAAGTGAAAGTTGTCCCGTTTCCCTTTTTGACCAATAAGGTCTAAGCCCCGCCCCACGCCAGCAGTCAGCGCCGCGTCATCATGCTCATGAGCCGGTGACAGAATCCAGTGTCTGAGCGAGAGAGCGAGCGCGTGAAAACTTCTCGTCCCTGCTCGTGAGTCTTAGTCGGTGTCCTCCTCGGTAAAGTGTTGTTTTCAGCGCTCGTGTGGGACACTCGGAGTTGGCGCTGAGAGCAGGTCACGTGAGTGAGGTGTGCGCTGTGGACCGGTTGGGCGGTTCGGTCAACGAGGACGCTCGCGGTACTTTTGTCCTTCTGCTACCTGTTGGGTGACTGAAAGCTGATCTTCTTCATTTCTTCTGACGGACACGAGACACCATGAGTGGAGCCGAGCCGGCACGCGGAACCGGGCTGTGCGTGAATTAAGTGATAAATGATGACGTTCTCTTCACGGCTTATGAGTTTAGTGAAGCCTGGCGGCGCGCGCGTCCGTGTCACGGAATAACTTTCATTTATAGCTTGTGACTGTTTGTTTATATAACACAAATGGCTCTCTCACAAATTCAGTGCCTCGATGACAACCACGTGAACTGGCGCGTGAGCGCGGCCAAACCCGAGTTCTTCTACAGCGAAGACCAGAGGCTCGCGCTCGAGGTGCTCGTCTCCGACGGCCGCGAGGCCTTCGCCGCGTACGTGAAAGAGCAGGAGCTGCGCCCTTTCCTGTCCGAGCGCGAGCTCGAGCGCATCTGTGGCTGCGTGGTGGACTACCGACCCGGTACCGAGCATTCCAAACCGTCCAAAGCGGACCCTGCGGCGGACAGGGAGGAGCGTGCGCTCTCGCTGCAGTACTGGCCCGACCGCTCCGACATCTCCATACCGGATTTAGACCTTGGCTGGCCCGACTGCAACTCGTACCGTGGAGTCACGCGCGTCATGGTGTACATGCAGCCACCCGTGGACGGCCACACGCACATCAAGGAGGTGGTGAGGAGGACCATCGCGCAGGCGCAGAAGGTATCTGACGCGCCATGACGCAACAAGTCGTACTTTCAAACTTTTTTTTTTTTCAATTACTTCTCTTTATGATGTGGAAACACACCTGTAGTACAAAGCGTGTTTACTTTAGGATAACCTGAGTCCAAAAATAGCTCTGTGTTTAATAAACACACATTGTGCAGTATTTTTACCCAGACAGATGAATTGTTTATTGTTTAAAAGGAAATACATATATAGCGGCTGCTTCTTTTCCTTTTGGTTGTTCCCTTTTTTTCAGGGGTCGCCGCAGCATATGTTCGATTTGGCATAGGTTTTTACGTCGGATGCCTTTCCTGACACAAGGGACAGAAACACACCGCCAGCTTTGCAGCACCTCTTTACCAAAGTTAGCAATGGTTCTTATACACGAACCTCTCACCATAGACAGTGAGACACATGGCCGGCCTTCGATAACCCAGTGAGTGCACTGGGGGGACAGTGACAACCTTATGGCGAGTGGGACTCGAACCCCCAACCTTAGGATCAGCGATCCAGCACCTTTTACCACCACTGCCACACAGAGACACACACACAGTTTCTCATCACATTAGATAATTAAGGCAAAACAGATGCGTGGCCAGAGTGTTTGAGCAGTAGCAGGTCACATGACCACCACATAAGTCATGGTACCACTTCCCTGGAATTCATCTAAAAACACGGCATTCACCACACTGTCCTTTTTAATTTGAAATATTCAGAATCGTCCATGAAATGAAACACGAGTTTCGTCAGCTGTGGACACACGGTGCCTTACTGTCCTGTTTACATGTGTACTGCACTACAGCAGCCGTACCTCTGATTTCTGAGCATGTATGCAAGCTGCATTCCAAACACCATGAGATGTATGTGGCAGCCATTTTGTTTAGACACAGCCTTTAATTCCAGAAATGTTCCGCCTTACATAACACAAACAAATCCGTCTTGAAAAGTTTCGCATGCTGTTTTGACAGTGTAGTGATTCGAATACTAATCCCGTTAGGCTAACGTGCAAACTTATACGCTTTTACTGGACAACCCAACCCAACACAAATGAATCCACAATGTACGAAATTCCTCAGTGCCACCATATTATCGTACGAGTAACTTTAACCTGCGGGGAAGGAAATGAAACATTTACTATCGTTTTATTTAAAAACATTCAAACAATGTGGTAGTAACACGGTATAAGAGAAGCGACATCTTAGTCTGATTTATCTGGAAATATTCTGGATATGTCATCATATTTTACAGGACATGGCCCTGGGAGGCGGGGCTTAAAATAAAATATCAGCACCACCCTCTTCTTATAGCTACGTGTTCTGGGACCTGCCAGGTTTCCTAGTTTGATCAAAATTGCTCTTGTTTAAGAATAATGTCGATTCCATCATGTGCTCACCATGTATCATTCACAAATCACATTCGTGATATGAAGACATGTGGAGTCACAGTGGTGTAGCAGATAACATGTCCACTTCACAGTAAAAGCAAAATGGGTTAGAGGCCTGAGCTCAGTGAGGGTGTTTGTGTGTAATGTGTATGTTCTCGCTTTGGTCGTGTGGGTTTCCTCCCACAGCCCAAATTGGCCTAATCGATTGTTCCAAATTGGCACTATGTGTGAATAGTTATATGTTGGATGGAGTGATAGGCTGTTCTGAGTGTATCCTGCTTTTGTTCAATGTCGGCTGAGATAGACTCCAGCCTCCCTGTGACCCTGGTAGGATTAAGCAGTAAGGATATGATAATTTGAGAGTGACACCTAAAGGCGAGGAGGAGTAATTTCATTTTGTAATAGGCAGATCCTGTCTATTTATCTGGCGTTTTTTCTTTATCTTAAAAACTTGTGTCTGGGTTTGAGTGCCCTGTTCCGTGTAAAGAATTTGGGTTACGTCCAAAACAGCCTACCAGATAAACATCTCCCAGAGCTTTAGGGCTTGTGCTGGTGGTGGACTGTTTTGCTTTGCTTTGCTATACTATGTAGAATGGTAGTTGTGCAGTTTTGGACCAAACCCTGATACGGTGGTGTGGTCGGGCTGGGATTTCCCTTTGAATATTTGGACTCCCAAAGGCACTGAAGGGATAATAAACCGGTTTGAATGTGCGGGTGAATGAAATTTTCAGCGGAAGAAAGGTTCAGCTGAAGACCCTCTCGGGAATAGTGTTCTCAGTGCGTGAGAATGCTGGAATCGTGAGCACAGAAGCAGCCCTCCTCCTTCACCTCCGTGTGGAAGTGCTAATCGGACGGAATGTGAGATCCAAAAAAAAAAAAAACCAGACGTAGTCCAGTCACAATGAATCAGATGTTTTTTTGTTTTTTTTTGTTCTGGTTTCTATTCAGCTTCTTCAGGCCGTCATCCAGCAGGGACACATCCGCACGCACTCTGACTCAGTATGAGACAGCGTGTTAAAACATGCTGTCAGTGCTTCTGTATTAAATACAGACACACACACACACACACACACGGCGCCTTTTCACTGCTTCATAAAAGCATTTGGACCGTTATTGTCCGGGCAGGGTGCTCTTCATGCACAGAGAGTCCTTTGATTCAAAAGAAAGTGTGTGGGCATGTTTTAAGTTTTGGTCCCTGCAAAGATGGGAATCACTCACAGTGCTGAACTTGTGGAATCCTTCAAAGTTTTTACAAACAATTCTGGAAAAAGAAAGAGCCTCGACGTCTGAGGTGAAACCTGAGAGTAGGCTTTAGATTTAGCACAACAATGCTTTGCTGCATAACAATGATGACACTGCTAGGTCATCATAATATCAACAACTGTGTGTGTGTGTGTGTATATATATGCACGCGTGCAGTTCATAAAACCAGTGAGTTAGGCCAAACCCAGAAAGGAAACGATCATATAACTGCTTTAATAATATTATACTGATTGTGGTGTTGTTGTTGTAGATAAGGGGCAGTATTTCATTTAACATGCATACCATTTTTTTTCAGTGGTAAAATGTATCTTGCAAATGACATAAAATACAAAACAATACAAACATTAACGTCATAAATATGATTGTGCCCGGAGTCATTTACCAAAAAAAAACCGGAGTACGGCCCTGTATTTTTTTGAGGTTTTGCTATTTGTACGGCATCTCGAAAACGAGATTTCGCACATATGAGTTGATATTCAGTTATGTGGTCAAAATGGTGCCGGAAGAACATACGTTCTATGTCGGGGATAAATGTTCATCATTAGAAGAGCTTGAAAAACACATTCAGTTGTTCCAACAGCATCACTACATTCAATTGCATAAAAGAAGGACACGTACAATCAAACTCTATCAAACGATCGGCGAAGCAGGCTAAGCGGGTTTTCAATCCCGCAATAAAGTTTATTGAAGTAGAATTGCACTCCATCCATGGGGGCAAAAAGTTCAAATCCGTATCAACAGGAGCACGCCCGCAGAAAACTGGCCCTTGGCATACGCTGTGGCGTATGGATATCCCACGGGTTAAACTTACATTTTACCAGGATCATTTCTAGTGTGTAAAATGGCGCCGTACGATTAGCAAACAATGTATTCGATACGGTGCAGTATGGGTATCGTCTGCTGACATACAGTAGGATGATAACCTCTTTTTCAGTAGGTGGCACGTCAATGCACATGCGCAAAAGGATTGCCGTACGAATAGCAAAAAATGAATCCTGTACAGGTAGCCACGGCCAAAAAAAAACAATATTAACCTGATTACATATTGAGTGTGGGGCTGGTGGTGTAGTGGTTAGGGTGCTGCACTCATGATCTGGAGGTTGTGAGTTCAAATCCCAGTTAGACCCCCACTGTGCTAAGATCCCTGGGGAAAGTGTGCCTCTGTTCACCCGGCAGTATAAATGGGTACCAGTGAAAATCTACTTGGGAAGGTAACCTGCATCCCATCCAGGAGGAGTTGAACTTCCGGTCACTTCATGCTATGGAAACCTGGGATAAGCACCGGCCTGATGAGCCACTAGGCTCGGGTGTAAAAAGCCCAATGGACTTCTACATACAGTAGGCCCATGACTATTCGTGGTTTTGCGCTCGCAGTTTGAGTATTCGTGGACTGCCGAGCAGCTCGCACGTGATTTTAAATTCAGCCAATGGCTGTCCTCCTTCCTGCTGATTGGTTGAGTTGATGTAATGCCCTTTTTCCTCATTTGCGTACAAGTTGGCAATGAGCCTTTTTTTAGTGTGTTTTAATTACCAGTTAAGTTCTATGATGCCAATCAAACGCCTACTTAAGCACTAGAAAAAGGTAATGAGGTTGGATGTCTCTTCTGAAGAAATAAGACTTTCTCCGGAAGAAATGAGTTTCCTCTGAAGTTACGTCATTGCTGAAGGGGAATAATCATCTGAACTGTTGTAAAACACTCGACTATTAAAGTCTTTTTCAATTATTATTCCAGTACATGACCTAAGGTAATGTTTAAAATGTTTGTGTGTTATATTTTATTTACTGTGGTGTAGTATGTGTCTCATATTGTTTTGTTTATCCAATTTATTACATTTCTTGTTCTTTTGTCCTTTTTGTTATGGGCTGCGTTTTGGGGGACTTTGATTTTGGTGCTGTGCCTCTCACTAACTATTTACTTCCTGAGGGACGTGGCTGAGCTGCTCGGGAGCACACACCTGAATTCAGTATTCTCATTTACTCCCAATAAACAAAAGCACGCTCAGCTCTGCGACAGAGGATTAACTCACATCAACATCACCGCTTCTTTGGTTTGTAACGCCGCTTGCTTTATCACTCTAAAACTCTGTTTTGTACTTCGGTTCTGGCTCGGGGGGGTGGCTGAGTGCTCCGCCCAGCATGTGTAACCCCGCCCCATGCATGAGGCTATGATCAGGTCCCACTCCCTGGTATTGGAGCGAGTGTACCTAGTCTGCTCATGCCTACAGGCAAAGTGCTAGTGCCGCTCTCTTTAAACGTGGCAGCAAAAACAGTGAACAGTACAAGTATCATGGGACCGTCGATTCTTTATTTTCCAAAATATTTCAGAAGCAGATGAACTGAGAGTTCATGGTTGAGAGTTTATTGGGTGGGACACTGGCCTAGTGATTAGCATGATTTTAGTAGGAGGATGGCCTGGCAAACTTTTCAGGGAGAACCCTGCCATCACCCAGAGTCGACCGAGATAGGACGGAGTGGAGGCCAGAGTCTAGGATGAAAGAGTTTGGTGAATGACTTGACTGAATGAAAACTACACCAGATGATGTGTGAATGATTGATGCATGAGTCCTGAGTCTCCTGCATTAATGCTTTCCAGCTCATCAGCATAGTGATGGATGTTTTCACTGACGTGGACATTTTCAAGGACCTCCTGGATGCTGGCTTTAGGAGGAAAGTGGCGGTGTACATCATCATCGAGCAATCATCCGTTCAGGACTTCCTGCACATGTGTGACCGAGCAGGGATGCATGGTGGACATCTAAAGGTGAATTGGACACACCTGTATCACGTCACCTTGTGGTACTCATGCTCATATCCACATTCTCACTGTCACATCTCTCTCTCTCTCTCTCGCTATGTCTTTCACACACACACACACATACACACACACACGAAATTGACAATATGTTTGTTGAGTTATGCTTTTAGGTGTGTGCAGAAACGTTCTTTACATGCTTTTCATTGTTGTAGCATGAGAGTAACGGCAGTAAAACTGAAGTATGTATTATGGTTTAAATGTGAGGACTGAGCAAGCTTTTCACCAAAATTATAAGTAGCATTCTCCCCAGAAACTCGTTGTGGTGACATCATAGTCACACTTGACCTCAAGGCTGCTTCTTTGTCGAATATCCTCTTTACCCTGCTGCAGATAGCCAGCTTCCTCTGGGTCGACGCATCTTTGTGTATGTATGTGCGTGTATACGAGCGGTCCTCACTTTGTGATGGGTTTACGTTCTGTAGACCCCGTCGTTAAGCGAACCCTGCTTTGGTAGATGTTTTACTTGGTTTGTATTGTACAGTAGGCTACTGTATTGCATAAGTATAGACCGGTGAATGTGAAGCCATAACTGCTAGCAATTGCTTGAATTCTCTTACCTAGCAGTGCGGTAGACTTCCGACTGAGTTGTGAGTGAGTGCATATGTTTGTGCTTAGGGAGGCGGGATGGGAGATGCTGCTGGCAGTGGATATGCGCGAACATACACTCACAACTCAGCTGCTTTGTTTCTGCTGTGACTCGTTAACAGTAAAAGTATACTTTTGATAATTTGGCGATCTTTAACAGGCCGTCATAACTCCGAATTGTCGTTAACTGAATCTGTTGTTAAATGAGGACTGTGTGTGTATAAGGCTGGCACACTCTGAAAAGTATGAAACCTTTTAGCTTGTTTTGCTTTAAGCGCTGCCCATGTCTCAATCCTGACCAGCCCTATAACATGATGCTCTCAGCAGCCTGCTTCATACTGTGGAAAAAGTCCTCAGCATGTAATGACGTAAGCTCAATAAATGTGGCATTGTTGTCTTTTTGTGTGCAGTATCTTCGGGTGCGCTGCAGTGGAGGTTGTGAGTTCCTTACACGCTCAGCAAAAAAAGTGCAAGGCTCACTAAATCAAAAGTTCATGTTCGTGGATGGAGATCGTGCTGTGTCCGGATCATACAGGTGTGTGTGTGTGTGTGTGAGAATGAAGTGTCTCATTTTTTATTGAATTAGACCATCATTGTTTTCATCTCTTCATGAAAACTAGCTGTAAGCCTCAGGTATGTGGGTGGGTATTTATAGGAAGAAGCCTGTGAGCAGTCACGGAGCCACACCCAGTGGTCTTTGTTTGAGCAGTAACGTGGCTCTGGCTGTTATGTAGTAAATATCCCAAAGGTGCATATTTTTGTAGGAAACATTTGACCCAGGACTAGCTTTGTACATGCAATCATAGTGTAATTAAGAGATCAAATTTAATCCATCTTAATTCCGGAGTCTGAGATTTAACCATTTTGTACCAAATATATTAAGAGTGTGTTGTTCTAAAAATAATCAATGACTGGGTGGGAGCTGTTATCGGTCAAACATTTTATTTCTGTTCAACCAAAGCCACTTGGCAATGATTACTTTTTAGGGGGCCAAATTGCATGAATTCCTAATTTGATTGAAATACAGTGGTACCTCACCTTACGAAAGCCTCACCAAATGAAAAATTGAAGTTATGAAAAGCATTTTCCTAAAAATTTTTATTGAAGGATACGAAACAAGCTCACGTTACGAAAGCGCCATCTTAAAAATTCAAACGCGCCATTCAAACAATGCACGAGCTGCTCTCTCGATGACGTTGAAACATCCCACCCCTCTGGCCTCCTGTTGGCGAACAACTGAGCTGTCGTTCATGTCGTCTTCACTCAAGCGCCATCTTGGACAGGTCCACCTGACGCCATCTTGGACAGGGATCCCATTGCCTAGGAGGAATGACGGAACTACCTCCCATTGCCTATTATAGAGCTGAATCCACCATGATGCTTTTCGTGTAAAGGACAGAGTTACTGTTGTTTTCTGCTTTATTTCTTGACTCAGGCTTTTAACCTTCCATAAACATTTGTAAGATTATAACTCTGCTAAGAAGACATGGGCAACGCGCACACACACACACACACACACACGTGTGATTTCCAGTGCGATTGAGAAGAAGAAATGGGCTAGAGTGATATCACAAAGGGATATGGCCAAACCCGTCTACTATCGGTACGATATTGAAGCAGAAGGAGGTCTTAAAAGGTATGCTTTAATAATTTTTAAAGGGTTAGGGGGGTAGTATTGAGGGGCCGGAAAAATGCAGGTTACGAAAAAGCTCTGGAACGGATTAATTTCGTAAGGTGAGGTACCACTGTATATTTTATTTATTGAAGAAAGGGATTGGGCACAAGTTATTCAACTCGGTAAAGCCCTCTCCACAGAGTACACCCTGGACAGCTTGACAGGCCATCACAGGGCAGAAACACTCTGACGAAAGTCAGCAATGGTTCTTTTACACGATCTCACACCACAGACCGTGAGAGACACGGCTGGCCTTTGATAACCCAGTTAGCTGCACTTGAGGAATTCCTGTGACAAGCCAAAAATTATCCGCGAATAACTTTTTTTAAAGGAGATTTCCGGGCTGTACATGAGAGTCAGTGGAGTCGCTTTGTATAGTTTTAATCTATGAAGAAATGCATTAGTGTTTTATTCATATTTACACTTATTATTGTGAAATGTTAAGAATTCGGTTGGAGCAGGTATGAACAGTTTCTTCACTGGGGTAGTTTTTTCTTTCTGTCTTGAAGTTTAAAAAAAAAAAAAAAAAAAAAAAACTTGTCGTGTTACTAAGAAAGCACTCGGCTCACTCTTATCTGTCTGGAAGTAGGCTGTAAGCTAATGTTATAGAAAATAAATCAACACCTTATGGCCAATCAGAACTGCTGTATCATGAATGTTATTCTATAAAGCGCTTACTAATCGATAGTTTCAAGAAAACACTGTCCACTTCTGCCAGCTGCTAAATATCATATTACACAGTGCAGCTGGCTAATGGCTAACTTGCCAGTTAGATAAACTGCAGCTCAGATGCGTGATTTATTTCCCAATCATCGACCAATCAGTGCATGGTGGCGCTGCCATAGAATGATTCCTCTTATAGAACTCTAACATGTCACTTTTTCCCAGGAGCATCTGACTGAGCTTTCTTCGACTTGTGCTATTCAGATAGGATTAGCAGGAACTTATGAAACATCATATGAGGTTGAGCAGAGTAATTCTTACTCGAGTAGCTATAGCACCGTTGGCTTATGACCTGTGCAGTCCCACACTTGCAAAGATAGCGATGTCTTTTATCTACCGTATACTGAACTGCAAGTTAATCCAAGGCAGGTTTCTGTGAGTTGACACAAGTCAAACTGTTTTGTGGTTTTTCATAAATAGATACATTCAGGGCTCTACTTGTGTGGACTGAAACCCTGCTCTCATCCCGCTGCAAGCGCTGCTTATACCAGCTTCAATGTGTGACGAAGGAATGTAGTTTTAAATCAGAAATCTAAAAGTCGCTATAGTTATTGTGATGGTTTTGGCTAGTTGGGTACGTTTTCCTTTTCCATGTGATAACAGATTCTCTATTTATTATTTTCTTTCTTTCCTCCTTCATGACAAGCTGGATTTTTAAAAAATTTATTTAATTTTGTCTTAACTAGGACAGTTTATGGCTGCTAGCATATGGTACGTGATGTTTTCAGGAATGTTCTATGACATTTTATAAGATTAAAATCATTGTGTAATTCTGTTCAAGGAATAAAACACCTCGGAACATGGGGTTATCGGTGAACTAAAAGGACTTATGGATCAAATTATTAGTAATTTTATATATTAGTAAAAATGATTGATTATTGTTAGTTCTTATTTGTGATTGAATTTTTGGATTTTTCTAATGTGGAGAAGAGGTTGGCGCTGAAGATGGAAATTGTACAGGTTTTATTAATTTTTAAAAGTAAACGTGTTTTAGTGGAATAAAGCATGTTTGGATTGAAATTAAGATCTGAACCTGACATTCCATCTAATTTTGTAATTTCATAGGAAATAAAGAATATAAGAATATCATGCAATAAATGTCTGCTGTACAGTTAAAAAGATTTTAGTGTGTAATATAACTTGTTTTTTTTTTTAAGTTTCAGTATAATTTCTGAACAAACGCCTCACATTTCATCAAACATCCTGTTTTCTTATTTCTTACCTAATCTTTAAAATATGAAGCACGCTGACTGAGGAATCTGAACAATTTCTTTCAGTTATACATGGACTTCTTCTCGCTTGGACCGAAACGTCATCATGGTCCTTACTGGGCAGGCAGTGGAGGCCTTTGACAAGCAGTTCCGTGAACTCTACCTGACCTCCCGTGGCGTCAACCTCTCCAAAATCAGTCTGGGTGAAACCCCCGAGCCTGAGCCTCTCCATATTCCTGTGCCAGCCACTGTCCCTTCAGCGGCTGTTGCCAGGAAACTCATCAATCCCAAATATTCCTTGGTGGACACGGCGAGCCGAACATCATCAGACAAAGTCCCAAGTCCCAAGAACAGCTCGCAGAATCAGTTGCCTCTGCCAGTTAAACACCATCGTGAGGTAATTGATGAAATTCCCAAACACCCCGGGCTCATAGGGTTAGCTAAGGCAGAGCTCATTCCTTACCTGCCCACATGGCCAGAACCAGACCCACCAAGTGATGTCATTGGCTTTATCAACATTCGGGACATAAGCAAGCCTTTGCAGCCACACTTGATGCGCTCACAACGGTTTGAAACATCACAGGCTATTCGTTTTAAGGAGCCCTTTACCGCGCCTCCAGAAGACCCGCTGCCTGAAAGGGCATTTCCACGTGTTAGAAGTTCCCACACCTCCAAAGCAAAGCCACCAGAAGCAGTTGAAGCAGCATATAAACCTGATCAAAAGAAGACCAAACAACTTCCAGCTTTAGCCTCGGACACAGTGAAACCTGACAGCTTCCTTTTGCCCCTTAATCCGACACAGCCTGTTCAGGACAAAGCTCCTACTCAAGGTCCACCTCCAGGACCTCCTGTGCCGAAGCCACGCACCCTACAGCTAGTGATGACTGCAGGTGTTGGACCTGAAAATGTACAGGTCAGTGTGGTCAAGAGAAATGAAATGAAACTTCACAAGTCTTACAGCTTGGACAAGTACAGAGACGCACTTGAGGCGCCTAATTCAGTGTCCGCCAACAAGGACTCGGATGAGCAAACTATAGACAATGACACAGACAGTAACAAGAGCCCTTGCTTGGAACATTCGATACAAGACGAGGGCTCAACAGCATCCGAAGAGTATTACGAGTGTTCCGACCCAGGGCTGACCAGACTCCCGAATGGTGGACTAGTCGGGTCGGGACAGCATGGAAAGCACGACTCTGTGAATGTAATGGCTCGATTCTCACAGTCCATGCTGGACCTGAGGCCAGATGACCGCTGCAGTGTGAATCTGAGAGACAGGAACTTTCTGGGCGCACAGAGCAGATACACAGGAAAGCTCGAGAACGTGAGTGCACGTGTGTGTGTGTGTGTGTGTAAGCAGAAAGTGGTTTTTATTGTGAGCTGTGTTATCTCTGCAGCCAGCGCCAATAAACCTGGGTGTGTCTCCAGTATATGTGGGCATCAGACGTGTGTTTATAGGCCATGTGTGCATGTATGCTAGGAAACCTACCAGGGTGTGTCTGACTACATTTTAGCAGGTCCAAACGTGCATGCTTTCATCTTTTCAAAATGGACACATTTATTTTAACTAATACGTAGAAACCTTAGATGACTGTAAAGCTGACATGGGAATGTCTACTATTGAAGGATCTCTATCGAATGTAAAACTAATTGTTTTCATGAAATACCCTATTTGCCTTTAGTTGGGAATCTTAATAAACACAGACTGCTGTACATGCCACATATGTAGTTCATGATGTGTGCTCCGACATGTCCAGAAAAGCCGTCATGTGATGAGAGGAGTCTTGAAGCCAAGTCTCGGTCTTTGTGGCTTTAAGTAAAACTTGGACAAGAGCAGGATTTGAAATTGGCACCAGGTAGCCAGGGATTTTATTTTATGCTGATCCAGGAAGTCGGTGACGGAGAACTTTGAGACTTCTGGTGTAAAATATTAGCAAGCATGTCCCCAAAATCAACAGTTATAAACTGTTAAATGAAATATGCACCACAAAGGGTTTATGATGCTCCCCGGTATTGTAACACACGTCATTTTGTGTGGAAATGGTGCTTTTTTTTTTTTTTTTTTTTGGTTGGATGCGTTCCATACCAGCTTTTAAAAAGCCTTGTTCATACATGTCAGATCAAAATTATTAGTTTCAAGATATGATTTACGATGCTCAGGAATGTAGTGATTTGTTTGTTTGTTTTTTATTTGGGCTGGGTGGTAATACCAACGATAATGGAATTTTTTTTTTTTTTTTTTTTTTTTTTCTACCTAAAAGAGGGAATATTGAAATATGGCATGTAAGTCATAATTACAGTATATGTTCTTACGTATGTAATTATCTTGGCTTAACAATTAATAGATGCAAGTTAAATTTCCCTATTTTGGAACATATAATGTGTAATACCTGGGTAGAGTGCCCTGCTGATCATGCCAGGCAAGATGATGAACATCATTGGTAGAATTTTCAGGTAGCTGGCGAAGATCGACGCCCCTTTAGCGTGGCTCAGACTTTTTGCCGAAAGTGATCTCTGGACAATCACCTAAGGAGTCGCAATGTTGATCAGAGTTATTCGTTTTACATGATCTTATTAGCATTCATCATGCATGCTGCACATATCAGTGGAGATTTTGCATACATTGTTAGGTTAGCTGGGAATTTTGTAGTTATGAAATTGAGATGACACACCTCTGTGCGGTTTTCCTCCTTCACTACCGGAAATGCTAACAGTATGTTTCAGTGGACTTGGCTCTTTTAAATTTTAGCAAAACTTGGTTGGTTGCTTAATTCTAGCTAAAGGATATGGATTATAGTATTTATACACCATACACCTTAGGTACACCCCCTGTACATTAAACAAAATTAGCAAAACATTACAAATGATATCAGCTCTCAGTTCTAAGTTGTACAGATAAATATTTTCTCTTGTGGACAGTTGAGGTAAAATTCTTGAGCAAAGCTATACCGAAACACACAACTCTGAATTAAAAACTCCAATGCAACAAAAGTGAATACAAAAAGTTGGAAAGCAAAATTGCTAAAATCTGTTATTTTCTATGAGACTGACTGCATAAACTTTGATTTATGATAATTATATAATCTGAAAAGACCAGAACTTTCTCCGTTTTGTGCTCATGAGCCAGGTCTGTTTGCATATTTTGGTTCAAGGCTGCTAGAATAGATGTGGAGGAACTGAAACTTCAGTAAAAATGAGGGAACCCTGTGCTGTAGTAGTAATCAGAGAGAGAGGGTATAGAATGTGCCATGTTATACCTTATCACAGGGGTATGTTTTGACTGACTTGCAAACATGACCATATGAACGGTGTGTGACTTACACAATCTCTCTCTGAAAAACAGATGAGCAATGCTTCAGATGTACAACAGAGTTCATTATTGGAACTCAGAGTATCTATGATAAATGTGAAGGGCATTGCATAATGTCAGCTTTTATAAACAGTATTCAAAGACGTTTCTTGATCTTAGGGACAAAACTATGGAATTAAACTTGGCTATACAACAACCAGGAATGCATAGTCCTGGCGGTGAAGTGCGGTGGTGGGAGCATGATCATACAAGGCTGCAGGAGTGTAAATAGTGTTTGTGAGATGATCTTTTTCTGTGGATAGACCCAAGGTCCAGTCAGAAAGATCCAAAGGTGTTAGTCGTAATCTAGTCTGGTGGAAAAATCCAAAGTAAAAACACTGATCTGGTCAAGTATGTATGCAATTCTACAGAATGTCTTTTGGGCATTTTAAAGAATAGTGTAGTCGGGGGGGGGAAACATCAAAGCCGTTTCTGAATGACAGAACAACTTGCCAGAACATTTCTGCTACACTGGTATCCTCCCTGTCAAAAAATACAGATTAATGAAAATCTAAAAGAACTGAATCTGAGGAGTGAAAGGTTTACTGACTTGGTTAATTGAATTTCTGTTGTGAGCCGTTTGTTTCATGTGGTTTACTGAAACTGTTTTTACTTGGGTTAGATAGAAATGATGAAATGGCTGTAATTTCGGTTAATGAAATCTCGACTCATTTGACTCGGTGCTATTACACAGAGCCCAGGGTTGTACTAACTTCTTCTGCGGTGTACGGTCTCCTGTGGGGAAATTAACACTCAATCTCTGAAGAAGCAACCATGTACCTACCTAGTAAGGTAACTTAATTAGGCCAGGCTTAAAGAATTCTTTGTTGGCAATAACATGATGATTAAAAAAAAAATAAAAAATTCACCCAGGATGGAGGAAATTTTTATTTATTTTTTTTTGCCTGTGCAGGCCACCTGGGATTTGCGGGAAAACTTTTTTTCATACATCATGCTATATTATGCATGTGATGTAAACAGTAGAATGAAATATCTTAATATTTGAAATCAACATACTGAATATTAAAGTTTTTTTTTTTTTTTAATATTATAATCAAGAGTATCAAGGTTTCTTCAACATATCACACTCAACTAACAGATACCTTCGTCACGCTCTGTGCTGTTGTTGACGGTTTTCAGTTAACTTGTATTTGTTCGAAAATGTCAGTAAATGTGTTGCTCAATTTGAAACGCATTGATTTATTTCATGTTGGGAATTTTTTAATAATGACCGAGAACAGTGTTTTTGCCTATCGTTGTCCCCTTCCATCATGCTTTCCGCCTTTGTTGTTAAGACAGTACTGGCCAATAAGATTGGTCAATTTCACCAGTTCGGTGAAACGGCAATCACAAAGCTATGGTGAGAGGTTCATGTAAAAGAACCATTGCTGACTTTCATAAAGAGGAGCTGCAAAGCCGTCAGCATGTTTCTGTCCCTTGCGAAAGCGTCGTGTCCGGAAGGGCAGCCAACGTAAAAACCTATGAACCAAATCAAACATGCCAATCATTTGCTGTGGCGACCCCTGAGAAAGGGAAAAAGCCGAAAGGAAATCTCTCTCATAAAGTGCTGTTGATACTGATTTCGCTTTCATCACTTTTTAGTACGGTGTGTAATAGGGGACACATGCATTCTTTTCAACATAATTGGCCGGTATATTTTTCATTTTTTTGTCTGTGAATGCTCAGGCAGGTTTTTTATCTACAATTTCTCCAACCAGCCGTGTTACCGCCAACAAAGATATTTTAAGGCTGGCCTTAGCAAGTTTTCAATAGCTGTGTTTTCTGCTATTTTAACTAACTTCGGTAATTAGAAAAGTGTATGGAAAAAAAAAACCCACGAACAACTTTCAGATGTAAAATAAAAAAATCAACAAAGGTACTTTTTTAATTAACATTTTTATAGGTGAACATTTCTTGAACTTTTTCCTTAACTTAAAAACCTTCAGAAAAAAAGTAAGGCAGTTTTATTTGCAGCGAATTTCTATGTTGAGTATTTATTTTTTTTAAAGCAGATTTGCTACCGGTTATTTTTCTTTCCAATAGACTGCTAGTGGTTGCAACTTCCCCTCATTGTTTTGTTTTTTTTTGTTTTTTTTACTGGTATTTGCAGGTTTAATTCCTCCAACATATACCACAGGGTTTCAGTGTCACATTTTTTTGTCTTATACAGTAAAATCTAAGAAAATTGTTTTCTTATTAGCAGCGTTATTTTACCAAAGTGGCAGATTGCATTTAAAAATTTCTCAGCTCTCAAAATTGTGCATTAATTTACACTTCCGGCCCCTTTTTTGCATCGCAGGTATTTCAACCTTTTGAAGTCCCGAACACGCGGGAAGCCTACAACAGAGCCAAAGTAGTGATCGCCAAACCAGGAGTGTATCACCGCCCTCCAAAAAGCAACACCCGTGTAATCGGGGGACACCGATACTGGCAGGGCAAACTGACCCCGGCGCAGCACGACACTGGGCGACCCAGCCGCTCTCCCTCTAGAAGGATCCTGCAAGCAGGACTTAAAACCAGCCAATCGCCAAGTCAACATATCTCTCATACGCAGTCTCCTTCACCAGGGAGGAACATGACGCAGATGCCATTAGGACTTCATATTTCTAAACTCTCTAGTCACCGAAGCCTGAGGGGCAGAGTACCAGGAGCTATGGGTGACAAGAAGGTTGCACATGGACACAAGGAATGTTAACTGGAATCACTTGGCAAGCAGAAACAATGTGGGCTTTTTAATGCCCTATGTTTTGGTTCTTCACCCGGAGGCCAGACTTCATGTCCATCTGTCTCTCTGTTCGTTTCTCATGATGTCCCACCAGTGTGTAATGTGTCCTAAACTTAGTGATATCACCTGCTGATATACCTACCAACTCTGTGATAATGTCGAGAGGGACACTACAACCCTGGGACATTCCACCCGCAGAGTTTTACACAATGCGTCTTGTTTACTTCAGCATGTGATTAGAAAAAGATGTATGAATGAATTATTTTGAGTCAATTACTGGACACCCTGAGGTGCTTTGGACCAATCATGTGGTGCAAGTTGGTGGATTTTAAGTGTCCTTTCTCCGGTCTACTTTCAGCACTTATTCCCATGGGGTATCTCTGGGGATTGTATTTTTAAATATTGGACGCAGCTGAATGGAAAATGGTGGAACTGCTAGTAAAGGTTGGTTGTGTGCTAACCCAAATTATTTGTTGTATTGTATCTTCTCTCTTTCGGAATGTTTTCTAAGGTTTGCCTAAATGTCTAAAAGACATTTGGAAAGAGACAAACAAGCGCTCACTGTGAATGTGGATTACAGCAAAAATCATAGCAGGAAGCACATGACGATAGCTAGATTAGCATGGACTGGAGAATTTGTGTGTCGTGCCTCATTTTATGGGGTTTGCAGTGAATTACAATGGTGATGGAATTGGGATTAGTGGGTGATGAAATGTATAGTCCAAACTTTAAGGGTTTTTTTTTTTTTTTTTTTTTTTTTCTTACACAAGAAACAACAAAACGAAAAACAGTGTTTGAATCTTTTCTCATCTTGCACGTACGATTTGCACATTATTGTCCTCAACAGAGCGGATCAGATATTACGAAACAGGTATTGATGATTGCTTATGGTACATGTGTTCAACCTAAACCAAGAGTTCTTTTGCAGCTGAGATAATGTATTTAAATTTTATTTCAAGTGATACTGAAGAATAAAGCAAGTTTTCTTAAGTGTTTCTTTTTCCTGGTCTTTGTTCTTGAATAGGAATCGAATACGTTATTTTGATTGTCATACTATCGTTCTGATTTCTATTTTTTTTTTTTTTTTTTCTTCAGCGCACTCCTTAAATTGCACGGAAATGCTGCTCGGCATCGTTGCTTGGGATCACCGGTGTTGAGATGATAATTGAAGCAAGTTTTTTCAGAGTGAGACGTGTTGGCCGTTTTGTTTTCTGTTCTGCCTGAAGGAATTGGAACTGAGATGGAAAGTTTCACCTGGATCACTCCATCTTTTCTTTGTTTCTTTTTTTTTTTTTTCTTTCAAACAAATAGCTAGATATTGTAAGCATCAAGGACTTTTATTTTGGCAACAGTTCTTGCCTTAAAAGCTAGAACATTACTACTTTTAGATGTTGTAGTTTTTGTTTTATTTATATATATATATAAGGCTGCATAGCCGTCAGCATGTTGATGGCCTGGCAAGCTGTCCAGGGTGTACCTTGCCCAGAGTCGACTGAGATGGGTGACAGACTCCCCACGACCCTAGTTAGGATTAAGTGGTTCAGGAAATGAATGTTTTGTTATGCTCGTTAATAGATTTGCTGAAGACCTTGAAATAAGTAATAATTCGTCACCTAGCATGCCTTGAAAGTAAACATTCTTCCTTGCGTTAGACAGCAATCTAACAATCCTACTCCACTAACCATATTCAAAATGTCGTGCTCTGTGTGCCTCTTTTACACAAAAGTAAAAGGTCAGACCTGTGTGTGTGTGTGTGTGTGTACCTGGTCAGTGCACCAGTACCAGGTAGCCAAGATGGTTAATCCGAGTGTCATTCCCGGCCAGGGTAGATCTCCATGCACTGGATCTCGGAAGAGATGCATAGCATCAGGCCGGGGCAAGTGGCATGTAGTGTTCGGAATTATCTTTGACGGGACAGCCTGGAGATACACGTTTTCCAAATTGCTATAGCCACCAATCTTGTTAAACGCTAAAACAGAGTAGTCTCATATTAGAACTGTACAAAAGTATATGAAAATACAATACAACTTCTTGGTTCAGAGGCTACACAGGTATTGCAATTCTTATTTAATTTTTTATTTTAATTTTATTTCATAAGTCCTTCACAAAAACTTGGAGGATACGGTGCTCTGTATTCACACCCTAAACTCCATAGATTAGTCATGACATTTGATTGCATGAGGTTTTTACCCTGATTGCTTCAAAACTTACAAATCACTTCAGGTTGGACCAATTCCTCTCCGCAGTAACCAAAATGAACTTATTGGACCAGTGTGCAAATAAAGTGCCACAACATCAGTAAGTTAATCACAACATAAATAGGCCTTTGTTAAAGTAACAAAGCGTTCATGCGGACACAAAGACAAGGTGTTAGAAAGTCAGGAAAAATATCAGTCATTGGTTGGTTCTAAAAATATCGTGGAAGAAAAGGAACGAATACAACACAACTGTGATCTTGTGGACACTGAGTATAGAGAAGCAGCAAAGAGGCCAAGCGTAATTCTAAAATAGTTCAAAAGAAGATAGATGAAAACCTGTTTGGAATTTGGCAAGAAGCTGGACTACAAACAAACATATGGTCTGAAAATGGAATGCTCTCTGTTCCTCACTTTAACACAGTGTGTAATGCTGTGCAGGAACCCAACAGTCGATATATCATACCCACTGTGAAGCATTGTGGTGGTAGCATGATGTTGTGGGGACGCTTTACATCAGCAAGGGCCAAACGGTTGGAGCCAAATTCAAGAAAAGCCAAAATGTAAACATATTTCACTCAGCCTGAAATAAGGGAATATATATATATATATATATATGGTAGGCCTCCGTCAGTCCCGAAGGACTATGGCTGCGCTCTGGCTGGTATCCCGGCTGGTGATACTCCCCAGTGTGCAGAGCCCGGGTAGGGAGTAATGAGGGACAGGCTGTTACCCAAGCAGCAAGTCCCCCGTCTCGGCACCACCGGAAGGATCCAATGGAAAGGCAAGTGCCGATACGACTGGGTTCCGGTGCAGGAGAGAATCTACGGTCAATTAACCTACAGTGCACGTCTTTGGATTGCGGGAGGAAACCGGAGCACCCGGAGGAAAAGCACGGGGAGAACATGCAAACTTCACACAGAAACGCCCAGGCCGGGAATCGAACCCGGGGCTTCTTGCTGTGAGGCGGACATGCTAACCACTACGCCACCGTGCTGCCATATATATATATATATATATATATATATATATATATATATGCAGGTGTATAAAGGTTATTGAGATAATCCAGAAGAGCAGTAATCACAACCAAAGGTGGTTCTAGCAAATGTATACCCATGAGTGACGGGGCGTTACTTTTGCCCACAAACGCACCAACCTACTTTTATTGTATAATCAGTTAAAGTTGAGGAAAGGCAAACATCCAAACTGTCCTTTACATGGGAACAAAGGTGTTTTCATTGTGAGATGGTTTTATTTACATTTTCAAATTTGATATCTACTAAAATCGGTTGAATAAAGAATCTCGAGAATAGCATATAAATCCACCAGTTCATGTCAGGAAAGTTAATAGCAAAAATAAGTGTGTGTGTTAGTTTGTGTGAGTATAAGCTAATAAATCAGATATAAACTAGTAAGCCTCTGAATAATATTCAAACTACGTATTTGCTTTTACAAATCATACACACATCAAATTGTATAGAGTAAAATTAGTGTGTGCTCGTACGTATAGAAGGAAGAATACTGTTCCATATACAGTATTGATGGGAAAATAAGTACCATATTCTCTGCGATAGCCTAGCAAGCCATCCAGGGTGTACTCTGCCCTCACCCAGGGTCGGCTGAGATGGCACCAGCCTACCCTTGATCCTAACAAGAATTAAGTGACTCATAAAATGAATAATATTGCCAGTGGAGTCATGAGATGATCACATGACTTTTTTTTTAAAAGCAGACAAATGTTGGCCGTGTCAGTCACTGATGTTGAACTTCATGATCATGAGTCTCTGAAGAAGGCTGGATTTGCAATGGCTAATGAATAAGGAGGGAATTGATGTTGCACCTTTCCTTTGTGATGTGATGCTCTAGAGCTGGCCTATGGATGGGAATTGGTGAGGGCAGCAATAACATCACAATTTTTGGCTCCCGGTTATAAAAATGCATTAATAATTAAAAAAAAAAAAATATATATATATATATATATATATATATATATATATATATATATATATATATATATTGAAGGTTATGAATATTTATGGAAGGTACTGTACCTTTTTTTTTTGGCCTAAGCTTAAAGGCAAAATGTCCAATTTGGATCTGGTAAACCCATCTAAACTTCTGAAATCTTCTTAAATATCTTAGTGACTAGTGTTTTTCTTAGACGTGTTGTAAATCTTCGGCACAGACAGGGCTGGGCAACATTTAATTAATAAAATGTTTAAGATTCATTGTACAGTACTGGAGTACAAGTGGATTCATGATACAAATTTGTCTTACACAAAAACAAAACAAAAAAGAGCTTTTCGCAGTCGAGAAGATTGTTTGTGATGATGCATTCTGGGAAGTGAGTTATTCATTGGGAGTGAGCGGTTGAGCATGAAGAATGAGTTTTGATGGATGTTTACTTGGCACAGCGCGAGATGGGGCGTTCAGGGTGACAGGAAAATGTTCTCCTTTCTTGTCTTTAATAATTTTTTTTTCTTCTCAGAAACAAACAAGCCTTTTATTTCGTTGATACTAGGATCAGATCACAAGCTTTTAAAAGGATTAAATAAGTGTTTGAACAATGTTGAAAATGTTTGGGAACACACTATCACTGTTCATCAAAAAGTCACAGAATAAATTTTAAATAAAATATAACAGGGTGTGTCATGTTAGCAAAGCAGCTCGATCAGGAACAAATTGGTTTGCGAAAGATGATTATTTTCTTGTAACAGGGCATCAGTAAGCCTTTTATTTATTTTATACCACAGTACTTTGCTAATGCTTAGCAATAGTTTACATTTACAGCATTTAGCTCTTATCCAGAGCAACTAACAGGAGAGCTTTAGAGTAACTATCAGTGAATATACAGCACAGTGTTGCCTCGGTACTCGACCATAATTCATTTCTGACAGCTTATCGAATTCTGATTTGGTCAAATTCCGAATCCGCTTTTCCCATTCGAAATAATGTAAATGGTCTTAATCTGTTCCGTCGCCTTTTGAACAGAAGTTAATGATACCGTAACTCATACCTTAGGTCCTCAAATTAAGTAAAAAAAAAAAAAGATTGAATACAGTACACTATGTTATGGTCTGTGTTGTGAGAGACTCTGGTTTTGGCGTCTCTCTCTCTCTCTCTCTCTCTCTCTTACACACACACACACACACACACACACACACACACACACACTCGATTATTCCTCTTCTCTATCTTTCATTATCTGATGGAGGCTGAAGCACTGTACAGCTTCAGAGATACTGAATGTGATGAGCTCAGTTTTCACAAGGGAGACACTGTGCACTGTAGAGGGGTGTGGCTGTCACACATGGGTGGAGCGCTCAACACACACACCTGATTCCACTTAATCACGGGCTATAAAGACGAGCAGAGCGCTCCTCCCGGTGCTAGAAGATTGTCCCCCTTCCCCGTGATCTCTCTGGCTCTCAGCTCCGTGCTCCAATAGTTCCCACTTTAGTTTGATTTCTGTGTTTCTCCACATCTCTAACAGTGACTATGATTTCCCCGTGCTCTAGTGCCAGGAACATTCGGATCCAGCCGGACCAAAAAATGCATAGTTTCAACAACTTCCAGACTTCCCCAGAACAGCGCTAACTTTATCAGGGTGATACATAGTATCAACAACTTCTGGACTTCCCGAAAGCGTGCATTTCCCCTCCCTCTCGGGCTAATTTTTTCTCGCGCTTTTTTAGCGTTTGACTTCTGGATTTTTGTCGACTCCTGGGACTAAAAAAAAATCCCGGATTTTTTGGTCGTATTTCGATTTATTCGACCTCTAGAGCGTTTGAGTACTGAGGTACCAGTGTACTCTTATACTGGTATATAAGAACAGAGTATTTATACCATCAGGCAAACTCAGTGGGTAGGCGTTGTCTGTGTGTGTGTGTGTGTGTGTGTATGTGACTGTGAAGCATAGTGTTAATCTAAGTACTGCAGAAAAAAAAAGTATGTTTTCAGTCATCGTTTGAAGATACCCAGTGACAGTGCAGGGTGTGATAAGTGCTTTGAGGTACGACGGTGCAGGTCCATGTTTGACTTTGTGGGCAGGCATTAGTGTTTTAAAACTAATGCAAGCAGCAACAGGAAGCCAGTGGAGAGCAGTTTGTAGCGGTTTTGTGGTGTAGGAAAATTTGGGGAGGTTGAAAATAAGCCGTTCAGCTGAATTCTTGATAAGCTGCAGGGGTTGAATAGCACTCAAAAGTCCATCGTTACTGCAAAGGCTTCATGCTGTGCCTGAAGGAGAGATCATAGTGGTGTCCCCGGAGATTGCAAGGTCTTGATGTGGGGATGAGTCATCTGGGATGAACAGCAATTCAGTCTTTCTGGGATTAAGCTTCAGTCCATCCATAAGGAGATACTTGCCAGACATGCAAAGATCTGGGCAGAAATATCAGTAGCTGTCGGGAGGAGAACAAGTTGAGTGTCATCTGCATAGCAGTGGTATGAGAACCTATATGAGGATATGACATCACCATGGGACCTAAAATGAAAAGAGAATAGAAGTGGATCAAGAATTGAGCCCTGGGGAACACCAGTGGAAGGTCGGCATGGAAAAGATATGGATTCTCTCCATGTAACCTCATATGAGTAACCTTCCAGGTAGGAATAAAACCACTGCCATGCTGCACCACAAATTCCTAGAGGCCTCAGGATGGACAAGAGGGTCTTGTCAACTGCTGCTTAAAGGTTGAGGAGGATGAGGACTGATGACATCTTGTTTGATCTTGCAATATGTGGCTGTAACACTTCCCTGTAACAGTAAAGACTGCAGTCTCTGTGGAATGTGCCACTTTGAAGCAGATTGATTCGGGTCAAGGAGGTTATTCTACAAAAGATAGAAAGACATTTAATTAGAAACAGTGTTTAATAATTTTAGAAAGGAAAGAAAGAAATTATATCGGTCTGTAGTTGCTGACGTCTGATGGAACCAAGTTTTTTTTTAAGATGGTTAAAACCAGATGATATGGAGTATTAAGTAAGGTTTGGATCCAGTTAGCAGATGTAGGATTGCATGATGCAATGACTTGCTGGATGTCTTAATTTGTGAGATTTGAAACCGTGCAAGGGAAGAGGAAGTGGAATGTACACTGTGTAGTACAGAAGATGGGGTGGGACTAAATCTTCTCATCAAAGAAGTTTGCAGTCTTCAGCGGTCAGGGAAGCTGGGGCAGGTGGAGCAGATGGATTGAGTAAAGATGAAAAGACGGTGCGGTTGTTGTGTGGGTCTTGTGCATCAGTGTCCAACCTTTTCTTGTAGAAGGCTGTTTTAGCAGAGGTCAGATGAGATGAAAATGTGGATAGGAGTGCATGGTGGGACGCCAGATCTGATTCAAGTTGAGATTTCTTCCACTTTCTCTCAGCTGCTCTGAGTTGTCTACGATTGCGTCGGAGTACCTCTGACAGCCAAGGAGCAGAACAAGAAGTCTTCTTGGATTTTGTGGATAAAGGGCAGAGCAGAGGAGATCCATAGAAGCTGAGAGTGAAGACAGGAAAATGTCAGTTGAAGATTCGAGTGGTAGGGATGAAAAGGAGACTGGGTAAGGAAGATAAGATAGAGTCCAGGCAGCAACAGATGAAGGAGATACAGTGTGGAGGCTTTGCAGAGTGGAGGAAGAGAACTGCTAGCTAATGTTAGATAGAATAGGTAAGTTGACAGTAAAGGAAATCAAGTTGTGGTCAGAGATGTGTAGTGAAGTGGAATTAATGTCTGTCACTGGAAAAGGATGACTGAAAACAAGATCCAGGAGATTCCCTCCTTTGTGTGTGGGAGAGCAGTTGTTAAAAGTTAAAGAAAAGGAGTAAAAATAAGGGAGAAGGCCAGAGGACCGGAGCTTATCAGAGGAGAGATTAAAGTTTCCCAGGAGAGTGAGGGGAGTTGTCCGTGGGGAAAGTGCTGAAGAGTGTGTCCATTTCTTCTAGAAAATGTCCTACGGGTCCAGGACAGCGGTAAATAACAATAATGAGGAGGTTGATTAGAGATGAGACTTTTGAAGCTCACATGAGGAGATGGCTAGAGAGAGAGGTGTGACGCATCAACTCCAAGACAACAGTAGACCTGTACCACCACCAACTCTCCCAGTCATTCATGGATTATGAGAGAAGTATAAACAGAGGAACGAGCTGCTGGTGTAGCAAAGTTGTGTGAGGAAATCCAGGTTTCAGACAGTGCAAGAAAGTCAAAAGAGTAGTGAGAAGCAATGGCAGAGGTGAAATCAGCCTTTTCTCAGCATCTTAGAAGTTCCATAGTCCGACAACCTTATCTGAGAGCGACAGCAGTGGAAGGTAGGCAGGGTTGCTGAGGCTACGTCCTCTGACTTGTTGGTATGATCTTGGTCTAAGTGACATGAGAACAGTAATGGGCTTAAGGCACATGACTGTTATCTGGTTTATATTCAAGACCTCAGACCTGGTAGTTATACTTCAGCAAAGAAAAGAAAAATAATAACTTACCACAACAAATTACCAATAAATTATTCAAAGTAATTGTTTTTAAAAAATGGTTTGTATTTATCAAAATTTGTTTCCTTCCCCCAATTCACACCTTAAAGACATCTGAAACTACTACTGATAAGGCACCACAATAAGACTACAGAACCGGCTAAGAATCCTGTACTTAAAATATTAGCGACAAAAAAACTAAGTTCAACTGAGTCACAACCCTACTTAACCATAAGAGAAGCAGTCCAGGACAGAACTTAGAGCACATTGAAAACTGATGTGGGGACATCTTCAATATAATATTTCGAAATAATTTTGAGTCCTGCCCCCATTTCATACCTTAAGGAAGCCAGTCAACATATTAGCTGTTTTTTTTATCAACAAAATTACAGGACATTATTTGCAAAAAAATGCACGTGGGCAGCTGGCACTATACTGTTCACACATCCACCTCACAGCGAGATGGTCCTGGGATTGAGTACCTGCCTTGGGTGTTTCTGAGTGGAGTTTGTTCATCCTGCGCTTGTATGGGTTTCCTTTTGGGTCACTGATTTCTTCCTACAGTCTAAAGCAGTGGTTCCCAACCTGGATTCGATCGAACCCTAGGGGTTCCGTGAGTCAGTCTCAGGGGTTCAGCGGAGGTCAAGACACACACCTGACTCATATTGCTACAGGTGATCACGCTACATTGCTTGGCCAATCTGTGCTGCAGGAAATTTGGTGTGCTCAGTAGCTGAATTGTGACTGTTGTGATGGTACCTCGTGTGATTTCTTTCTTAATGTTTTAATCCATACTATGTTGAGTAAAAAAAGAAAGTGTTCGGACGAATATGTACAACATGGATTCACATATATAACGGAACATAAAAATGTAAGTAGTTGTGATGTGGGAGTTCATGCATTGTATTGGTTTTGTTCTTTGAACACAGTGATGTTAATGTACGGTTCATTTTGGTGCCCCAATAAAAACATATCCCTATGTCTTGAATTTGAAAAAAAAAAAAAAAAATCACATTTTATTTTTCACTAAAGAAGGGTTCGGTGAATAAGCATATGAAACTGGTGGGGTTCAGTACCGCCAACAAGGTTAAGAACCACTGGTCTAAAGACATGCACATTAGGCTAAATGGGTGTTCCTAATTGCCCCTAGGTGTGTGATGGTAGTAGTATCGTATGGCTACACCTCAAGATTGTGTTTATCTATCCAGGCCGTCAGTTCATCATCTGCTTTCTGAACCGATGCATAGTCGTCTTCCAGTCTTGTCATTGGACAATTTAAAATAATATGGTCTGTTGTTTCAGGAGCACTGTTACACCGAGGGCATATAGTGGAGTTCTTTAGTTTCCATTTGTGCATCGTGTGTGCAGTCTTTGTATGTCTTGTTCTGAGTCTGTTGGTTACTACCCAGTGTTTTCGTTTAAGAGTTTTGAAGCCAAGAAGGGGTTGAGTCGGATCATCTATCTCATTCCTACCTGTTGGAATATTTCCTTCCCATTCTGTTCTCCGTGCTCCTGTTGGGTGAAAGTCTTCAAGCTCTGCTTTGTAGAAAGGGTTTCTTGACTTGAGTCTTGAGGTTGTTGGGGCATTCATGTATACTTGTTTCAGAGCTATATCATCTGCCATGCCTTTAAGCCTTTTAAGCATTTTCTGAGTTGCATCTTCCCTTCTGATGTGAGGAGTGCAATTGAACTAACAACTGGAAGCCACTGGATCGGTGTTGACTTGAGACACCCTCCAATGGTTCGCATTGGCTCCCTCAGCTTAGTATCAATAAGTTTTGTGTGTGAACTTCTGGTCGACACAGGGGCGCAATATTCAGCAACACTGAAGCATAAGGTCAAGGTTGATGTTCGCAGAACAGTTTGAGATGCACCTCATGTGGTTCTTGTAAGCTTTCTTAGAATGCAGTTTCTTTTTGTGATCTTGTTGGCGCATCCTTCAAGATGTTTACAGTAGGTGAACTGTGTTTCAAGGGTAATGCCTAAGTCCTTGGGGTTTATATCTACTGGCAAAACCTTGTCTTTGACATGGATGTTGTGTTTTTGACGCCCCGTGATTGTTGAGATGAAATAGAGTAGAACCTGACTTTGTTGTGTTCATTTTGAGGTACCACGTGTCCAAGTAATCTTTAAGAGCAGATGTGTCTTTGCTGAGTGTTTCTTCAATGTCTGTCCATGATTTTGATTGATGCACTAAGACCCAGTCATTCGCATAGCCTAGTTGTAGAGACTTTGTTGCTGGCATATCACTAATGTAGATCTTAAAGAGAGTCGGAGCAATAACTGAGCCTTGTGGAACACGATTCCTTATTTTTCTCGATTTGCTCTTCTCCTCCAACTACCACATGGAACTGTCTGATGCCAGTCATAAGTGACAAAACTTTGAGAATTTTCTTGCATGATATTGGTTTCGCAAGCTTCAGCATGAGTCCATCTGTCCATACTGTATCGTAGGCTGCAGACAGATCTACCAGGACAGCTCCTGTTTTCAGCTTCTTTTCAAAACCAGCTTCAATATGTGATCTTAGATGTAGGACCTGTTCTGTTGTGCCGCCTCTTTGTGCTCTGAAACCTGCTTGCTGCACTAGTATGAATGGGTCTATATAAGGTGTGATCCTTGTGAGAATGATTCTCTCTAACAACGTGTATAGACAGCACAGCAGTGATATAGGTCTATTGCTTGATGGTTCTGTGGCTGGTTTCCCTGGTTTTTGAATGGCAACAACTCTGGCATGTTTCCATATTTCAGGTAAGTGCCTTTTTCCATGATGTCAGTCATTACTGAAGCTAGCCATTCTATTGCATAGTATCTCAGGTGTGTTATCATGTCTAGGTAGATTCCGTCAATACCAGCCGCCTTACAAATTTTAATGCATTTAATAGCCTGTGCCATTTTTTTGTGTGTGTAATTGGAGTACTGAGAAAAAGTCCAGCAGGTTCTTTGGTTGCCATACTTGTTTTGTATTCTTGTCTAATCTGTTTTTCAAATTGCTGATTTGGTATGTGTTTTCCTCTCTCTTTTATTTCTTTAGCTATTTAATCTAGAGCAATAAGATGTGCTGATTTTGTAGGAGAGAGTCAGGGTCAAGCTTCTTGATAGTTTGCCAGACTTGTCTGCTAGAGTGGGTGAAGTTCATATTCTCAACAACTTCCACCCATCTTTCTTTACAGCTCTCTTGTAAGGACTCGAGTAGTTCTTCTGCAGTGTTTTTGATCTTGAGTCCTTTCATACTCTTCCAGAAGGTTATGACTGTGTTCTGACCAACAGGGTATGTGTTGTTTTCTGTATTCCCTCGGTATGTGTTTCTTCGCTGTACTCAGGAGAAGTTTTGTGAATCGGTGAATGCTGTCAGTGGTGGACTTTATTCTTCGGTATGTTTTGTCAATGTCATTTTTGTAGGCTTCCCAGTCAGCTTTTCTAAAATTCCACCGTGGCTTGGGTATTGCTGACATTTTTGGGATGGTGACACCTGTGGTGACGACCGTCGGGCGATGTTAGCTATGAGGAAAGTCAGTCAGGACTTCTCTTGTTGCTTGTAATGTAAGGTAAAGTTCGTTCGGCTTTTTACACCCGAGCCTACTGGCTCATCGGACCGGTGCTTATCCCCAGATTCTGTAGCATGAAGTGACTAGGAGTACAACTCCTTCTGGATGGGACGCTAGTCCATCGCAGGTTACCTTCCCAGTATTTATTATTATTTTTGTTTTTACAGGTACCCATTTATAATGCTGGGTGAACAGAGGCACACTTGTGGTTAAGACCTTGCCCAAGGGTCTTAGCATAGTGGAGGTCTCACTGGGATTTGAACACACAACCTCTCGATCCTGAGCCCAGCACTCTAACCACTACACCACCAGCCCCACTCTTGTTGCTTGTACATTTCCCTTACTGTTTCGTGAGACAAAAACAAGATCTGGTGTGTATTTTCCTTTCTTCCAGCGTGCCTTTGTCTTTAGGGTTGTAGAGAAGGGCTACATTAGAAAACTCTGCCCACTGGCTCGCCTCATTTCCTACTTGGTCATTATTTAGGTATCTCCATTCGTTGTGGTAGCTATTGAACTCTCCCATGATCGTTGCTGGGTGGTTTATTGCTTCAACGGGGGAATTATTCCATTCTAAGCTAGGAGGTTTGTAGATGTTATGTATTTCTGTGTCTCCAAGTTTGATGCATGATCTTTGTGTGCAATTTTCTTCTGTGCTACCACCAAGTTCAGTCACCTGATCTGGTTTTCTAGCATATATAGCAATATCATATTTTGGATGATTTTGCCTGTTGATGACTGAATATCCAGAGATAGTATATCTGGACGGTGGAGCATTGTCGTCGAGGTGGGTTTCTTGGACAAGGGCAATGTCGATCTTGTGTGTCTCGAGGAGTTTGGCCATGTATTCGCATTTTGCCATGGAGATTCCTTTTATATTTAGACACCGAACTTTTATCTCCGTGCCAATAAACAGGCAGTTGTCTTCTACATATGTGGAGTCTAGCACACTTTTCGTGTCTGTTGGACGTCCGTCAATAGAAATGCGGTCCTTTTGATCCTGGGCGACGACCGGGCCAGTATGTTTTTCATAATTTTTGTAGGTGTGGGTCCAGGACAAGATAAGCCTTGTTTGGAGACCGAGTTGGATTGTTCCCAGTCTGACTCCTATCCATTTGCTGTCCCATTATGACTGCACCTTGGCTGGTATCACCACCAGGGTCTCTGGAGTATGCAGGCTCTTGCACTGCTACAAAGTGACAATCCATTGCAAGACGTGTGTGATGGTATATATATATATATATATATATATATATATATATATATATATATATATATATATATATATATATATATATATATATATATATATATATATATATATATATATATATGAGCTTTTCACAGCGTACCCTGCCTTTGGCCTCCTGCAACCCTGGTAGGATTAAGCGGTTCAGGAAATGAGTTAGTGTGTTGTGTACAGGTCTGTATCTTTAAAAGTATAAACAAAGAAGTGATGTTTGGCAATTTACTTCTCAGTGTTTGCACCGGGGGCTGGTATGATTGGTGAAACTCATGTATTGTACAATGATTGGACAAACTTTCAGAAAAGTTGTAATGATTGCTTAAAATTGGGTGAGTTTGTGTGAATATTTACAGTCTCCAATATACAGTAAAGCTAATATAGAGAGCCTCAATATGACCTTTCCTAGTTTCACAGTTTCTTGGTCATGTCAGAACAGATGCTAATGAAGGAATGAATGATTAGAGAAGCTGCTACATAAAATAACCTCTATTTAATAAAATATAAAACATGTAATGCTATGATAAATTACTGTAAGTAGGAATTGTAATTGTTCTTTGTAATATCCATGTACAAACCTTCGTACTTTACCCAGACCATTTAAATATTAGTTTTTGAGCTTTTCTATGCAATCCCAACCTCAATCAATATTTTCCTGAAAACTGTATCTTCAATTAAAATCCCCAAATAAAAATAAATCCAAATATTAAAATGATTAAAACCCAAACAGGTGACCGGGTGAGCTTTGGGTTTCAATAAATTCAACATTCAAATAAAAGGAAAAGTTAAAGCCCTTGAACCCGCAGGCCTACTGGTAAAGCATGACTAAGATGTCAGTGTGATGAGGGTGCATGAAACTTTAAGCCTTTAAAGCTCTGCAGAAACTCGTCTCACACATAAAAACATTTCTGTCAAAACACAAGCTGACATTCATCCAACAGTGAGTAGAACAGCAGATATGGATCTCAGAAACACAAATCACAATATTCAGGAGGAACAAGGTGAAGAATAGTGTTGTAAAATGTGGATATTATGCGGAAATTCTAAAAAGCCTGCATAACTTAGATGAATGCTGAAATAATATGATAAAAAGCTTTTACGCAGGGGTCTTTAACCAAAACATTCCATCAAATTTGCTTTCAATTATAAATAATCTAAAAATGTATGCAGAGTTTTCAAGGAAAAGTAGGTAAAGCGTCCTCAAAAAGTTGTTTGAAGTCACCAGATAATAAAAAAAAATGTACATATTCATTGAATTCACCGCATTCATTTACATACTCAAACATCCTCATCATCATCATCATCATCATCATCATCATCATCTTCCTCAGCTTAATCCGAGTCAGGTCGTGGGGGCAGCAGCCTAAGCAATGAGGTCCAGACGTTCAGCTCCCTAGTCACTTCCTCCGGCTCTTCTCAGGGGATACCGAAGCTTTACCAGACCAGCCGAGAGACATAATCCCTTCAGCATATTCTAGCTCGACCCTGAGGTCTATACCCGGTCAGACATGCCCAAAACACCACACCAGAGAGATGTTCAAGAGGCATTCTAACCAGATGCCTGAGCCACCTCAACTTGGCCCCTCTCAATGCACAGGAACAGCGGTTCTACTGAGCTCCTCCCAGATGGCTGAGCTTCTCACAACATCTCTAAGTGAGAGCCCCACCACTCGGCGAAAGAAACTCATTTCAGCCACTTGTATCCGCAATCTTGTTCTTTCGGTCACTACCCAAAGCTCGTGACCATAGGTAAGGGTTGGAACGTAGATTGACTGGTAAATTGAGAGCTTTGCCTTGCGGCTCAGCTCCTTCTTCACCACGACGGACCGGTATAGGCTCTACTTTACAGAAGAGGCTGCAGCGAGCCACCTGTTGATCTCCCACTCCATCCTTTCCTCACTCGTGAACAAGACCCCGAGATACTTGAACTCCTCTACTTGGGGCAGGACCTCATTCCTTACCTGGCTGGTGCATTCCACCTTTTTCCGGCTGAGCACAATGGAGTGGACTTGGAGGTGTTGATTCACATTCCCGGAACTTCATACTCAACTGCGAATCACTCCAATGAGAGCTTGAGGTCATAGATTGATGAAGCCAAAAGCCAAAGGTTATCCGCAAAAAGCAGAGGCAAGGTCCGATGGCCAAAAAAACAGAATCCCTCAACATCTCGGCTGTGCCTAGAAATTCTGTCCATAAAAATTATATACAGAATGGGTGACAAAATACAGCCTTGACAGACGCCAACCATCACAGCAAATGAAGTCAACCTGTTGTTACCAATGTGGACCAAGCTCTGGCTTTGGTGATACAGAGAGCAAATGGCCCATAGTATCAGGACTCCCAGAGCACACCCCACAAGATATCCTGTGCAACACAGAAGAAAGCCTTCTCTAAAGCCACAAAAGACATGTTGACAGATTGGGCAATCTCACCAACACGCCATCCGTGGAAGAGGAGACGGAAGACCCTGGGGTGTGTTCCAATTATCGTGGAATCGCACTCCTCAGCCTACCTGTGAAAGTTTATGTAGGTGTACTGAAGAGGAAGATCCGACCGATGGTTGAACCTCGAATTCAGAAGAAACAGTGTGAATAAGAACTTTTACTGAACATCTTTCTAAGTTACAGCAAGTATATTATGGACATATTGGCAGCATTTAAGGGCTTGACATATAAAATGAGGTTCAAACGAGCTACCGACCAGGACTCCTCAAGACTCCATGGGGAGCAGACGTCCATATTATTCCAGAGACGGAGGATCCGGCAAGGTTGAGACAAGACTGCCTACCGGCTGTCCTCCAGCATCAGCATGACCTCATCGATTTGTTCCATATGGTGGTGGTATTGGTACTGTGATTAGTGCTGATCTGATTAGAATCTGTGAGCTACAGCACTATACAGGCCATAAGATGCGAACGACGCTGCCAACAGTCCAAGCATTTGTTGGTATACGTTTGACGTAGGTTCAAAGTATGCTAGATATTTTATTCAACTTATGAGTAACTTCGAAAAAACATGTGTGAATGATCACATAATTTACCTTCAACTTTTAACTGAAACAAGTAAATCCTCAAACATCTCAGTGAGGACAAATTTCCTTATTCCTCCTTTTGATTTCCTGACAACACAACGATAATGTACAGGCAAAGACATGTCTGGAATTTAAAACACTTATCAGGAAACGTTTCCACAAACACCCAAGGGATCACAAATCGTTAAGATCGGAGTCAGGATTTCCTGCGACTTCCTCTGGGCAGTGTAAATGATTATTATTTTAAATCAGAAAGGAGGTGTAAGAAAAAAACCGGAAGTGTAGCGTGTGATGTTTTAGAGAAAAGAGAAGCACCGCGTTTCTGAAAGTGTCATGATAATCAAGATAAATGAGAAGAACAGTCCTGCTTAATGGTGCAAGAAAAACGTTAACAGAGCGAATTGTAAACACTTTTTCTGACATGGGTGTGGTACAAGAAACAGGAAAGCAAAACAGTGTTTGTCCTGTTTAAACACACAAACTCCATAATTCACCTGATCTTATAATATGATATAAGTGTGAAAAAAAATTCCACCCCAATTTGTTTTCACTTCATTTTTTTACATAAAGTTCATGGATTCAGTCACGAGGAAATCAAAACACTGCAGAGAAATATGTATGAAATCAGGAGACAAGGCCAGGAAATAGCTCTGAGCTGAACTTATCGGTCTTTTTTAAGACTGCAGTGGGTTTAGGAATTATTCAATACTATTTAAGGGGAATTTCACATTCGGATATTCAGATACAATGAATGTGCAAACAAGAATACATACCAACTTACACACACACACAAACACACACACACAAACACACACACAAACACACACACACACACACACACACACACACACACACACACACACACACATGAATGAACTGCAAACATGACCATGTGATCACACTATCACATGTTTGTTCTTCCCTGTTGCTGTTTTAAGCCTTGACACTTAAAGTGTGATCAGTATGGAATAAAGCAATAAAGTAAGTAAACAACACCGAGTTGCCATGACGAACTAAATGAAGTTATTGTTTCTTTTTGCATTGTGTGCTGAACTTATTTACTCCTCTTATACAACACCATCTCCAACTTCTTATCATTTTATAACTAAATTACAGTTATTTATTTATTTATTTATAGTAACCTTAACATTATGGAAAACTCCATGTGTTCACTGATATATAAAACATCCATAAAATACTCTTTCTTCAGCAAAATCTCTGAGGATCTTCTGTCCAACAAACCAGAAAACATAACCTCCCCCTGTAAGATTGACTTCCTGTAGAGAAGAGACTTCCTCAGTATGGATCTCTGTCTCTCTCTTATTCTCTCTCTCACTCGCCTGGTTGAACCATTTAATCTTACCATGGTCACAGAGAGACTGTAGCCTACCTCAGCCAACACTAGGTGAAGGTAGCATACATCCTGAACAGAGCACCAGAATGTTGCAGGACTAACACACACACACACACACACACCCACACACACACACACACACACACACACACACACACACACACACACTAATAATAATAATAATAATAATAATAATAATAATAACTATAATAAGCTATGGGATATGATGATATGGGAGGTTATGTATTCACTAGTGTTTGTGTTTGTTTGTATGTTTGTTTGTTTGTTAGCAGGATTATGCAAAGACTACTGAACAAAACGTGATAGAGAGGTCAGGTATAGGCCTGGCAAGGACCTGTAAGGTATATCTGGATCACAATCTCAATCCAGGAATGAATTAAAGGCTTTTCCCCCTGTAAACAGGATTGCACAAACACCAATGATCTGATTTTTATTAAACTTGCTCAGAGGTGGAGCCCACCAAGGGGAGACATTTCATTCTAACCAAAGTTCAAATCCAATTGTGCCTGGTGGCGGTTCCTTTCTCTTCTAATTCTATTTTTTTTTTTTTTTACTCTGGATTCAAAATTATAAATAAACTTACTGAAGTGTAATATTTCTTATTTAAGTCAAACTAGCATTTAATAAAAGCATAAAAAATAACACGTAATTAATAAATGAGTGGTGATATAACTGACCTGTTATGGTGAGGATGACTGCGCCAGTGATCATGATGAAGGTCTGGAGTGTATCAGTGTATATCACAGCAGCTAAACCACCTTCACAGGGAAATTCAGCAAAGCAACAAATGCACTATTTATATTTTTGGATTGAATATGATTTTCTTAAACAGACATTCCACATTAGGTCTACAACTACGACCATGAACCCTTTCCCCATTTCTGATGTAGTAACCCCCCACCACCACCCACTGACTCAACCTCTGTGTCTGTGTGGGTGTGTCCGGATGTTATATATATATACATGTCAAAAAAGGATCAACACTTAATCCGTATGAAAACTGTATCCCCAGTCTAACTTGCCCTGCATTCCACTGCTATTGTTAGTAGATCCTTGATTACTCATTACTCGGAAGCATTTATTTACTGGCCACTCACATTACAAGTGGAGGCGTGTGAGGGGCGTGGCACAGGGAAACAGACACTCAGCATTTTCTTTTAAGTTATAGATTGGCATGCTCGCAAACCACCTGGATTGATAAATAACGCAGCTATCGACTGTAGAATGAAGGTTCCAGTGGAATGGACTGTATATCCAGTTGGAATCACCGAGGTAGAATCTGAGCATATATAAGTAGTAACTGAATTATACACTAGTAATAATGAATATTAATAAATCTACTTACACTGCTTTCATAGTTATAATATTCTTGTGTGTTTCATGTTTTGACTAATTTATTATTATTTAAAATTTTAGTCACTCATTTTTATTATATATCTCATATATCTCTTGTTTTATATTATTTTCAAATTGTTTTTATGCCCCTCCTAATTCAGCCTGGTACACTAAAACACATGTGCCCAGGCTCATCACACCCTCCTGTCTTTGTGTTTAAAGCAGACATGCTTTACACTGAACACTGTGGGTCTGAACTGAATGATGGGAAAATCAAAAAGTTAAAAAAGGTGACCCAGGTTAGAAAAGTTCAGCAAAAATAAAGATAAAATAAAGAATGAAATGAAGCCTGGAGGTGTATCATGTGTATAATTACTGCATGTCGATAAGTCAGTAAGTTAGAAGTACTAAAAGTTCATAAAGATAAGTCACAGCCATCAAATTTAAGTGTGACATTGATAAGGTCGTACGAGTGTGCAAGTCAGTAAATCAGTACAGAAATTATTGGATTATTAAGTAAAAGTGGTTTGTTTAAGGTCACAGGTAGGAGTTCTTGTTTCTTCGTCCGTAAGTCAATTATCATTTCTTTTGTCTGTTTAGTGTTGAGAACAAGAAAATTACTATCACACCAGTCAGAGAAGGTTAATATTGTACGGTGGTAATCAGTTTCATCACAGTGGTGATATATATATATATATATATATATATATATATATATATATATATATATATATATATATATATATATATATATATATATATATATATATATATGTGTGTGTGTGTGTGTGTGTGTGTGTGTGTGTGTGTGTGTGTGTGTGTGTGTGTGCCAGACTGATCTGCATCTGCAGGAAGCGTCTGGTTGAAGTTATTGCTGCCAAAGGGGGGGCCACAAAACATTAAATGTGATGTACTTATTCCTCCCCCTTCTGTCATTGTTTGCATGCTATCCTCATTAAAATATGAACACCTAGAAATGTTTGGGTGGTTTTAGTTAAAGCAGACACTGTTTTTTCATCTGTGTGATTTTGACAACGATCAGATCACATTTGATGGTGATTTTATGCAGAAATGTGAGAAATTCCAAAAGGTTCAGATACTTTTAAATACCACTATATATATATATATATATATATATATATATATATATATATATATATATACAACAAGGACCAAAGAGGAACAGTGAGGTTACAGGGAGCAGAGATAAAGAAGGTGAAGGATTTTAAGTACTTTGGCTCAACAATCCAGAGCAATGGAGAGTGCAGGCAGGTTGGAATGGTTGGAGAAACGTGTCCAGTGTGATGTGTGATAGGAAGGTACTGGCAAAAATGAAAGGAAAAGTGTACAAGACGGTGATGAGGCCAGCGATGCTGTATGGTTTATAAACAGTGGCCCTGGTGAAAAGACAGGAGGCAGAGCTGGAGGTAGCAGAGATGAAAATGTTGAGGTTCTCTTTGGTATTAAAGAGGATGGATAGGATCAGGAATGAGTACATCAGAGAGCAGGACATGTAAGAGGTTTTGGAGACAAAGTCAGAGAGGCTAGATTGAGATGGTTTGGACATGTACAGAGGAGGGATAGTGAGTATATTGGTAGTAGGATGCTGAGGTTGGAACTACCAGGCAGAAGCCCCCGAGGAAGACCAAAGAAGAGATTTATGGATATGGTGAAGGAGGACATGAAGGTAGTTGGTGTAAGAGAAGAAGATGCAGAGTATAGGGTGAGATGGAGGCAGAGGATTTGCTGTGGCGACCCCTGAAGGGAAAAGCCTAAAGGACAAGAAGAAGAAGATATATATATAAATGCGAGCACTGAACCGTGAATGTTCAAAAGCCTACTTTATAGCTGTACTTCATGCAGATTATTATTATTATTATTATTATTATTATTATTATTATTATTATTATTATTATTATTTACCCATTGCTTTATAAATTTTGACTTATTAATAAACCACTATACTATACTTTACTTTTCATTTTACTGACTTACTGATTTTATTATTATAATATAATAATCTTTTATTACTAACCGGACTTATTCACCTCTAGACAGGTTTTACCTGCCTCATTCTATTCTTAAATCATTCTTACTTTAATTATTACCTACTTGCTTGCTTCCTATTATAATCCCTCACTTTTACCTAATCTCTTTCTCACCTTCACATAATTATTCCATTTATTCTTTAAAAACTTTCATGTTTGTTCATTCCATTTTTTGACTGTGCACGAAGGCAGGGTACACCCTGAGAACAGCTCCCCAGATCGTCCCAGGGCAACACGCATGCAACCATTCACACACACATTTAGGGGTGCTTTTGAACAGCCAATCAGCCTACCGTGCATGTTTTTGGACTGTAATCGGAGACCGAAGTACCCGGAGGAAACCCACACAAGCACGGGGAAAATATGCAAACTTGACACAGAAACATCCCGGACCTGAGAATTGAACCTGGGACCTTCTTGCAGTGTGGTGCTAACCACTGCATCACAGTGCTACATCCTTTTATGTAAATTTATTTCTGATTTACTATACGTTTACATTTTTTTCAACTAAAATTACTTATTTAATCTATACAGTACTTAACTTTTTTCCTGAAACTTTTATACTTACACACTTGATGAGATTGAGATTTTTAGAGGCAGTGGTGGCCTAAGGTTGGGGGTTTGAGTCCCACTCTCCACAAGGTTTGTCACTGCCCCAGTGCACTAACTGGGTTACAAAGGCCGGCCATGTCTCTTACTGTCTTACTCATACTGTCTATGGTGAGAGGTTCAGGTAAAAGAACCATTGCTGATTTTCGTAAAGAGGAGCTGCAAAGCCGTCAGCATGTTTCTGTCCCTTGCTAAAGGGTTGTGTCAGGAAGGGCATCCGACGTAAAAACCTATGAACCAAATCAAACACGTGAATCATTCACTGTGGCGACCCCTGATAAAGGGAAAAAGCCGAAAGGAAATTTCTCACTTACTCACATCGGATTTATTTTATCCGAGTCTAACTTTGGTTTACTTAATGCAGCCATGAGGTGGGGGGTGGGGGGGCACTAACCAGTGTCTCTCCCCCTCATGCCGGTCCCAAGCCCAGAGGAATGCAGAGGGTTGTGTCAGGAAGGGCATCCGACGTAAAACCAATGCCAAACTTTTATGATGCAAATCAGAAGTATTACCCCCATACCGGATCGGTCGAGGCCCGGGTTAACAACGACCGCCATCAGTGCTGTCAATCAACAGGGTGCTGATGGAAATTGGACTACTGTTGGTCGAAGACGTCGAAGAAGGAGAGGTGGGAGGCGTGTCCGTAGGCAGAGAGAGAAGAGGAAAGGCATGAGTGTAGGACTGAGAGTGGGGACTTTGAATGATGGAACTATGCAAAGAAAAGGTAGAGAGCTGGCTGACATGATGCAGAGGAGGAAGGTGGACATACTGTGTGTTCAGGAGACCAGGTGGCAAGGTAGCAAAGCAAAAAGCTTAGGAGCAGGGTTTAAGCTGTTTTATCATGGTGTTGATGGGAAGAGAAATGGAGTAGGAGTCATCTTGAAGGAGGGGTTTGTCAGGAATGTTCTAGAAGTGAAAAGAATGTCAGACAGATGATGAGTCTCAAGTTAGAAATTGAAGGCATGATGTTCAATGTTGTTAGTGCTTATGTCCCACAGGCAGGCTGTGAGCTAAAAGAGAAGGAGGGATTCTGGAGTGAGTTAGATGAAGAGATGCAGAGTACCCCCAGAGGTGAAAGAGTGGTCATTGGGGAAGACTTCAATGGACATGTTGGTGCAGGCAACAGAGGGGACGAGGAAGTGATGGGCAGGTTTGGTATCCAGGACAGGAACGCAGAAGGACAGATGTTGATAGATTTTGCAAAAAGGATGGAAATGGCTGTGGTGAATACTTTCTTCCAGAAGAAACAGGAGCATATAGTGACTTATAAAATTGGAGGTAGGAGCACACAGGTAGACTACATCTTGTGTAGGCGATGTAATTTGAAGGAAGTCAGTGACTGCAAAGTAGTAGTGGGTGAGAGTGTTGCCAAACAGCATAGGATGGTGGTATGCAGGATGACGCTGATGGTGAGGAAGGTGAAGAAGGCAAAGGCAGAGCAGAAGACAAAGTGGTGGAAATTGAAAAAGGAAGAGTGTCGTGTTGTCTTCAAGGAGGAGTTGAAACAGGCTTTGGGTGGCCAGGAAGTGCTTCCAAATGACTGGACAACCACAGCAAATGTGATCAGGGACACAGGTAGGAGAGTACTTGGTGTGTCCTCTGGAAGGAAAGTGGATAAGGAGACTTGATGGTGGAATGAGGAAGTGCAGGAGTGTGTACAAAGGAAGAGGTTAGCTAAGAAAAGGTGGGACATAGAGAGGACTGAAGAGAGTAAACAGGAGTACAGGGAGACACAGCATAAGGCGAAAGTAGCAGTGGCTAAGGCCAAACAGAGGGCGTATGATGACTTGTATGATAGGTTGGACAGTAAAGAGGGAGAAAATGATCTATACAGGTTGGCACAGCAGAGAAATAGAGATGGGAAGGACGTGCAGCAAGTTAGATTGATAAAGCACAGAGAGGGAAATGTATTGACTGATGACAGAAGTGTGCTGGGAAGATGGAAAGAATACTTCGAAGAGCTGATGAATGAGGAAAATGAGAGAGAAAAAAGAGTAGAAGAGGTGACCATTGAGGAGCAGGATGTAGCAAAGATCAGTAAGGGTGAAGTGAGAAGGGCATTGAAGAGGATGAAGAATGGAAAGGCAGTTGGTCCTGATGACATACCTGTGGGGGTATGGAAGTGTCTAGGAGATGTAGCAGTAGATTTTCTGACAAGAACATTCAACAAGGTACTAGAGAGTGAGCAGATGCCGGAGGAGTGGAGGAGAAGTGTGCTGTTGCCCATTTTTAAGAACAAGGGAGACGTGCAGAGTTGCGGCAACTACAGAGGGATAAAGTTGATGAGCCATACGATGAAGTTATGGGAAAGAATAGTGGAAGCTAGACTAAGGGCAGAGGTCAGCATTTGTGAACAACAGTTTGGTTTCATGCCAAGAAAGAGCACCACAGATGCAATGTTTGCTTTGAGGATGTTAATAGAGAAGTACAGAGAAGGTCAAAGGGAGCTACATTGTGCCTTTGTGGATCTGGAAAAAGCATATGACAGGGTGCCAAGAGAAGAACTGTGGTATTGCATGAGGAAGTCTGGAGTGGCAGATAAGTATGTTAGAGTGGTGCAGGACACGTATGTGAGATGTAAGACAGTGGTGAGGTGTGCTGTCGGTCTGACAGAAGAGTTTAAGGTGGAGGTGGGACTGAATCAAGGGTCTGCTCTGAGCCCCTTCTTGTTTGCTATGGTGATGGACAGGCTGACAGACGAGGTGAGACAAGAATCTCCATGGACTATGATGTTTGCAGATGACATTGTGATCTGTAGTGAGAGCAGAGAACAAGTGCAGGAAAGGAGAGGAATGAAGGTTAGCCTCAGAAAATCAGAATACATGTGTGTGAATGAGAAGGACCCAGGAGGAACGGTGATGTTACAGGGAGCAGAGATAACGAAGGTGGAGTATTTTAAGTACTTAGGCTCAACAATCCAGAGCAATGGAGAGTGTGGAAAAGAGGTGAAGAAGCGTGTGCAGGCAGGCTGGAATGGTTGGAGAAAAGTGTCCGGAGTGATGTGCGATAGGAGAGTGTCAGCAAGAATGAAGGGAAAAGTGTACAAAACGGTGGTGAGGCCAGCGATGTTGTATGGCTGAGAAACAGTGGCGCTGAGGAAAAGGCAGGAGGTCGAGTTGGAGGTAGCAGAGATGAAAATGTTGAGGTTCTCTCTGGGAGTAACGAGGATGGATAGGATCAGGAATGAGTATATCAGAGGGACAGCCCATGTAAGATGTTTTGGAGACAAAGTCAGAGAGGCTAGATTGAGATGGTTTGGACATGTACAGAGGAGGGATAGTGAGTATATTGGCAGTCGGATGCTGAGGTTGGAACTACGAGGCAGACCAAAGAAGAGATTTATGGATGTGGTGAAGGAAGACATGAAGGTCGTTGGAGTCAGAAAAGAGGATGCAGAGGACAGGGTGAGATGGAGGCGGTTGATTTGCTGTGGCGACCCCTGAAGGGAGCAGCCGAAAGTAAAAGAAGAAAGAAGAACTTTGGTTAACTTACTTATTTACTTCCTGCCCAACTCACATGCACCCTGTTATTTATATAATTATTTTTGCATGTAGAGTCAATTTACCCATGCGAGTAAATTCTTACTACTTATATATTTACTTTGTGTTCATGTCTGGTTAACGTCCTGTATGCCAACCACAGCATATTGGAACCAGGGTTGCCTCGACTGTCTAATGTCTCCTTCGACACGACACGTGTCGAACTCAACAAGTTACTTGTATGCAAATATAGATTTCCATCCGGAGGTCATGTAAATATGCTGCAAGACATGAGCAAGTGAGTAAAGGTAAAGTGAGGAAGAAGGATTTTTAGTGAATGAGAGACACACACATTAATTTATTATTAGCCATAGGAAGCTAATTCACTCAGGCATATGTAACCATTCATTCATTCATTTTCTGAAACGCTTAATCCTAATTAAAGTTGTGGGTACTCTGGTGCCCATCTCAACCGACTCTGGGCGAGAGCAGAGTACACCCTGGACAGCTTGCCAGTCCATCAGACGGCAGAAACATGCTGAGGGCTATGCAGCCCCCCCCCCCCCCCCCCTTTTTTTTTTTATAAAAGTCAGCAATGGTTCTTTTACATGAAACTCTCACTATAGATATTGAGAGACCCAGCTGGCCTTTCATAACCCCGTTAGAGGCAGTGGGGGGAAGGGGGGGGGGGCAGTAACGACCAGGTGATAGTGGGGCTTGAACCCAAAATAATGCACCTTACCTCACATGTAACCAAGTAAGCTTTAAGTAAATTCAAAAGGGAAATAACTTCATAAGCACTGCGTGAAGTACTGTATCGGTTTTGGCACCTCTCACCTGCAATAGTGTAGAGTGCTGTGACCACCAGCATGAGGACGGTGGAGAGGTAAAGATTCCAACCCAAACACACCTGAATAAACAAGGCCCCAGAATAGAGGTCTGTCTGCACACACACACACACACACACACACACACACACACACACACACACACACACACACACACACATGTATAGATACACATGTCTGTACATGTACAGGCATGATGCTAGATATGTCAAGTGTATCTGTGAATGTGTGTGTGTGTGTGTGACTGAATGGACACTCACTGAGATTTTGGTAAACACAGATAACAGCAGACTGAGAGCTGACAGATACATGCGAATTCTCTCTCCGCCAAACCGCCGACCCAGATACTCGGGCATCGTGACAATCTGAGAGTGTGTGTGTGTGTGTGTGTGTGTGTGTGTGTGTGTGTGTGTGTGTGTGTGTGTGTGTGTGTGAGTGTGAGAGAGAGAGAGAGAGAGAGAGAGAATGAGTGAATAGTGTCAGTGTTTTAACTTTAGCATTTCCAGTTCATAACAAATGTGTGTGTGTGTGCGTGAACGAGAGAGAGAGAGAGAGAGAGAGAGAGAGAGAGAGAGAGAGAGAGAGAGAGAGAGAGAGAGTAATACTTTTGCACATACCCCAGAGGACACATACACTGGGACAAAGATCCAGGCCAGGGCCAACAGTACATAAGTTGCCTAGAGAGTAGAGAGAACAGTAAGCGAGTGTTTCAATCAGAAAACCCGCATCTATCGCCCCCTGGTGTCTGTAATAATAATTGCATCTCAATGGTTAACACTTTCAGACAGTATTACTTCTTATTCTTCTCCTTTCGGCTTTTCCCTTTCTCGGGAGTCGCCACAGTGAATCATCTGATTCGCACGTTTGATTTGGCAGAGGTTTTTACGTCGGTTGCCCTTCCTGTCACAACCCTTTTAGCAAGGGACAGAAACACGCTGACGGTTTTGCAGTTACTCTTTACGAAAGTCAACAATGGTTCTTTTACATGCCTCTCACCATAGACAGTGAGAGACATGGCCGGCCTTTGATAACCCAGTTAGCTGCACTGGGGGGACAGTGACAACCCTGTGGGGACTCGAACCCCCAACCTAGGATCAGCGATCCTGCGCCCTATCCACTAGACCACCACTGCCCCACGCTTTCAGACAGTATTACTGACAGTCATTAAAAATTTAGAGAGACATTTTTGTATATCTGTACTTGGGGGGTTGGGGTGGGGGTTGAAGTTTACCCAGTGGCTTCATTGATGATAGTACCCGGGCACTTGAGAACATGATAAGGTTTGTCATGCTTCATTGCACATGTGTCAGTCACTCTGCATAAGTACCCAAAAAGGAGTTTGAGCAAAACACAATGTATATCTGCACAATTTGAGGAATAGTTTGGAAAGCCGATACATAGGCTCCAGAATATAAACTATTCTTAGTCTACTGCATGTCATAATGTACACCTATTATTGCACGCCTATTAAGTGAATAACGTCCCTGGTCAATGCATAACATTGCCGGGTTGCACTATAGTTAGGTAGCGAGGCGTATGTGCTGTATACATCCTACCATCATAAACCTGACTGACCACCACAACATGTTGATAACAGGCAACATCCAGGACAGGAGAGAGTGACAAGTCCCGAACAGGATTGCTACATCCAGTTGCAGCACTTGTGGGTCTGTATCACCAAACATCACTGCCTGTTTCACTGCATATCACCACCTATATTTCTACAAATCACCACCTCTATCACTGTCAATCACTGACTGTATCACTACAAATCACCACCTGTATAAATTCAAATCAGCGTCTGTATCACGAAAAATCATCACCAGTATCATTGTAAATCACCACCTGTATGAACACAAATCACCAACTGTATCACTAGACATCACCGCCTGTATGAACACAAATCACCAACTATATCACTGGAAATCACCGCCTGTATCACCAGAGATCACTGCCTGTATCACTTATCACTGGAAATCAGTGCCTGTATAAATGCAAATCACCACCTGTATCACTGCAAATCACTGAGTATATCACTGCAAATCACCACCTGTATCACCACAGATCACCACCTGTATCACTGGAAATCACCAACTGTATAAATGCAAATCACCACCTGTATCACCACAGATCACCACCTGTATCACTGCAAATCACCAACTGTATCACCACAGATCA
>CM045744.1:14211475-14303975 GCA_024760905.1 Plotosus lineatus
CCCCTCAGAGGGCATGTTGGTGAGATTGAGGAGATCTTCGAAGTATTCCTTCCACCTCCCATCAACATGTCAGTCAAGGTGAGCAGCTTCAAACTTCCACTATAGACGGTGTTTCTGGAGAACTGTTTCCCCCTCCTGAGGCGTTGAATGGTGGTCCATCATCCATTTATTTATTTATTTTTCTTTTAATCTGATTTTGTCTTAAAATTGTTTTAATGTTGGTTAAACTAATCGAGAAAGGATAGAAACAAAATATGTTCAAAATAAAAGTTTGAGTTCTAAATTTGAAATGCTAATCTATGAGGAACATGTAAATTCTTAAGTGTAAAGAGAAATTTTTCACATTTTTATTCTGACATTTATCAGGAAAAATACATTGGAGATGAAAACATTATATTATTCTTTATGATAAAAACCTCACTGTGCAGATATTTTCAGAATGAAAGAAATTCAATTGCTGGAACATCAATAAGTTTTAAACCTAACAAATCGATAAAATTTATTCATTCATTTATTAATTAATTTATTTATTTGTCAAAAATAAATTTGGCCAGTTAATTTTTGGGTGAAGAAAACATCGATGTTGCAGTACTCGGATCTCTGAGGTATGGAAACTCACTGATCTGCATCAACTCCTTAATCAGTCTACAAACTTTTCAGCCCACGTACAGTAACAAAATCTCGAAATGTTGTTTAAAAATGTCAATCTTTGAATTTTACATACAGTATTTAACAATACCGTTTAAAGTTATATTTAAATGCAGGTATTTTCTTAATGTCCTTGTTTTTGAAGATGTGATTAGGGTAGACGTAACATTGTGTCGGATGCTACTGCAGGTACAGGTTAAATATCTTCAGGGAAGAAAGTACAACGTTAAATGAGTATTTTTTAATTAATAAAAAGATTAAACGAAATAGAACATTGTTTGGTTTTGTTTGTTTTGTTTTGGCTGAAAAATGTTTTTGATCAACATTTAGAAAGTTCAGTGCGAATACACATGAAATAAATGTTTTTAAAATTAATTATTGCTTGAAAGTCATAAGTTAAAAGATGAATATTTAAATTTTCTCAGATTGTTAACATCAAGAAATTCAGGGAAGGTTTTTAAGAATCTTTTTGTAAAATAGTTTTTTTTTATCTTACCGGCCACCAGGCCATGTCTCTGCCAGCCAGAAAGTAGCCATTAAGAGTGTTTCTGCTTACTCTGCAAGATGACTAACACACACACACACACACACACACACACACACACACACACACACACACACACACACACACACACACACACACACACACATTTCAAAAGTTTGCAGTTTTACTGATTAGCGCTAAATTACACCATTTTTAAAATATCATTATCACTGGCATTAGAGTGGACACACACACACACACACACACACACACACACACACACACACACACACACACACACACACACACACACTCTTTCTTACCCATATTCCAACAGCAACATTGAGCAGAAAATATGCACCGATCACGATGATATCAGAAAAACTGAAGGATTGCGAGAGAGCGTAGAACTTGGTGGTGGTGTTTGATGCCATGACCTGTCCACACACTCGACAATAGACACGTGAAATGGAGGAAGAGAGAATGACACACACAGAGAGAGAGAGAGAGAGAGAGAGAGAGAGAGAGAGAGAGAGAGAGAGAGAGAGAGAGAGAGATGGTGAGTCGAAGAGAGGGACGGATACAGCTGAATTGATGATTAAACGCATCAGTTTAATGAGGCAACTGTGTGCTCACACAAGGGACAGAGAAACACCATGCTTTTGTTGGATTTGGGAATTTAGGTTTTGGTTTGCTCTCTCTCTCTCTCTCTCTCTCTCTCTCTCATTCACACACACACACACACACACACACACACACACACACACACACACACACACACACACACACACACACACTCAGGTGTGTTCCCCCAACACTTAACGTGGCCAACAGAGTCAAAATAACACTTCTACACACTGTTAACAAGGTCAATAATTGACTATGTGAGCACTGTTGCTTACACATTACACCGCACACACACACACACACACACACACACACACACACACACACACACACACACACACACACACACACACACACCATTAGCATTAATCATACACAAGACACACACAAACATGCATTGTCTATTTGTTTTAGGTAACAGGACACTTGTACTTGGAAAACATTACACTGACAGCCTTTTGAAATTTATTACAAACTGTAAAATATAAAATACAATAGAAATTCAAGATCTAAAATATAAATTCAGAAGAAACCAGATCGAGGGATCCCTTCCCTGGCTATCAGAGGCTTCATGATGTAGCAATCGAGTAAAATCTGACAGCTCTGCTGCTCCTCTTCACGAAAGTCAGCAATGGTTCTTTTACATGATCCTCTCACCATAGATAGTGAGAGACATGGCCGGCCTTTGATAACCCAGTTCGCTGCACTGTTATGTCACAAAATCTCTCCATAATTATAACAACAACAACAACAACAATGACAACAATAATAATAACAATAATGATAACATCAACAATACCACTACTTATAACAACAACAATAATAATAATGGCAGCAATAATAAAAATGTTTTGATTTGATTTGAATGGGATTTGAAAAAGAGAAATCTCTTTTTCAAATCCCATTCAAATCAAATCAAAACATTTTTATTATTGCTGCCATTATTATTAAAAAATTAGAAAAAATTTCTTCCTTGCGAAACAAGATTGCTGTATTTCCCACACATTTAAGTTGTATCTGCTTTCTTTTCCTTTTGACTTTTCCCTTCAGGGATCGCCACAGTGAATCATCTGCCTCCATCTCACCATTTCCTCTGCATCTTCTACTCTTACTCCAACTACCTTCATGTCCTCCTTCAACACATCCATAAATCTCCTCTTTGGTCTTCATCTAGGTCTTCTACCTGGTAGTTCCAACCTCAGCATCCTATTTCCACTGTACTCACTATCGCTCCTCTGTACATGTCCAAACTATCTCAATCTAGCCTCTCTGACTTTGTCTCCAAAACCTCTTACATGTGCTGTCCCTCTGATGTACTCATTCCTGATTCTATCCATCCTCGTTAATACCAAAGAGAACCTCAACATTTTCATCTCTGCTACCGCCAGCTCTGCCTCCTGTCTTTTCTCCAGGGCCACTGTTTATAAACCATACAACATTGCTGGCCTCATCACCGTCTTGTACACTTTTCCTTTCATTCTTGCCGATACCCTTCTATCACACATCACACCGGACACTTTTCTCCAACCCTTCCAATCTTCCTGCACACGCTTCTTCACCTCTTGTCCACACTCTCCATTGCTCTGGATTGTTGAGCCTAAGTACTTAAAATCATTCACCTTCTTTATCTCTGCTCACTGTAACCTCACATTCCTCTTGGGTTCTTCTCGTTGACTCACATGTATTCTGTCTTACTGAGGCCAAGCTTCATTCCTCTCCTTTCCAGGGCATACCTCCACCTCTCTAGATTTTCCTGCACTTGTTCTGTGCTCTCACTACAGATCACAATGTCATCTGCAAACATGATGGTCCATGGAGATTCTTGCCTAACCTCATCTATCAACGTGTCCATCACCATAGCAAACAAGAAGGGGCTCAGAGCTGATCCTTGATGCAGTCCCACCTCCACCTTGAACTCTTCTGTCACACCGACAGCACACCTCACCACTGTCTTACATCTCTCATGTCCTGCACCACTCTAACATACTTCTCTGCCACTCCAGACTTCCTCATGCAATACCACAGTTCTTCTCTCGGCACCCTGTCATATGCTTTTGTCCAGATCCACAAAGGCATAATGCAGCTCCCTCTGACCTTCTCTGTACTTCTCTATGAACATCCTCAACGCAAACACTGCATTTATGATGCTCTTTCTTGATATGAACTCAAACTGTTGTTCACAGACACTGACCTCTGCCCGTCGTCTAGCTTCCACTATTCTTTCCTATAATTTCATCATACGGCTCATCAACTTTACCCCTTTGTAGTTGCCACGACTCTGCACGTCTCCCTTGTTCTTAAAAATGGGCACTAGCACACTTCTCCTCCATTCCTTAGGCATCCTTTCACTCTCTCAGACCTTGTTGAATGTTCTTGTCAGAAAATCAACTGCTACCTCTCCTGGACACTTCCATACCTCCACCGGTATATATCATCAGGACCAACTGCCTTTCCACTCTTTATCCTCTGCAATGCACTCCTCACTTCACCCTTACTGATCTTTGCTACTTCCTGGTCCTCAATGTTCACCTCTTCTACTCTTTTTTCTCTCTCATTTTCCTCATTCATTAGCTCTTCAAAGTACTCCTACCATCTTCCCAGCACACTTCTGTTATCAGTAAATACATTTCCCACTCTGCCTTAATCACTCTAACTTGCTGCATGTCCTGCCCGTCTCTATTTCTCTGCTGTGCCAACCTGTAACATCATTTTCTCCCTCCTTACTGTCCGACCTATCATACAAGTCCTCATACGCCCTCTGTTTGGCCTTTAACACCGCTGCCTTCGCCTTACGCTGTCTCCCTGTACTCCTGTTTACTCTCTTCGGTCCTCTCTATGCCCCACTTCTTATTAGCTAACCTCTTCCTTTGTACACACTCCTGCACTTCCTCATTCCACCACCAAGTCTCCTTATCCACTTTCCTTCCAGATGACCCACGATGTATTCTCCTACCTGTCTCCTTGATCACATTTGTTGTAGTTTTCCAGTCATCTGGATGCACTTCCTGACCACCCAAAGCCTGTTTCAACTCCTCCTCCTTGAAGATAACATGACACTCTTCCTTTTCAGCCTCCACTATTTTGTCTTCTGCTCTGCCTTTGCCTTCTTCACCTTCCTCACCATGAGCATCATCCTGCACACCACCATCCCATGCTGTTTGGCAACACTCTCACTACTACTTTGCAGTCACTGACTTCCTTCAAATTACATCACCTACACAAGATGTAGTCTACCTGTGTGCTCCTACCTCCGCTTTTATGTCACCCTATGCTCCTGTCTCTTCAGGAAGAAAGTAATCACCACAGCCATTTCCATCTTTTTTGCAAATTCTATCAACATCTGCCCTTCTGTGTTCCTGTCCTGGATACCAAACCTGACCATTCTTTCCTCGTCACCTCTGTTGCCTGCACCAACATGTCCATTGAAGTCTTCCCCAATGACCACTCTTTCACCTCTGGGGGTACTCTGCATCTCTTCATCTAACTCACTCCAGAATCCCTCCTTCTCTTTTAGCTCACAGCCTGCCTGTGGGACATAAGCACTAACAACATTGAACATCATGCCTTCAATTTCTAACTTGATACTCATCATCTGTCTGACATTCTTTTCACTTCTAGAACATTCCTGACAAACCTCTCCTTCCAGATAACTCCTACTCCACATCCCTTCCCATCTACAGTACGATGAAACAGCTTAAACCCTGCTCCTAAGCTTCTAGCCTTGTTACCTTTCCACCTGGTCTCCTGAACACACAGTATGTCCACCTTCCTCCTCTGCATCATGTCAGCCTTTTCCTTTCATAGTTCCAACATTCAAAGTCCCTACTCTCAGTCCTAGACTCATACTTTTCCTCTTCTTGATCTGCCTGAGGACACACCTCCCGCCTGTCCTTCTTCGACCAATAGTAGTTCAATTTCCACCAGCACCCTGCTGGTTAATAGTACTGATGGCTATCATTGTTAACCCGGGCCTCAACCGATCCGGTATGTTATTCTTATTTTTGATTCGCATTTTTATATGTGGCATTGGTTTTACGTCAGATGCCCTTCCTGACACAACCCTCTGCATTTATCCGGGCTTGGGACCGGCGTGAGGAAGAGACACTGCATTGTGTTCCTCATCATGGCTTAATTACATTTAAGGTGTATATACACGACATTATCCCTGTATAATGCATCACTCTTTCCAATTCACATCTACACAGTGTCAGTTTTCAACAACTTACAACAGAAATGCTACTGTGCGTGTCCTAGACACACTGTCTGCACTTCAGACTCGAAATCATACTCAATTCTACATTGAAACAAAACCAGCACAGCGGTAGAGTGCTTAGCATGTCAGTCCACCTCACAGCAAGAAGGTCCTGGGTTTGGTTCTTGTGACTTTTTTGTGTGAGGTTTGCATGTTATCCTTGGGAGTGCATGGGTTTCCTCCAGGTATTGTTGTTTCCTCCCACAGTCCAAACACACACATCGGGCTGATTAGCTGTTCTAAATCTCCCCAGGGTGTGAACGTGAGAGTAAATACTTTTAATGTTGGCACTGTGATGCTCGTGAGCTGTTCATGGCATAGCCCATTTTCATCGAGTGTCGGTTGAGAGAGACTCCATCCTCTAGCAGGATTAAACAGTTCACCAAATGAGTAGCCAACAAAACTCTTGTTGTTCATGGAGGATGCTTAGTTTTGACCAATTTTGTAATCTGATGTCTTTTTGGTGGCATGATACCAGATTCCAGTTAATTTGAGTAGGGTAGAATTTGTTTTGCTTTGTCACTAGAACTTTAAAACAGTGAGGCAACCCTATTTTTAATTAATTAATTTTTTTACATTAAAAAAAAAAAGATAGAGATTTGCGTGGCTGGCATAGCGGTTAGCACGTCCACCTCAAAGCAAAAAGGTCTAGGTTGGATTCCCAACTTGGGCGTTTCTATGTGGCGTTAGCATATTCTCGCCATGCTTGTGTGGATTTCATCCTCGCTGGTTCCTCCCACAGGCCGAAAACATGCACAGTAGGCTAATTGGCACTTAGAAATCCCCCCTAGGTGTAAATGTAAGTGTAAATGGTTGTGTGAGTGTTGGTCCCTAACTAGGGTCAAGTGGCTTAGAAAAAATGAATGATTAAATGATAAAAAAATTATTGAACATCTGATAAACTGCTCGGCCTGTATGACGTTGCCTGACTTCACCTTCAAAGAGGAGCGTCTCTAAAAATCACCAGCAGAGGTCGTACTAATGTAAATCTAATGTGAATATAAATTCAGGGGAAGATACAGGAGTGATGTAGGTTAGAGCTGAACTCAAATTAGACATCCGCTCCAGTTCTGCATGACACCATTACATCCATAAAGCGCATCATCATCATCATCATCATTATTATTATTATTATTATTATTATTATTATTATTATTATTATTATTATTATTATTATTACAGTATTTCAATGGAAGCACGAGGGAAGTGCCTGATAACTTAAGTGGTCCTGATGACTCAGTCATTAGCTTTGGGCAGAAGAAGTGCATTTATTTCAAACAGTGATGAACATATTACAGTTCGGGAGCGCGCGCGCGTGCACAGACACACACACACACACACGCACACACACACACACACACACACACACGCATACACACACACACATACATACACGCACACACACACACACACACACACATACACGCACACACACACACACACATACACGCACACACACACACACACATACACGCACACACACACACACACACACACACACACACACGCACGCACGCGCGCGCGCGTGCACGCATGCCTCTAATATTAATCTGTCAGGATCATGCAGGGTAACGAGGCTATGTGGTCACACCCCCCTGCTGCAGCACCATAAATTTAAGCAGTCGTGCACACACATACGCGTGCGCGCTCCTCTCACATGCACATGCGCGCACTTGCACACACGTGCATGAATCTACGCTCGCACGCACGCGCGCGGATTACAACCTCGCCAGCATCCGACCTCGCGCACATCACACCACATCACATCTGCCCGGATGTTTACGTAACAACACGGTTGCCGTAGACAGGGGTGAAGATCCGGAGCGGGCACGAGGCTCCGGCGGGGCTCCGGCGTTTTATTCTCCTTTATTATTTATTTATTGCTTCACCATGTCCCTTTAACCTGAGACGACCGACTCCGCCTGCCACATGCATTAATACTGGGTTGATTCCGGTTATTTTTAAATTCTAATCGCGCGACTACATGAAGCACATCCTTTTTTATTAATTTCGATCATAGTACGAACGGGTCTCCGGCCGCACAGAGCCGAGTTTCCCCGGTGATGGAGGACGCGGGTGGAGCGGCAGCACCGGCGCTCTGGCGGTGGCCGAGCCCTCGTGCAAGGATGCTGTGGATGTAGAGGACGTCGCGCGGGCGCCCTGCTGCTGTGTGTGTGTGTGTGTGTGTGTGTGTGTGTGTGTGTGTATAAAATATGGGGAAAGATCAGGAACTCTTGCAGGCGGTGAAAACTGAGGACCTACTCACGGTGCAGCGGCTACTGCAGAGACCCAAACAGGGCAAATCGAGTGAGTGCTCTCTCTCTCTCTCTCTCTCTCTCTCTCTCTCTCTCTCTCACTCACACACACACACACACACACACACACACACACACACACACACCCATGTATACAGGCCATGGTGCACGCATGTGCTGTGACAGTGACCTGGTTCCATGAACGGTGCTCAGTTGTCACATGTGGTATCCTTCCCTTGTCAATCAAAACATCAAAGTGTTCAGTAAGTGTAGAATGCAGTGTTGGGTTTGGAATTGCAGTACTGAGTTCACTCTTAGGAGTGTTGAGGTTCGCTCAGATTTGTGCTGAGATGTATTCTATAAGATTTTAAAGGTCTGTGTTGATGTGTGGTGTTGAATTGCTCTGAACAGTGAAGAATACTTCCCTGGAGTGTACAGTGACTTGCAGTGTTGAATCCACACTTAGCTTATTATTATTATTATTATTATTATTATTAATTTTTTTTTTTTTTATTTTATTTAAAAAAAAAAATTCTGCTGAATGAACTCTTAATGTTGAAATTTTTAGTGTTAAATTTAGAGGTGCAGTGCTGAAAATAAAGCACTTAAGGTGTTGAAAGTGTACATATTAAAATGTTGAAACTTGATGTGCAGTGCTGAATTAGAACTTACAGTGCTAAATTTCATTCTATTCTTTTAAAATTTACACTACTGAGTACAAGCTTGCAGTTTTGAATTTCACACATAATTGAATGTAGATTTGTAGTATTTAATTAACACTTACATGTTGAAATTCTCAGTGTTGGGTATAGATGTGCAGTGTTGCTTTAGCACTTATAGTGATAAATTTCATTGAATTCTAATAAAGTTGACAGAACTAAACTAAATTCATTCTCACAGTGTTGAACTGGTTCATTAGTGTTGACTTTCCTATCGTTGAATTTGCTCTTGCAGTGTTAAATTTAGATATCTGTCTTCCTTTCGGCTTTTTCCCTTTTGCTCGGGAGTCGCCACAGCAAAGCATCTGATTCGCACGTTTGATTTGGCAGAGGTTTTTAGGTCGGATGCCCTTCCTGTCACAACCCTTTTTAGCAAGGGACAGAAACACGCTGACGACTTTGCTGCTACTCTTGTTGAAAGTCAGCAATGGTTCTTTTACATGAACCTCTCACCATAGACAGTGACAGACATGGCCCGCCTTTGATAACCCAGTTTGCCGCATTGGGGGGGGCAGTGACAACCTTGTGGAGAGTGGGACTCAAACCCCCAACCTTTGGATCAGCGATCCAGCACCCTATACCACTAGACCACCACTGCTCCTGCAGTGTTAAATTTAGATATACAGTGTTATATACAGATATTTAGATATACAGGGTATATAACATTTGATGTGTTTCATGTAAATGTGTAGTCTTTATTTGACAGTACTATATTCATGCTAACAGTGTTAAACTTGCTGTTTTGTGTTGACGTTCTTAAAGACTAATGAACACTTACAGTGTTAAATTTAGATATACAGTGTCAGATTACCTCATAATTTTCAATTAGCTCATATAGTTTTAGATTTCTTACTGTATCGAATTAACGGTCAGTGTTTAAATAAGTCCCGAGTCTTAAATTTGTTGAACGTTCCTAGACAATGATTTATATCTTCAAATAATGATTTAATAAAGTACATACAATGCGTGAACTATCATTTAAACTTTTGCATTAACACTAAACCAAAACATTCAAGTAGTAAGTGTAGAATTTTTTCTGACAGTGTTAAATTTACCCCTCTTTGGATCATCACTTTATCATGGCGGAGAGGTTTGTGATCCTAGGAGCTATGTTGTCAGCGGCATTATGTCCCAAGTAGGGTCATTGAAGGCAAACAGGTCTTAGATGAAGGTCCAAATGAAAAAAGAAAAGGGCACGGACACTAGCCACCCCCACCCCCCAAACCAAGCCTGGGGGAGGAGCTTGAATACAAGCACCTAGTTGTCAGGCTTCTGTTCATGGAGCTTAGACCCAGCTTGAAAATTAGACATAGGTCCACCCTCGCATGCACCCACCACCTGTGGGAGGGGCTACAGGGGTCACATGCATTGTGAGTTGGTCGGCAGTCAAAGGCATGGGTTCTGTCAGACCAATTTTCGGCGACTGACTCTGTCTCTTGTGACATGGAATGTCACCTCTCTGGCAGGTAAGGAGCCTGAGCTGGTGTGTGAGCTTGAGAGCATAGCTGAATGGTGCTTTGTTGTTGGACTTCTGTGTCTATCACGGACACTCGGGTGAAGAGAGTAGCTGAGCTGTCAACCGATTACCACCTGGTGGTGAGGTGGCTCCAATGGCAGTGGAGGCTGCCCTCCAGACCTGGGAGGCCCAAGAGTGTAGTTAGGGTCTCCTGGGAACGTTCGGCGGAATCTCATGTAAGAGGGGCCTTTAAGTCCCACCGAGCTACAACCACCAACTTGCTGAAGGAGGCAAGGGACATGGATTCTGAATGGGCAATGTTTTATGCCTGCATTGTGAAGGCAACAGCCCATAACTGTGGCCAGAGGGTCATCGATGCCTGTCATGGCAGGAATTCTCAAAACTGGTGATGGACACCTGCAGTGAGGAGGGCCTTCCCTTAAAAAAGGAAGCCTTTCGGGTCTCATTGGCCTGTGGGACTCCCGAGGCAGCAGGCCGGTACCAGCAGGCCAAATGTGCTGCAGCTCAAGCTGTCGATGTTGCAAAATCTTTGGCTTGGGAGGAGTTGGGTGACGGCCTAGAAACGAATATCAATTGGCCTTAAAAAGGTTTTTTACTATGATCTGATGCCTCAGGAGGGAGAAACAGTTTTCCAAAAATACTCTTTGCATTTGAAGTGGGGAGCTACTCACCTTGACTAGTGATGTTGTTGGAAGGTGGATGGAATACTTTGACCACCAACAGGCCCTCTGTGGAAGATGAAGACCCTGTGTGTGTAGGGGGGGTATCTCTGGATTGGCAAAGCAGGGTTGTAGTTCCCATTTTTAAAAAGGTGGTCCGGAGAGGGTGTTCCAATTATCATGAAATCACACTCCTCAGCCTACCTGGAAGAAGAGCTGCAGAACTCTTGACCAGCTCTATACAGTTGACATGATCCTGGAGGAGGCTTGCCCAATCTGCCCACATGTGTTTTGTGGATTTAGAGAAGGCTTTCGACTGTGTCCCTTGGACTATTTTGTTGAGTGTGTACACTATACTCCAGGAGTAAGGTGTACCGAACCCTTTGCTACGGGGAATTCCAAGTCTCCAAGTCTGAGGCCCTTGGTCTCAGTCAGAAAAGGGTGGAATGAGGTCCCGTCTCAAGTCCAGGAGTCCAAGTATCTCAATGTCTTGTTCATGAATGAGGGAAGGATGGAGCAGGAGATCAACAGACCAACCACTGAAGCCTCTGATGTAAAGTCTAGCTTGTACCAGTCCGTCTTGGTGAAGAAGGAGCTGAACTGCAATGCAAAGCTCTCAATTTATCAGTTGATCTATGGTCCAACCTTCACCTATGGTCACGAGCTTTGGGTAGTAACCGAAAGAACAAGATCGTAGATACAAGTGGTAGAAATGAGCTTCCTTTGTAGGGTGGCTCAGAATAGAACCACTGCTCTTCCACATTGAAAGGAGCCAGTTGAGGTAGCTCAGGCATCTGGTTACATTGACTCCCGATGACTCCCTGGTGTGGTGTTTCAGGCATGTCAAACCAGGAAGAGACCTCAGGGTCAACCCAGAACTGGAGGAAATATATCTCTTGGCTGGTCTGGGACCGTCTCTGTGTCTCCTGGAAGAGTAGGAGGAAGTGGCTGGGGAGAGGGAAGTCTGGATTGCACTACTTAGGCTGTTGCCCCACGATCCGAACCCAGATTAAGTGGAAGATGACGACGATGATGATGACGATGATGATGATGATGATGATGATGATGATGATGATGATGATGATGATGATGATGAGTTTAAATTTAGTATTACTGTGATCAATTTTTTATTATACACAGATAACTCCTGCCGTATTCAATTCAAATCTCTCAATGTTATCTCAGAAGTCAATCCTCATGGATTCCTACAATTCTTTCAATGTTTATTTTAATTGTATAGTACTCAATTTGTATTTCGTGTTTATTTTAATCACACAGTGCTGAATTCATCCTAACAGTGTTTATTTTAATTGTATAACACTATACTAGTACTTGCAGTGTTTATTTTATTTGTACCATACTGAGATAATACTTAAGGTTTATTTAAATTGTACAGTATTGAATTCATCCCTCCAGTGTTTATTTTTGTGTGTACAATACTAAATTAGTACTCACAGTGTTTATTTAACCATACAGTACTGAACTCTGCTTGTATTTTTTATTGTAATCTCACAGTACGGAATTAGCATTTGCAGTGTCTATTTTTAGTTATACGGTACTGAGGTAATACTTACTGTTTACTTTAATAATAAAGTACTGAGTTAGAAGTTGCAGTGTTTATTTTAATCATTCAATACTGAATTTGTTATTCAAGTTTTTAAAATATAGGACATTAGCAAGTTCCTAAATTGTTTGTTTTATTAGTACAGAATCAGTATTAGTTTTTTTTTTTGTTTGTTTGTATAGTGTTTATTTCAGATTTGTAGTACTGAATTTGTTCTTGCATTGTTTAGTTCAGATATGGCAGTACGTAATTGACTAATTACCATAGTGTTTATTTCAGATTTACTGGATAGGATCAAGAATGAGCACATCAGAGGGAAAGCACATGTAAGACGTTTTGGAGACAAAGTCAGAGAGGCTAGATTGAGATGGTTTGGACATGTACAGAGGAGGGATAGTGAGTATATTGGTAGTAGGATGCTGAGGTTGGGGCTACCAGGCAGAAGTCATAGAGGAAGACCAAAGAGACGATTCATGGATGTGGTGAAGGAGGACATGAAGGTAGTTGGTGTAAGAGAAGATGCAAAGGATAGGGTGAGATGGAGGCAGATGATTCGCTGTGGCGACCCCTGAAGGGAAAAGCCGAAAGGAAACGAAGAGTTTATTTCAGATTTACAGTACAGTACTGAATTAAATGTTTTAATTATTATTTCAGTTTTGCAATAATGAATTATTTCTTATAATGTTTAAGTGTTGCAGTATTGAATTATTTTTAAGTGTTTATTTCAGTTTTTCAGAAATTAATTCTTACAGTATTTATGTCAGATTTGCAGTACTACTGAATTTGTTCTTACAGTGTAGAATTCAGTTTAGCAGTACTCGATTAGTTTTTATGATGTTTATTTCAGATATCAATCACAGAATTGATTCTTATAGTGTTTATTTCAGCTTTGCAGTCGGAATTCATTCTTTTAGTGCTTATCTGTATAGGCTGTAGATCTGTGCAACTGAATTCGTTCTTATAGTGTTGAGTTCATAGTTGCAATAATTAATTCTTGTAGTGTTTATTTCAGTCTTGCAGTACTGAATTACTTTATATAATGTTTATTTTAGTTTGACAGTATTGAAATTGCTGTTATAAGTGTTTTTCAGTTTAATTAGTTCTTATAGTGGTTTTTCAGTTTTGCAGTAATTAATTGCCTCTTGTAGTGTTTATTTCAGCTGTGTGTGACTCAGTTCTTAAAGTGTTTATTTTCTTGTTGCAGTACTGGATTAGTTCTTATAGTGTTTTTCAGTTTTTCAGTTGCGTATTAGTTGTTGTAGCGTTTATTGAAGATTTGGCAGTAATGCATTATTTCCCGTCATGTTTATTGCAGTTTCACATTACTGAATTGCTTCTTGGACTGTATATTTCAGTTGTGCAGTACTCAGTTCGTTTTATCTTTGTCAGTTATGCTGTACTGAATTAGTTCTTCAAGGATTCTTTACTACTATTAGTTCTTACTCTATATGCAAAAATAATTATATAAATAATGGGGTGCATGTGAGTTGGGCAGGAGGTAAATAAGTAAGTAAGCCAAAGTTAGACCTGAATAAAATAAATCCGATGTGAGTAAGTGAGAAATTTCCTTTCGGCTGTTCTCTTTTTCAGGGGTCCCCACAGCTAATCTATGATTCGCATGTTTGATTTGGTTCATAGGTTTTTACGTCGGATGCTCTTCCTGAAACAACCCTTTAGCAAGCCACAGAAACACGCTGACGGCTTTGCAGCTCCTCTTTTCGAAAGCCAGCAATGGTTCTTTTACATGAATCGCTCACCACAGACAGTGAGAGACATGGCCGGCCTTTGATAACCCAGTTAGCTGCACTGGAGGGACAGTGGCAACCTTTTGGAGAGTGGGACTCGAACCCCCAAACTTAGGATCAGTGATCCAGCGCCCTATACCACCAGCCCACCACTTCCCCCTTACTGAATTAGTTCTTATAGTACAGTCGGCCATCTACTTACGAAAACCTCTGAATACGAAAAATCCAGGTTACGAAAAACCTTTTCCTCAATTTTCGTCCTTTGTATACGAAACAACCTCTTCTTACGAAAAGCACCAAATGTGTCATTCAAACATTCAAACGCGACATTCAAATATTCAAACGCGACATTCAAATATTCAAACGAGCCATTCAGAGATTAGCATGTGCCATTCAAACATTCAAACAATGTGCGAGTTGCTCTCTCATTGGCTGTCTCCCAACATCCCGCCCCACTGGCCTCCCATTGGCCAGGAGGGAGCTGAACTGTACCCATTCCTGTACCCATACTTCCTGTTTGTCACTTCCTGTTTGTTCGAGAAGAAGAGTTGAACAGGACTTTTGGCTCGTGAGATTTTTTGAGAGTGATCATTGCAGCGTTATATTTCGTTATCCCACATGGACCCGAAGAAAGTGATTCCCGGTGACACCGAAAAGAAGAAGCAGGCTCCGTTATCAATCAAAGTGAAGCAGGAGATAATAAAAAAATACGAAAGTGGGATGCAGTTGAGTGAAATCGCAAAGGAGTATGATCGAAACCCCTCTACAATCGGGATGATATTGAAACAAAAGGAGGCTTTAACAGCGGAGCTACAGTGACGAAGGTGATTATATCGGAAAAAGCAACCTCCATATTTAAGGACTTCGTGAAAGAGGTTGAGGGTGGGGGTAAGGGTTCTTCAGACCAGCAACCCCCGGACTTTAAAGCGTCGCAAGGAGGGGCTCGAGAGATTTTAAATTTTCTTTTACGTTTAACACATATTTCATACATATTTCATACAAAATTGGTATACTTTGATAATTTTTAAAGGGTTTATAGGGTAGTCTTTTTAGGATTAATTTCGTAAGTAGAGGGCCGACTGTATTTATTTAAACTGTACAATTTTGAATAAATTACTATTTCAGTAGTTATTTCAATTAACAATACTCAATTAGTTATTTTAAATCTTTATTCTTATATTTGTTCTTATATTGCTCATTCCATGTTTCAGTACTGGCTTTTTGCAGTACAGAATTTGTTCTTGTAATATTTTTTAGTTTTTGCAATGTTGAATTTAGGATTGAAAAACGTAAATACTAAAAAAAAAAAACTAGTACTTTTAGATTGGTTCTTAGTGCTGAAATGACTTTTACACTCTCTCTACACCAATGAACGATACACACAGTGTAAACTTTACTGAAACAATCTGAGTTAAACACCTTTGTGGTTGATGAGACACCCCATGCGTTGCATTAATTTTTGTTGTGCCAAATGGACAATGACATAATAGTCATAAGATGATGGCTGGTGGTTTATGTTCTCTGCAGTTTCAGGTCTTATAGGCGTTCCAGTTACGTTACTGAATGGTTTATTTTGGGATTTCTGGGATTTTCATGCTAATGTAACTTCACCACTATAAGAGTTTATTTTTCATAGCTGTAGGTTAGAGTTTCACTGACCAAACTTCATCTACACAAATGTTTCTTGCAATTTTTATTATCGTGATGATGTTGTGTGATGGGTCCTGAGGATGAGCTAGAGAGGGATGGGGTAACAGGAATAGGATTATGGGTAAGAAGGCACCAGATGTCCATGGTAATAAAGTGTTTGAACTGTTGACGGGAGGTCGAGATTGAGAGAGATCAAGAGATTGAGAGAGAGAGAAGGACAGAGAGAGAGAGAGAGAGAGAGAGAGAGAGAGAGAGAGAGAAGCTTCATTTGACATCACAACATAATTGATATTACATCAATTTTAATTTAATATTTTCTTTAATAATACACAGCATTTGCACAGATTATACAAATGAGCCCAACACACACACACACACACACACACACACACACACACACACACACACACACACACACACACACACACACACACACACACACACACGTCTATAATTGAAATACAATTACTGCCTTCACTGCCGGGTAACATCCCAGGTGGTAGCATAAATTGTTTCGTGCCATGTTAGGAGGAGCCGTTAGAAATGAAATCAGGGCATTCTCTCTCTGTTTCTCTCTCTCTCGCTCTCTCTCTCTCTCTCTCTCTCTCTCTCTCTCTCTCTCTCTCTCTCACACACCCTCTTGCTCTGTCTCTGGTTCTCTATCTCTCTCTGTCTGTTTGTCTGTCTGTCTGTCTGTCTCTCTCTCTCTCTCTCTCTCTCTCTCTCTCTCTCTCTCTCTCTGCCTTTCTCGCTTTCTCTGTTTCTCTCTCTCCTCTCTCTGTCTCTCTCTCTCTCTCTCTCTCTCTCTCTCTCTCTTTCTCACTCCCTCTATCTTTCTCTTGCTCTCTGTCCTTCTCACTCTCTCTGTCTCTTGTTCCCTCTCTCGCTCTCGCCTCTCGCTCTCGCCTCTCTCTCTCTCTCTCTCTCTCTCTCTCTGTTCCTCGCTCTCTCTGTCCACCCTCTCTCTCTCTCTTGTACTCTCCCTCTTGCTTATTCACTCTCTCATCTCACTCTCCTTCTCTCTCTCTTTCTCCTCATCTCCTTCTCTCACCCTCCCTCTCTCTCTCGCTCTCTCTCTCTCTCTCTCTCTCTCTCTCTCTCTCTCTCTCTCTCTCTCTCTCTCTCAGTTTGTATGTGTGTGTGTGTGTGTGTGTGTGTGTGTGTGACAGCCCTGCTTAAAGATCTCACTCTGGACACATGAAAAATTGGTGTCACCTTGATCTTGAAAGGTCAGATATGATCAGTAAACAAAAGATAGCAGCTTTGAGGCTGAAATTCATTTCACTAGCTAAAGCCAGATTTCAACTTCAGGGAAACAAAGTGTCATTTCCTTTAAAGACATGTTTGCTTCACCTTTTTGAAAGGAGTCTCCAGTGTCAGCACTTCAGGATTTCTTGATAATAAAAATAGGCTGGCGAGAGTACGACAGTTTATAACTCGTCAACAGAGAATTAACAAGGTCTATCGGCCAACTGAATTAAATGGAAGTTGGACCTTATAAATTCTCGATTGAAAAACTGATAAAATACACGCTGGAACGAGATGTTGTTTCCACAGCACAAACTGAAACTGGACTGCACATCGATAAAAATTCAGCATATTGTGATAACTAGTCATGTAATCATTGAGTAGCAGCCATGGGATCATTTTGGGATCCTCGGATACAGGAAACTAATCAACAGTTAAGGAACAGGTAGTTAAAAGTAGTTAAATAACCCTTTATTACGTTTTAATTCTCTTCTTGCAGTAGCTTGGTTATGCCATAAAGCTAACATTGCTAGTTAGTAAATTCATTATTTCATTCATTTTCTGAAATGACTACTCCTACAACGGACGAAGGGACAATGAAGCCTATCCCAACCAACTCTGAGTGAAAGCAGGACACATCTTGAACAACTTGCCAATCCCTTCCGAGGCAAAGCATACACAACCATTCACACTCACAATAACACCAGGGAGCAACCTGGAACAGCCACTTAGCCGAAAGTGCATATCCTTGGACTGTAGAAGGAAACCAGAGTACCCAGAGGAAACCCACACACGCACGGGGAAAACACGCATACTCCACCCAGAAGAAACACCTGAGCCTGGGACTTGAACTGGGAGGCAGATATGCTAACCACTACACCACCATACTGTGCTGCCCTACTTATCAATTTAATAATATGGAATGTTGATGGTTTTTAATAATAGCGCATGTCAAAATGGTTTTATGTGTTTTATTTATTAAATAACTTTAAAGTACATCATGCTGTACTTTTAAATGGTCGTTGTTTAATCACGTGGAACTCAAGCAGTTCTGTCGTTTTTTTTGCTTGCTCTTGATGTTTAGAACTTCCTCCCAAACAGTACTGTAGAAATACAGACGTCACTGTCTGATATGTTTTTATAATGTCCATGGTGTCCTATAACTGATCCTCAAAATGCTAATTGGAATTTCTTTTGCCACGGGTTCAATTTCAAGTTGGTGTTTCCTGGCTTGAGTTTAAATTCAGCTCAGTGTGTTTACGAGCCTAGGGGTTATTTCTTTCACTGCTTTGAATTTGATTATCATTTCCATTTCCCTGTTCCTCCTTTCATAATGAAATCCATGCGGAAAAGTCAAATGAACAAAAACAGGTTTCATTTCCGCTCGTAATTGAATCGAAGCCAAAACGAGTCCAACTAATGGTTAGTAATTAACATTATTACATCATTTTCCATCGTGTTTGTCAGAGTTTATTCATTGTCATCTACTTGGGAGACCATTTAGATACGGACATGTCGATAAAGAGATGCATCTGGAGACAGAGGACAAATTAAAGGAAAAAAATAAGAATCAATATGGGGAACATAATCCGACAACTGGAGCAACTGAATATGAGTTGATTATTATGGATCAGTCTATAGTGGTTAGCAGTCCCTCACACAGCAAGAATGGACTGGGTTCGAGTCCTGGGCTCGACAAGAGCATTTCTGTGAGATTGCATGATCTTATTAGCTTGTGTGGGTTTCCTCTAGGTACTCCAGTTTCCTTCCACATTCCAAAAACATGCATATTGGGGTAATTGATTGTTCCAAATGGTCCCTAGGTGTGAGTGTATTAATTAGTATGTGTGTTGCCTTACAATGGCTTGGCAAGCTGTTTAGGTTTATCTCTCCTTTGTCAAGAATCGGCTCCAGTTTCCCTGCAAGGAAAATATACACATACACTACTGAGTTATCTCTCTCTCTCTCTCTCTCTCTCTCTCTCTCTCTCTCTCTCTCTCTCTCTCTCTCTCTCTCTGTATATATATGTGTGTGTGTGTGTGTGTGTGTGTGTGTGTGTGTGTGTGTGTGTAGTGTGTATAAAACAAAGCCAAAGCCTTCTCTGCTGCCCTAAACCCTATCAGAAGTACTGACCTACATTTGCAACTTAAATTATGCGATATGTTCCATTAAATTTTATTTATTTATTCCCCTCAGTCTGTTTTCTTCATTTCATAGTGTCTCTTGGCTGCACTGCTTCCAATATGTGTGTGGATGTCCATTTTTTTTTTTTTGTCCAATCAGATTTCAGCTTCTATGTGCTGCCATGTAGATGTAATCTGCCCAGAGCCTTCAAAATCAGCAGTGCAAGCCGATGTCACTTCAACTTTACGAGTATTAGCAATGGGGCTGTTTCTTTAACCAATTAGATTTCAGATTTGCCTCACAGGGCCACCTAGCGGTCAGCATTTTTCCGTCATCTGATTGGCTGGTCAGGGCAAAACTTGGCGAATGGTCTGTAGTGATCTGCACATGATGCATTGAAGTTAGAATTTTGACCACCCACACTGGCTTGACGGAGGAAGTGAAAATAACATAGTGCCACACTTAATTTTTAAAAATCAATTTTCAGTGAGGAATTTACCGGTAAATCTAGACAGCATAAGGAGAGGTTGAGGAGGTAAGGTTTACCTTTTTACTTTGGCTCAGGGTCAATTTACTGGCAGCTTCCACTGGTAAACTCTGGTTAAAGTTCTGCAATGCTCAGAGTCCTCAGAGCAGAAAAGAATGAAATGCCTCTCTTCCTCTCTGTGTCACACCTTGCTATATTGTGGTTTTGCATATTATTGATGATTTATATAATTGCTACGTGTTTCTGGTGGTATGAAGAGATGATTTAAGTCCGTTAAGTCCCACTGAAGGCCCGTGTATCAAACACACGGACCGCCACTGACATATAAACACACAACTTCAATCTTATAATGTCGTCAAGTGTTCCAATCCATGTGTGAATCTGGAATGATTGACGGTTGTGTCGTTGCACAAGATTTCTAATATCAACCTACTATCAAGAGATACATGATGCTCCACCCCCTGCTACCATCTCACATTCGTCATCGTTTGCCTACATTTTCTTGTTTTAAACATATCCTTAGCTCTGGTCACAGTACATGAAGAAAGTTTTGTTTTCTTCTTCTTCTTTTCCTTTCGGCTTTTCCCTTCAGGGGTCGCCACAGCGAATCATCTGCCTCCATCTCACCCTATCCTTTGCATCTTCTTCTCTTACACCAATGACCTTCATGTCCTCCTTCACCACATCCATGAATCGTCTCTTTGGTCTTCCTCTAGGCCTTTTGCCTGGTAGTTCCAGCCTCAGCATCCTATTACCAATATACTCATTATCCCTCCTCTGTACATGTCCAAACCATCTCAATCTAGCCTCTCTGACTTTGTCTCCAAAACGTCTTACATGTGCTGTCCCTCTGATGCGCTCAGTCCTAATCCTGTCCATCCTCGTTACTCCCAAAGAGAACCTCAAGATTTTCATCTCTGCTACCTCCAGCTCTGCCTCCTGTCTTTTCCCCAGGGCCACTGTTTCTAACCCATACAACATCGTTGGCCTCAACACCATCTTGTACACTTTTCCTTTCATTCTTGCCGGTACCCTCCTATCACACATCACACCGGACACTTTTCTTCAACCATTCCAACCTGCCTGCACACGCTTCTTGACCTCTTTTCCACACTCTCCATTGCTCTGGATTGTTGAGCCGAAGTACTTAAAATCCTCCACCTTTCTTATCTCTGCTCCCTGTAATCTCACCGTTCCTCTTGGGTCCTTGTCATTCATGCACATGTATTCTGTCCTACTGAGGCTAATCTTCATTCCCCTCCTTTCCAGGGCATACCGCCACCTCTCTAGATTTTCCTGCACTTGTTCTCTGCTCTCACTACAGATCACAATGTCATCTGCAAACATCATAGTCCATGAGGAATCTTGTCTAACCTCGTCTGTCAGCCTGTCCATCACCAGAGCAAACAAGAAGAGGCTGAGAGCTGACCCTTGATGCAGTCCCACCTCCACCTTGAACTCTTGTGTCACACCGACAGCACACCTCATCACTGTCTTACATCTCTCATACATGTCCTGCACCACTCTAACATACTTCTCTGGCACTCCAGACTTCCTCATGCAATACCACAGTTCTTCTCTCGGCACCCTGTCATATGCTTTCTCCAGATCCACAAAGGCACAATGCAGCTCCCTCTGACCTTCTCTGTACTTCTCCATTAACATCCTCAAAGCAAACACTGCATCTGTGGTGCTCTTTCTTGGCATGAAACCAAACTATTGTTCACAAATGCTGACCTCTGCCCTTAGTCCAGCTTCCACTATTCTTTCCCATAACTTCATTGTATGGCTCATCAACTTTATTTATTTTATTTATTTATTTATTTAAGGGACAATGTACAGGAACATTAAGCTCATAGAGACAGAGATGTACTGTACCAGATTAAGATAAGATAAGATAAGATAAGATACAGCTTTATTAATCTCACAATGGAGAAATTCACTGTTACAGGCTCTTGAGGTACTATCAGTAGGGGGTGCAAAAATAGATACAAGTACGAACATACACACATACATATATATTATATAAGTAAATAAATAAATAGATACATAAATAGTATAAATTACTAAACAATAAAAGAAAAGAATGGAGCAACTTTATAGATTGGCCTATATTAAAGTGTAATGTATCTGAGGGCAGAGTAGATGGGTTGATATGGTTCACAGTCAAAGTGGGGTAGATGTGGTTGATTAAAGTGCACGGGGTTTTTATTGCACATAACCGGTATTTTCACAGACAGTTACAAAGTGGCGTTGTACAGTCTGATAGCGGTGGGAATGAACGACCTGCGGTAGCGCTCCTTCCTGCACTGAGGATGCCTCAGTCGTCCACTGAAGGAGCTGCTTAGCTCCTCGACAGTCTGGTGCAGTGGGTGAGAGCTGTTGGACAGGATGGATGTGAGCTTTGCTACCATCCTCCTCTCACTCACCTCCTCCACAGAGTCCAGTGGGCAGCCGAGGACAGAGCTGGCCCTCCTGACCAGCTTGTTCAGTCTCTTTCTGTCCCGCTCTGTGCTGCCCGGGGCCCAGCAGATGGCAGCGTAGAGGATTGCAGAGGCTACCACAGAGTCATAAAATGTCCTGAGCAGAGGTCTGCATATGCCGAAGGACCTGAGTCTCCTCAGAAGGTGGAGGCGACTCTGGCCCTTCTTGTACAGGGCGTTGGTGTTGTGGGACCAGTCCAGTTTATTGTTAAGGTGAACACCCAGGTACTTGAAACTGTCCACTGTCTCAATGTCCTGTCCCTGGATGTTCACTAGTAAATGTGTGTGTGTGTGTGTTTGAGTGCTTCTCCTGAAGTCGACCACCATCTCCTTCGTCTTCCTGGTGTTCAAGCACAGGTGGTTGCGCTCACACCAGTCCACGAAGTCGACGATGACCGACCGGTACTCCAGCTCGTTCCCCTCTGACACACGGCCCACGATGGCGGAGTCGTCCGAGAACTTCTGGAGGTGGCAGCTGTTTGTGTTATATATGAAGTCCGAGGTATAGATGTTAAAAGGAAGGGTGAGAGGACGGTGCCCTGCGGTGCCCCGTGCTACAGACTACCACCTTTGACTTACAGCCACGCCAGCCGCACGCACTGTGGACGGTTAGTAAGGTAGTCAATAATCCAGGCAGCAAGATGCCCATCCACTCCCACGTCCTCCAGCTTCCCCGCAGGCGCTGGCCTGATGGTGTTGAAGGCGCTGGAGAAGTCAAAGAACATGACCCTCACAGCGCTGCCGGCGATCTCCAGGTGGGTGAGTGCCCGCTGCAGAAGGTAGATGACGGCGTCTTCTACTCCGATGTTGGGCCTGTAGGCAAACTGCAGCGGGTCTAGGGTGGGGCTCACCATAGAGCGGAGGTGTTCAAGGAGGAGCCTTTCCATGATCTTAATGAGGTGGGAGGTCAGGGCGACAGGTCTGTAGTGGGCTGGTTCCTTCGCTTGTGCTGTATTATAGCTTAATAGCTAGTTTCCATCTGTAGTCCCTAATTTAGAACGGCCAATTAACCTACAGTGCATGTCTTTGGATTGTGGGAGGAAACCGGAGCACCCAGAGGAAACCCACACAAGCACGGGGAGAACATGCAAACTCCACACAGAAACGCCCAGGCCGGGAATCGAACTCGGGCCTTCTTGCTGTGAGGCGGACGTGCTAACCACTACGCCACCGTGCCGTCTGTATCCCTCTGTAGTTACCACAACTCTGCACGTCTCCCTTGTTCTTAAAAATGGGCTTCTCCTCCATTCTTCTGGCATCCTCTCACTCTCTAAAACCTTGTTCTTGTCAGAAAATCTACTGCTACCTCTCCTAGACACTTCCATACCTCCACCGGTATGTCATCAGGACCTTTCCATTCTTCCATGCCTTTCATTCCATGCCTTTCCATTCTTCATCCTCTTCAATGCCCTCCTCACTTCACCCTTACTAATCTTTGCTACTTCCTGGTCCTCAACAGTCACCTCTTCTACTCTTTTTTCTCTCTCATTTTCCTCATTTATCAGCTCTTCAAAGCACTCTTTCCATCTTCCCAGCACACTTCTGTCATCAGTCAATACATTTCCCTCTCTGTCCTTAATCACTCTAACTTGCTGCACGTCCTTCCCATCTCTATTTCTCTGCTGTGCCAACCTTTATAAATCATTTTCTCCCTCTTTACTTTCCAACCGACCATACAAGTCATCAAACGTGCTCTGTTTGGCCTTTGACACGGCCACCTTTGCCTTACGCTGTGTCTCCCTGTACTCCTGTTTACTCTCTTCGGTTTTCTCAATGTCCCACTTCTTCTTAGCTAACCTCTTCCTTTGTACACACTCCTGCACTTCCTCATTCCAGCACCAAGTCTCCTTATCTACTTTCCTTCCAGATGACACACCAAATATTCTCCGACCTGTCTCCCTGATCCCATTAGCTGTAGTTGTCCAGTCATCTGGAAGCACTTCCTGACCACCCAAAGCCTGTTTCAACTCCTCCTTGAAGACAACCCGACACTCTTCCTTTTTCAACTTCCACCACTTTGTCTTCTGCTCTGCCTTTGCCTTCTTCACCTTCCTCACCATCAGCATCATCCTGCACACCACTGTATGCTGTTTGGCAACACTCTCACCTGCTACTACTAATTTTTTTTTTTTGGAAGTAGTTTGTTTTGTCTTGGCAAACAACCACGTCGCTGTACTGAGCAAGCTTATACTGAAGTCATGGCACCATATCCCATGAAAAATGACATTCTTAAATATTATCCCAGATCCTTCTAAATGTACAGCTTTAATTTAAAAAAATTGAACTTTCCCTCAGAATATTAGCCCCTCCCATTTGCCTCTCCAAGTACCACAATTATTTTTGTTTACTTAGAATATTCTGTTACTTCTTCCCAGTTTTGTGTAGCCTAATGTGAAATAAAACCTACTGCATCTCCCGGACCATAAGGTACACTAAAAGCCCCCGATCCTCAAAAAGTTGCCCATGCGCCTTATATAACCCTTATAAGCCTTATGTGTGGATGCAGCTTCGGCTCCATCTCATTGACACCATCAAAACCCAAGTGAAGCAAACTAATTCAGAGCTTACCATCATTCTGGTTGATTAACCAAAGAACTTCAACCGCTAGAGATTGGTGTCCAGGTCGTAAGTTAGCGGGATCCGGGCTTTACGTCCAAATACCAGGATAAAGCACAGCTACAGGTGTCCTCTTGAGAGTTATAGTGAGAGTTGAAAGATAAGAGAGTTGAGAGATAAGTTTGGCTTATCTGACTTTTGTTTTGTTTTATGCACCTTATAATCTGGTGCACCTTATGCAGGGATCCCAGACGTCTGCTATTTAGCAGAATTCTGCTATTTTTACTCACCAAAGTGATTATTCCATTTATTCTTGTATAATTTTGCTAAAAACTTGCATGGGCAGTTAATAGATTAGTGGAATGTGTGCCAATCAAGTTAGCTTGCTTTAGATATGTTTTGGTCAATGTTGGTTGTTTCCGTTGACATTCAATAACACTCAGAAGTACCATGAGAATGTACACGAAATAATGAGAAAACAAACATATATGGTGGCTTCCTTGTCAGATTTCCGGTCGATTTCTTGCGGAAATTCTCGATTTCAACATGTTGTGGAAGAGAGACATTCTCCATAAGAGAGACAGTAGGACGGTTATTGGGGTTAGATGCTGGGATCAAAAATTCATGGAACTGGTCGTGGCTGGAAAAAGTAGTAGACGGATGCCGGCTATCGGAATTCATTTACAAACAGAAAGATACGGGGAAAGCACTTTGTGGTCTATGCGACAGGAAAGTGATCAATTATGTCAGTAAAGATTGGTTGGTATTGAAACAGCATTGTGAGCGAAGGAAACATGCCGAAAAGAAAAAAAAATAATTGAGGAAACAAAACTGCCTGGTGAGTCATTTTTTATAAATTTCTGCAATAAGTTCAGTGTAAGACTGTTTACTAGTGCAAAGTAAATGTTGTGACATTCTGAATTATAGTGTTATACTATTAACATGCTAACTTGTAGCAGGTATGCTCACGAGTTGAACACAGATGTTTGTTGTGATAATACATGTCATGTGTTATGTGATCATTGTACAAATTAGTTAATAATTATTTCATAATTATGTTACACATGAATGATGAGCCATAGGGCTCTGCTACTTGAATTATGTGTGTTTATCTACACTGAAATAACCTTTTAGTATTTTTTACATTATTTAAGCTGTTTTGTTTAGTGTTTATGTATGTTACAAAACAATGATTAACTTGTTTGCATGATTTTTTACATGACATGCTCTGCCCCTTGACCCCCAGCCGAAATATTTAATTTCCTGTTATGGTTTGTGCTGGCTGGCGGCATTAATTCTTTCTTCAGTCATTGCAAGCGTGGGGGAGGGGTGTGGCTGTTGCCAGTATGCGAGTTCCAGAAGAGCGCACCTGGTCCCACTCTGCAATCAGCAAAAAGCCAGCTATAAATGGGAGCGGCACGCTTCCCTCCGATGTCAGAAGATTGTCTTCTCAGTGATTCCGTTTCTCTGCGATCTCTCTGACCCCTGGTATCTTGCTTCGTGCTCGACCAGTTCCATTGATTTATTATTCCCATGATTTAGAGTTCCAAGTGCAAAATAAAATCGCTGAATCTTCTTATGGTCTCCTGCATCTCTGGGTCCGACACATGCACTCCAGGCATAACAGAATCTTCTGACCTGAAACATGGACCCAGCGGAGACTGCGCAGCTTTGGCAGATACTATCCAACCAGGGCGCCCTGCTGGGATGACACGACTCCACCTTACATCAGATGATGGACAATCTCCAGCACATAACCACCAGCTTGGCGCAGCACGGCGGAAAGATGGACGCCGTCGCCACTCACCTCGCTGCCGCAACCCCGCACCCTCACCCTTCACTTTCCGCTTCGGCAGCAGCGCCAGCACCAGCTATACTCCCTGCGCACCGAGAACCACTCATTCCCACGCCAGCCAGGTATTCGGGCACGATCGGATCCTGCGCACAATTCCTTCATCAATGTTCACTCGTCTTCAGCCAGCAGCTGCTCACATACGCCACCGATCAAACAAAAACCGCCTTCATTATGAGCCAATTCACAGAGCAAGCCTCGTCCTAGACGTTAGCAGTTGCCACCCATACCCCGGAATTATGCTCCCAGTTAGACCAGTTCATGCGAGAAATGAAGAAGGTTTTCGATTGTTCTGCGAAAGGGGAGGAGGCGAGCTCCCAGCTCCCATGAATTTGGCAAGGCTCACGGTTGGTGGCAGAGTATGCCATCCGATTCTGGATCCTCACCATCAAAAGCAGCTGGAACGACCTCGCGCTCCGGGGGGCTTTCCTGCAGGTTCTTAATGAAAGGCTGAAAGATGAGCTCGCAGCCCAAGATGAGACAACGACTCTTGAGGAGTTAATTGCCTTGTCTACCAGGCTGGACAACCGGCTGAGAGAGAGGGATAGGTTCCAGGAGGAGGGGACCGGTTTTATCTACCCGTCCTCGAGCCACTCCACGAGGCCCGACGAGGCCCCATCTCGAACTCACTCACCATTTCCCCCTCTGATGAAGGATGACGGTCAAGAACCCATGCAGGTGAACCACACCACACGGACGGTTGAGGAGAGGTACTGACGGCCGCCAACCGTCTCTGCATCTACTGCGCTGAGAAGGGACATTATTTCGCCCAGTGCCTCGTGTGGCAGGGTCCAACAGCTACGAGAAGATCCTCCACGACAACCAGGAAGCGCCTGCAAGTTCAAGGTACGCTACACTCCGCGTAACACTCTTATCCTGCAGACATATTCATTGACTCAGGCGTTGACACTAACTTCATCGATCTGGGGATGGTTGAGCTCCACGACCTGCCCGTGTATGAACTTGAGACCCCCAAGGAGGTAGTGGCCATCGATGGCCGACTCATAGCTCGCGTCACGCACAAGACCAAGTCAGTTAAGCTCAGTTTGTCCGGTAACCACCAGTAATATTTGGAGTTGTTTGTTCTCTCTACCTTTCTGTGTCCCCTAGTGTTGGGGTGGCCATGGTTGCAGACCCACAATCCCCACATCGACTGGCGCACCCTCACCATACGCAGCTGGAGTGACTACTGTCAACAACACTGCTTAATGGCGGCTGTACCCTCCCAAGCTTCACAAACCCTGGTTGACCTGGAAGATCTGGACTTAGCGGGCATGCCAAAAGAATATCACGACCTACAAGAGGCCTTCAGCAAGGACGGGGCTTGCTCATTACCTCCTAATCGACCGTACGACTGTGCCATTGACCTACTCCCAGGTTCCACGCTCCCTTCCCAGCGACTATACAACCTCTCGAAGCCGGAGAAAGACACCATGGAGGAATATATTAATGAGTCGCTGGCTGCAGGTCTCATTCAGCCCTCATCTTCCCCGGTAGGCGCTGGGTTCTTCTTCGTCAAAAAGAAAGACAAGATCCTGAGACCTTGCATCGATTACACGGGCCTTAACCATATCACCATATAAAACAAGTACCCTATCCCTCTATTTGATTCAGCCTTCACACCTCTCCACGATGCTACCGTTTTTTTCCAAGCTGGACCTGAGAAACGCCTACCACTTAGTCCGAATTCGGGAGGGGGGGGGGGGGGGGGGGGACAGTGGAAGATGGCCTTCAACACGCCCCTGGGCACTTCGAATATTTGGTCATGCCATTCTGACTAACCAATGCCCCGGCAAATTTCCAAGCTCTGGTCAACAATGTGCTTTGGGACATGCTGAACCGCTTTGTATTCGTGTACCTTGATGACATCCTGATCTTCTCTAGAGACCAAGATGAGCATCTCCGCCATGTGAGAATGGTACTAAAGAGGCTCCTCGAGAACAGATTGTTCGTTAAAGCAGAAAAATGCGAGTTTCATGTCCCCTCAGTCTCCTTCTTGGGGCTTATCATGGAGAAGGGTCAGATAAGACCCGATCCGCCGAAGGTGAAGGCAGTGGCGGCCGACTCCAGGGACGCAGAAACAGCTGCAGTGGTTCCTGGGGTTTGCAAACGTCTATCGCCGGTTTGTGCGGGACTACAGCTGAGTAGTAGCTCCCACAGACCAGAAGCTACACCCAAGCACTTTCTTCTCCCGTCGCTTGTCCCCGGCAGAACAGAATTATGATGTTGGGAATCGTGAGCTGCTGGTGGTGGTCTCGGCACTCCAGGAGTGGAGGCACCTGCTGGAAGGGGCAGCCCACCCCTTCGTGGTCTGGACCGCCCATAAAAACCTATCCGACCTCCGTACAGTCAAGAGATTGAACTCCCGTCAGCCACTATGGTCACTCTAATTGGGAAGGTTCAACTTCACACTAACATACTGACCCATCAGGGGGAACCAGAGCCCGTCGGGTGCCCCCAAGGTCAACTATATGTTCCCCCGCTGGCCAGAACCCCAGCACTCCAGTGGGCTCACTCCTCAAAATTAGTCTGCCACCCCGGAGCCTACTGAACTCTCTTCCTGCTACAACAATGCTTCTGCTGGCCAACCATGGCAGCTGACACCAGGGAGTTTGTGGGAGCTTGTGCCATCTGTGCCCGGAGCAAGTCCTCCCATCATGCACCCATGGGTCACCTCCAACTCTTACCTGTTCCCCATCGTCCCTGGTCGCACATTGCGGTGGACTTTGTCACAGGTTTACCCCCATCCGAGGGCAACAATCCTGATGATAGTGGACCGGTTCTCCAAGGCAGTTCACTTCGTCGCCCTACCCAAACTCCTCTTGTCGATGGAAACAGCTGGTCTCCTGGTCCAACATGTCTTTCGCCTCCATGGCATCCCCCAGGACTTTGTTTCAGACCAGGGCCCCCAGTTTGCATCCAAAGTTTGGAAGGCATTCTGCGACACCTTGGGAGTCTCCTGCAGCTTGACCTCTGGCTACCATCCTCAGTCGAACGGGCAGGTGGATTGAGTGAATCAAAGCCTAAGTTTCTCCCTGCACTGCGTCGCCTCCTGCCTCCCAGCCTCCTTGGCCACACACCTCCCATGGATCGAATACGCACACAACTCTCTGATCTGTGCCGCCACCTGGATGTCCCCCTTCATGGTGATTAATGGTTTCCAGCCTCCCCTGTTTCCCAGCCAGGAGGTCGAAGTGGCCATTCCATCTGTCCAGGCACAGTTTCGCAGAGCATGCTGGGTCTGGAAATGAGCACGTGCTGCCCTGGAACGAACAGTGGCCCGAAACCGGAGGATTGCCGATCATCACCGAACCCCGGCAACTCCCTACACGGTCGGGCAATAAGTGTGGCTCTCCTCCTGGGGCCTGCCTATGCAAGTTGACTCCAAGAAACTGTCTCCCAGATACATTGGGCCCTATGTCATAGAAAAAATTATAAACCCCAGCGCCGCCCGACTAAGACTCCCACTCTCACTCAAGGTACACCCAGTATTCCATGTTTCCCTGATTAAGCCCATGGTAGAAAGTCCCCTCCACCCCCTCCATGACTCCCACACCCTCCTACCCGACTGATTGAGGACATCCCGCATACACAGTCAACCGTATCCTCGATGTACGCAGACGGGGTCGAGGTTTTCAGTACCTAGTGGACTGGGAAGGGTATGGTATGGACCCAAAGAATGCTCATGGATTCCCCGCTCCCTAATCCTAGACCCGGACTTATTAGACGAGTTTTATCGTCAGTTCCCGTCAAGCCTGCTCGGGCGCCAGGTGGCGCCCCTTGGGGGGGGTACTGTTATGGTATGTGCTGGCTGGCAGCATTAATTCTTTCTTCAGTCATTGCAGGCGCTGGTGAGGGGCGTGGCTGTTGCCGGTAGGCGAGTTCCAGAAGAGCGCACCTGGTCCCACTCTGCAATCAGCAAACAGACAGCTATAAATGGGAGCGGCATGCTTCACTCCGATGTCAGAAGATTGTCTTCCCAGTGATTCCATTCCTCTGCTTTCTCTCTGACCCCTGGTATCTTGCTTCATGCTCAACCAGTTCCATTGATGATTCATTATTCCCTTGATTTAGAGTTCCAAGTGCAAAATAAAATCACTGAATCTTCTTATGGTCTCCTGCATCTCTGGGTCCGACGCATACACTCCAGGCATAACATTTATTTCTAAACGCGTTTCCTCTATTTTCTCTAAACCTTATTAAGATCCCTGCTTATGGCCCGGAAAATACGGTGTCTGTTTTTGTTTGATCATAATCTATAAATAACTGTATGGCTAACGTTAACGAACTGTAGTCTATTTGTAAGGGCTGCAATGCAAATTCACAATTTAAAAGTGACACATTGACACATTGAAGTGACACATTAAATCTAAAACCTTGCGATTAATTTTAATGATAATTCTGATTTGAAATAGATTATATATATATATATATATATATATATATATATATATATATATATATATATATATATATATATATATATATATATATTATTTTAGAAAAATTTTTAGCTGTTTTTTCCATGTGTTTATCCATGGGATTAAGCTCCTCACTGTAGACACTAGGTGCAAAGGGTAGTAAAGGTGCTTTTATGCTTTTATACAAGGGTTTGAGGGTAAGTTGTTTTTTTAAAAATATCAAAACCCCTGTATGAGACAAGTGTAGAATCCCAAATTCCGTATTCGACATGATAAGCACATAAAAATTGGCGTGGGTGGGCGCTTATTAAACTGTTACCAGCGAAGTGGAACGGTAAGTGCTTATTACTATCAAGGTGGAAAACATGAATAAACATAACAATAAAAGAGTTTTACTTGTGTTTGTGTTATTCATTTTGTGGTATCAACCAAACTACTTAAATGAAAGCTGAAAATAAACAGAAAACAGCAAAAATAATAAAAAAAGACCCCTTACTTTTCCCTCCCGGTGGTATTCCTTTAAACATTTTCCCGGAATTAAATTGAGCCAATCAACACAAATGTCAACTTTAGCACATGGCACGTTGAACCAGTCAACGCAAACATAAACAAAAGCACATGGCCAGGAGCGTTCTTAAATTTATTAAGTTAGTAAGCAGGAGAATCGGGTGAAAAATCCTCACACATGGGCGGTTATTAGACACGAGAAAAAACAAACAGACAAACAAACAAACAAAAAAAACATGGGGGGGGGGGGATTGGAGCAGGGTGCTTATTACGTCAAATACGGTAATAGTATAAACATACTGTATTATTCATTCATTCATTTTCTGAACTGTGTAATCCTATTTTGTGTTGTGGGGAAGCTGGCACTCATCTCAGCCAACTATGGGTGAGGGCAGAGTACACCCTGGATAGCTCACCAGGCCACCACAGGGCAGAAGCACGCTAACGGCTATGGAGCTACTCTTAATAAAAATGATACTGTATGAATGGCAGCTATTTCCTTTCAAGTATCTGGAGGTGACCATGAAACCTGATGTGTATGTGAAATGCAGTTTCTAAGTGAGATAATTGATAGTAATGTTTAACTTGGGTTTAGACTGGTGCCTTGATGTCCATGATCTCCAAGATTTGAGAGCGCCTTGATGAGCATGAGGTGGCTGTGGGATCTAATTGTGACGATCTTTTGGGAACTTGGTGGATTTGGAATGATCTTGAGGGAACATGGTTGAATCGTGATGATCTCAGGGGAACGTAGTGGATTTGTAATGATTTTGATGGAACTTGGTGGAATGGTGCTGATCTCAGGAAATTGGATGGGATCGTGATGATCTTGAGGGAACTTTGTGGCAAATTTGTGATAATCTTGAAGGAACAGAATGGATTTGTAACAATCTTGAGGGAACCTTGTGGAATTGTGATGGTCTTAAGGGAACTTGGCAGATTTGTGATGATCTTGAGAGAACTTGGTGGATCCGTGATGATCTCTTTGAAACTTGAAGGAATCGTGATGATCCTCAGGAAACTTGGTAGAATCGCGATGATCTGCAGAAAACTTGATGGAATCATGATTCCATGGTTTACACTGGGGGACCATGTCTACAATCCCCACAAATAAAAGCACGTAGCTTCATGATATATGAGCATGCTTGAAACACGATCGGGAAATAAAAAGGAAACAGCTTGCATCCAGGACATCAAACTTGAAGGACTCATGTTGCCAAGTTCTTCGAGATTCCATACAATGGCATGTAAAAAAAATGCCACAATTATAACAATTTATTATGGTTTGACTACAATTATGATAGAATGTGGGAATCGTAGTGGAGCTTAACAGACCTTCCATGTAATGGAGCGTAACAGACATTGACGCCTCATTGTTTGGGATCTTGATGAACTTGGAAACATGATTCCTTCAAGTTTCATCTCTTGGTTGCATCCTGCTTCCTTTTTATACCTCGACCATGGTCGAAGCGTACACATAAATCATGGAGCTCTGTACTTTTTTAATCATGGAGATCTGGGCCCCAGTGTAAACCCAGGTTTATGTGGATTCATAACATTGAAATTGTGCCCACGGAGTCGATTCTGAAACAGAGAATGCAGGGTGTATTTTACTCTTTGCTTGATAAACAATATTAGCTTAAAATATCATTAGTTTATATATTACTTACATATGTATGCAAATATTTGGTGTGTGTAGGGTCTGGAGTCAAGATATTAGACATGTCTGAGCACACACACACACACACACACACACACACACACACACACACACACACATCCCTCCCTTATTCCAACTGATTTGCTTATACAGATTTGAATAATAATATTATTTGAGTTTAAACGGACCAAAATTTAAACATTTTAATCTGCTGCTACACTGAATGTGTTTGCCCCCCAGCCATCCAACCCCCTCCTGCTCCCTCTTTCCTCTACCACAAACTTTTTTTTTTTTTTTTTTTTTTTTGTGGCGCTCTGAGGAAAGAAAAGATCAGGTTTTTACCGAAGACAGGCTTTTACAGATCCTAATGCAAATTTTTCCTCATCAGCATCAGCCCGTTTGTCCAAATGCATCCTCTTAGGCCATGTGTGTGTGTGTGTGTGTGTGTGTGTGTGTGTGTGTGTGTGTCCTCAGTGTACAGAGTGCTGGACATTCCAGAGCAAGCAAAAAGTATATGTCAGAACACATTAGCTCGACAAGGCATGAAACATCAATGCACTTGCAACAGAAAGAGAGAGAGAGAGAGAGAGAGAGAGAGAGAGAGAGAGAGAGAGAGAGAGAGAGAGAAGGACAGAGATATGGCAACAAAGACATGAAAACAGGCAGAAAGAGAGACAGACAGACTGACAGACAGTTGGAAAGTGCGAGAGCAAAAGAGACAGACAGGAAGAGAGAGACAAACAGATGGAGATAGAGACAGACAAACAGATGAAAAGAGCAAGATCAAGAGAGAGATTGAAGGAGAGAGACAGACAGATGGCGAGAGAAACAGACAAACAGACAGACAGATGGAAAGAGTGAGAGCAAAGAGAGAGAGATGGAAAGAGAGAGACAGACAAGCAGACAGACAGATGGAAAGAGAGACATACAGACAAACAGACAGACAGGTGGCGAGAGAGCGAAAGAGAGTCAGAGTGAGACAGAAATGACCACCAGAATTACTGCAAATCTGTTTTGACCAAAAACAGGATAAAACCTCCAGATTAAAAAAAAAAAGTGTAGATTCATGTTGAGTAGAAAACAACGACTCGATTTGAAAACGCAATTTAAATAAATCATGCTGTACAGTTGCCTACTTCTTAACACATCCACCTTACAGCAACAACACCCTGGGTTTGATTCTTGGTCTCAGGGTGTTTCTGTGTGGTGTTTTTGTTCTCCTCATGCTTCTGTGGGTTTCCTCTGTGTAGTCTGGTTTCCTTCCACAATCCTAAAACATGCACAGTAGACTGATTGGCTTTTTCAAATCATCCCTAGGTGTGAATGTGAGTGTGATTGTGTGATACCCTGCGATGGTCGAGCAAGTTGTTGAGGGTGTACCCTGACGTCACCCAGAGCTGGCTGAGATGGGCGCTAGGCTCCCTGCGGCCCTATCTGGGATTCAGCAGTTTAGAGAATGAATGAATGAATGACATGGTTTACACACATTGGGCCGAATGTTATTAAAAAAAAAAAATTCAAGGAATTAATTTTCAAGTCGTGTTTAAAAGTGTACAATATGACAAGAAATACTGTTTCTGACTTTCAATCAGTGAAATACAATCATGTTAATATACTGTAAATTAATACATGTAAGAATACAAACATTCTTAAAATGTCAACTACTACATTTTCAATGTAATAACTAAATAAAAGTCATTTAAATCATTTTGCTGGAAACGATGCAATAATTTTAATAAACTATAACAAGAAGACCACAGACTTTCTTAAATGTAAATGTATATGCAAAAGAATTAGTGAATGTAGTGAATGGAAATCTGAGAAGATGGTTGGGGAACCACCATGCCTGACTGCCATCGCGCTCTACAGCAAGCCTGCAGTACTTCAACTGCCAGTCTCTTTAGTAGTTGAGGAATTTAAAGTTTCCAAGTGCTGACTGGTGATGACACTCCAAGATTCACAAGACAGAATCATCAGCAGTGTCGGAATCCAAATAAGGACAAGGCGCAATTGGTCAGCATCAGCAGAAGTAACAATAGCAGAAGAGATGTTCAAACTCAGAGACATAATTGGCAACACCTGTACTGGAAGACGAGGCCTCAGAACCAGTCATTGCGGTTAATGGACAAAGGCAACAGGCAAAGGGAAAGAGTGATATGGTGCAAAGGGAAGTCTGCAAAGTACAGGAAACAACTAGACAGGCAAAGGCTGTAGAGATGGGCCAACAAGGAGCATGGACAAATTGGTAGAGGCAACAATGGAAAGCCAGTGGGTCTGAAATATGGAGATTAGCGCTATATTAGAGATTAGAATTTGCTTCATGCTGAGAGCTGTTTATGACTTTTTACCATCACCAGCATATTTGACTAGATGGGGATTGACAGAAGATCAAGAGTGCAAGTTGTGTGGAATAAAAGGAAGATTGCAGCACATAGCTGGCTGTAAGCAGGAGCTATCATTGGACAGATACAGAGGCATGATACAATTCTAGTGGAGTTAGCTAACATTTTAGAAACTGAGCAAAAGAAAAAGAGAACAACCCAGAAAGGAAAACAGTACAGTGGTTCTGTAAGATCTGGAGAGAATACAAGAGTACTGTTACAGAGAGAAATCCTTCCATCTTCAGTAAAGTGTCATGCTGGGTGACACGAATAGACATTAGAAAGAAGCCTAGTGTTTCTAGACATCGAGCAGACAACATTAAGACCAGACCTTGTGATATGGGCTGAAACAGCGCATACCATTATTATCATGGAACCATTGGAAGAGACGTGTGAGGAAACACACGAGAGAAAGATGTGCAAATATGCAGAGCTCGTTCAGACTTGTAGGCAAAGAGGATGGACCACAGTGCTATATGCTCTCGAGGTGGGATGCAGGGGATACAAAGCAAGATCAGTGGGTGGATTCCTAAATGCCACTGGTGTAGTAAGGAGGCCACGACAGAAAGCCATTAGATTACTCAGTGAGGCTGCTGAGAGAGCATTGTGCTGGTTGTGGTATCGAAGTAATGACCGGAGCTGGAAGCCGACATCTGACGAGCGGTGACGCGGCCACCACTGCGGATCTACCAGTTGGAGGATGTTGTGGCACGAGGATCGAAACACTCGAGGAAAGTTGGAGGCACCTGAAGACGTCAAGATTAAGGCTGACAGCAGAAGTCATAGTAGTCAGTTTACATAATAGAGCAGCGCACTCTCAGCTGTATTCACTAATTTAAATATAAATGTAAATGGATATGTAAACACTTTCTTTTCCTTTGGCTTCAGGTCGACACCTGTACTGGTTGCGGAGCCACTAGGCGTAGTGATGGTAATGCTAACGCTAGTGCTTGTGGCAGTTGTTCTGACTGCATTTCCGTTGAAATAGTCCGTTATCAGACCACCCTCATGCTCCCTGGTACTTAAAAGTCTTTGCATGTTTTTTGAGGGGGTGACATTTGATTTTATGTGCGACTTTAATGCTCCTCCCACAGCACACCAACTGCCACGTTTTTTTGTCGCATGCCTTGCAAAACGCATGATGCCAACGTCTTTCCAATCACTGTAGTCTTTGTTCTCCTGCCAGTCTCCTTTAAATATACACTGACCACCCGGCATTGTGGCTGTTGGTACAATACAGTCCCTTTAAGCTTTTTTATAAATATTTAATCACTCGTAATGAGCACAAAGGTCACCTGTGATGCCGTTACCAAACTGCCGAAAATGGGATAAAACAGATCAAGAAGCTTCTATAATTTTGTGTCGTAAATTGAATAAAAATCTAGTTTAGTATTAATGTCAGGAGTCAGGATTTTTTAATAGCCATTTGCGTTTTTTACACACATAGGAATTCTTGTGCGGTTGTTCAAGGAGTCAAGTTACAAACAGAAAAGGATAATAATAGTAATAATAATAATAATAATAATAATAATAATAATAATAATAATACAATAAATGAATCAGTAGATAACCACAATAACGAAGTTGCACTAAATTATATTATATTATACTCTATTATAATTATATTTGTAATTCTATTTATATTACACTATGCCCATTGTTTTCTTGAATGCAGCCATGAGGTGGGGGGGCACTAACCAGTGTCTCTCCCCCCCTCATGCCGGTCCCAAGCCCGGAGAAATGCAGAGGGTTGTGTCAGGAAGGGCATCCGACGTAAAACCAATGCCAATTATTGATGATGCAAATCAAAAGTATTACCTCCATACCGGATCGGTCGAGGCCCGGGTTAACAACGACCGCCATCAGTGCTGTCAATCAACAGGGTGCTGATGGAAATTGGACTACTGTTGGTCGAAGACGTCGAAGAAGGAGAGGTGGGAGGCGTGTCCGTAGGCAGAGAGAGAAGAGGAAAGGCATGAGTCTAGGACTGAGAGTGGGGACTTTGAATGTTGGAACTATGCACAGAAAAGGTAGAGAGCTGGTTGACATGATGCAGAGGAGGAAGGTGGACATACTGTGTGTTCAGGAGACCAGGTGGAAAGGTAGCAAAGCTAAAAGCTTAGGAGCAGGGTTTAAGCTATTTTATCACGGTGTGGATGGGAAGAGAAATGGAGTCGGAGTCATCTTGAAGGAGGAGTTTGTCAGGAATGTTCTAAAAGTGAAAAGAGTGTCAGACAGAGTGATGAATCTCAAGTTAGAAATTGAAGGTGTAATGCTCAATGTTGTTAGTGCTTATGCCCCACAGGCAGGATGTGAGCTAGAAGAGAAGGAGAGATTCTGGAGTGACTTAGATGAAGTGATGCAGAGTACCACCAGAGGTGAAAGAGTGGTCATTGGTGCAGACTTCAATGGACATGTTGGTGCAGGCAACAGAGGGGACGAGGAAGTGATGGGCAGGTTTGGTATCCAGGACAGGAACGCAGAAGGACAGATGTTGATAGATTTTGCAAAAAGGATGGAAATGGCTGTGGTGAATACTTTCTTCCAGAAGAAACAGGAGCATAGGGTGACTTATAAAAGCGGAGGTAGGCGCACACAGGTAGACTACATCTTGTGTAGGCGAGCTGGTGTGCAGGATGACTCTGATGGTGAGAAAGGTGAAAAAGGCAAAGGCAGAGCAGAAGACAAAGTGGTGGAAGCTGAAAAAGGAAGAGTGTCGTGTTGTCTTCAAGGAGGAGTTGAAACAGGCTTTGGGTGGCCAGGAAGTGCTTCCAAATGACTGGACAACCACAGCAAATGTGATCAGGGACACAGGTAGGAGAGTACTTGGTGTGTCCTCTGGAAGGAAAGTAGATAAGGAGACTTGGTGGTGGAATGAGGAAGTGCAGGAGTGTGTACAAAGGAAAAGGTTAGCCAAGAAGAAGTGGGACATTGAGAGGACCGAAGAGAGTAAATAGGAGTACAGGGAGACACAGCGTAAGGCGAAAGTAGCAGTGGCTAAGGCCAAACAGAGGGCGTATGATGACTTGTATGATAGGTTGGATAGTAAAGAGGGAGAAAATGATCTATACAGGTTGGCACAGCAGAGAAATAGAGATGGGAAGGACGTGCAGCAAGTTAGATTGATAAAGGACAGAGAGGGAACTGTATTGACTAATGACAGAAGTGTGCTGGGAAGATGGAAAGAGTACTTTGAATAGCTGATGAATGAGGAAAATGAGAGAGAAAAAAGAGTAGAAGAGGTGACCATTGAGGAGCAGGATGTAGCAAAGATCAGTAAGGGTGAAGTGAGAAGGGCATTGAAGAGGATGAAGAATGGAAAGGCAGTTGGTCCTGATGATATACCTGTGGAGGTATGGAAGTGTCTAGGAGAGGTAGCAGTAGATTTTCTGACAAGAACATTCAACAAGGTACTAGAGAGTGAGCAGATGCCGGAGGAGTGGAGGAGAAGTGTGCTGGTGCCCATTTTTAAGAACAAGGGAGACGTGCAGAGTTGCAGCAACTACAGAGGGATAAAGTTGATGAGCCATACGATGAAGTTATGGGAAAGAATATTGGAAGCTAGACTAAGGGCAGAGGTCAGCATTTGTGAACAACAGTTTGGTTTCATGCCAAGAAAGAGCACCACAGATGCAATGTTTGCCTTGAGGATGTTAATAGAGAAGTACAGAGAAGGTCAGAGGGAGCTACATTGTGCCTTTGTGGATCTGGAAAAAGCATATGACAGGGTGCCAAGAGAAGAACTGTGGTATTGCATGAGGAAGTCTGGAGTGGCAGAGAAGTATGTTAGAGTGGTGCAGGACATGTATGAGAGATGTAAGACAGTGGTGAGGTGTGCTGTCGGTGTGACCGACGAATTCAAGGTGGAGGTGGGACTGCTCTGAGCCCCTTCTTGTTTGCTATGGTGATGGACAGGCTGACAGACGAGGTGAGACAAGAATCTCCATGGACTATGATGTTTGCAGATGACATCGTGATTTGTAGTGAGAGCAGAGAACAAGTGCAGAAAAATCTAGAGAGGTGGAGGTATGCCCTGGAAAGGAGAGGAATGAAGGTTAGCCTCAGAAAATCAGAATACATGTGTGTGAATGAGAAGGACCCAGGAGGAACGGTGATGTTACAGGGAGCAGAGATAACGAAGGTGGAGGATTTTAAGTACTTAGGCTCAACAATCCAGAGCAATGGAGAGTGTGGAAAAGAGGTGAAGAAGCGTGTGCAGGCAGGCTGGAATGGTTGGAGAAAAGTATACGGTGTGATGTGCGATAGGAGAGTGTCAGCAAGAATGAAAGGAAAAGTGTACAAGACGGTGGTGAGGCCAGCGATGTTGTATGGATTAGAAACAGTGGCACTGAGGAAAAGGCAGGAGGCAGAGCTGGAGGTAGCGGAGATGAAAATGTTGAGGTTCTCCCTGGGAGTAACGAGGATGGATAGGATCAGAAATGAGTATATCAGAGGGACAGCCCACGTAAGATGTTTTGGAGACAAAGTCAGAGAGGCTAGATTGAGATGGTTTGGACATGTACAGAGGAGGGATAGTGAGTATATTGGCAGTAGGATGCTGAGGTTGGAACTACCAGGCAGAAGGCCTCGAGGAAGACCGAAGAAGAGATTTATGGATGTGGTGAAGGAAGACATGAAGGTCGTTGGAGTCAGAAAAGAAGATGCGGAGGACAGGGTGAGGTGGAGGCGGATGATTTGCTGTGGCGACCCCTGAAGGGAGCAGCCGAAAGTAAAAGAAGAAGAAGAGCCCATTGTTTTCTTGGGAAAAAAATGAACAGTTTTCTGGGTAAACAAAATGGCCGCAACATCAAAGTTAGATGTTCTCCATTCTCAGAGCACGATTCAGAGATAATCTACAGTCAGTACACCAGGTTTATTTAACGAGAATCCGCTGTTCTTCTGCCGTAGTTCTTGTTGCTAGCCGTTGCGCTCTGGTCCTCTCTGAAGGCCATGTAGCCGGCTGGTGTAGTCGCCACACAGTCTCTAGTGTGTAGTCTCTTGTGTGTAGTACTCTAGTCTAGTACTACAGTGGTGTAGTCTCTGAAACACAGCATGGAGCAGTCCTGTAGATCCCTCTACGCTGCAATCCGAGCATGAAGCTGGTCTATCTTGTTTCGCAGAGACAGAACATTTTCAAGCCGTATGACCGGAAGTGTTAACCTTCCATTGCTAACCAAGCGCCAGAGTCTTCGTTCAGCCCCTCCTGACCTGCTGCGTCTCCGCCTGGGTTTATTGTTATCTGGGGTGCGGCTAGCATTTGAGCTACCATCGCATATTTGCTCAGGATAGGAGATGAGCATGCTCAGTTCTAAATGTCCAAGGACTGTGGTCTCACAGATGTAATAGGGTCGCACGGTCATAGATGAGCATCGTGCAAAAAAGCAAATGAACAAAAACAACATTTAAAACAAACAAAGAAACAATTTGACTTTGAGAACTCCGCGACATCGCCCTCTAGGAAGCGCTATCTTGACCATTCACTGTTAAATGTTAATGTTCGACACTGTGAGAGTTTTATAACATAAAAATACTTATAGTTGCAAAGGGGGAATCAATGTTGTAAAATTAACTACTGTATACTCGTATATGGTGTTTGTAAACATAGAAGAGATAAACAACAACAACAGCGGAACTTCCTGTAAGATGTGCTGGTAGAAGACGCTCAACAAACATACATTTTCTATGACTTTATTATAGAAAAGATTCAAAAGTCAGAGGTTTCTAATAAAACTTTATACATTTATTGCACAGACAGCCAGAAAAAAATAAATAAATAGAAATCAAGCACTATTCAAGAACAGAGAATGAAAAAAAAAAGTTTTTTAAGGGGCGGCCTGGCAATTCCAGGGCCTTTGAAAACAATTTATTTTTTCAAGTATTTTTCAAGGCATTCAAGCATCAGCACGAACCATGGAATGATGAATATAAATCCAAAACGTAAAGTTCAGAATTTTTTTCTCTCTCTCTCTCTCTCTCTCTCTCTCTCTCTCTATATATATATATATATATATATATATATATATATATATATATATATATATATATATATATATATATATATATAGGAATAATAAAGTTAGTTGAACTAACCTACCTGGGCCAGCCTAATGCTCCCATGGTGGCCCAGTCTCCCCAAAGGCAGACACGGACTGATAGGGATTCTGGTCCTCGTTAGCCACCGACCAGGCCGGGTTACTTCTATGAGCATGGGTTTCGGCGACTTCCGGTGGTACCCCCGGCCTGGCGCCGCCAGCAGCTATTGCCACCAGACCAATCCCTCTTCTTCTGATGGATTTTCAGTCCTCTGCCTTTCTTAGAACTTCTTGCATACAACACACTGTTCATTGGTTGCCTTCTGTAACAAAGTTCCCAGATCCACCCGGCTGCCATCATCTACTGTGGTATTGCTCCTGAATGACAGCTGCCGCCGACTTATCCAATTTGCGTTGTGGGTCTGGAATCCTCTTGAAGCAGCCCGCAGTTGTTGTAGCAAAAAATTCAAGGTTATGTAAACCATAAATAAAAGCAGACGAAAGGGGCACGTGGAACTTGGTTGCACTGTGACCCATGTATCCTAGCAACCATTTACTGAAAATGGTTGAAGTATTTACAGATTATGGATGGAAATTTTGAGAGCGTGACCTATAGCTTGCGAATTGTATGATGTCGATTTTAGACTTTTGTAGTGTTCTTGCTCACTAGTGAGCTCATTTTATTAGCTCACAAACTTCACTGGTAGAACAGTGAGATAATTAGCAGAGAGAAAACCCGAGTCTAGGCTCAATTATCTGTTGTATCTGCCAAAGCCAGGACCCGGTCTGCTATTGGCTCAGACAGTGTGTCAGGATATGTTTTTATTTCCCTCACACACGATAAAAGAGAAATTATTCCTGTACTGTCTAGTTCAATAAATCATTCACATTTATTCAAAAATGTCTTTAAAATTCCATCTTCAGTGCCAATACTTCTGCCGTGTGCTGAAGTGTGTGATGGTGATGTGAGTGATGTACGAGTGAGAAAGTCGCGGAATGAGAAGAGAAAGTGAATTAGTGCGTCACTGTCACGCACTCGCCATGAAATCCACACGCACGTCACATATGAGGTCAGACAGGTGGAAAAAGTGATTGTTCTCTCTCTCGTTCTCTCGCTCTCTCTCTCTCTCTCTCTCGCTCTCTCTCTCTCTCTCTCTCTCTCTCACACACACACACACATAGACACACACACCCACACAGACACTCGGCTTACTCTTGCTTTCTCTTCAGGCTATTGCTACTCTAACGAGAACCTCATTAAATCAATTGTGTGTGTGTGTGTGTGTGTGTGTGTGTGTGTGTGTGTGTGTGTGTGTGTGTGTGTGTGTGTGTGTGTATGTTTGTGTGTGTGTGTGTTTGTGTGTATTTCTAAGCTAAATTATTCATATTATGATTATTTTAATTATCAATATAACATTAAAATAGATATTTAAATTATTTCATTTAAAATTGAAATAGCAAATTTAGGATTTTTTGTGTTTATTTGCTTATACTGTTTGTTTATTTTAGTTAAATATTGTGTATAGTAGTAAATACAAACGTATAAAAGTTTATAAATCCAATGAGAAAAACTACTAAAATCTAAAAATGTAAAACTGAATCCTGTCTTTGATCATTTTCTATAACGATGTGCTCCAGTTTTTGTTTATTAATTTATTTTTTTTTCTGTAATAATGAATTATCATTAATTATTTTAGTTTTCATTAAATTAATTTAGCATAACGGGGCAGTGGTGGTCTAGTGGTATAGAGCGCTGGATCGCTGATCCAAAGGTTGGGGGTTCGAGTCCCACTCTCCACAAGGTTGTCACTGTCCCCCCCAGTGCAGCTAACTGGGTTATAAAAGGCGGGCCATGTCTGTCACTGTCTATGGTGAGAGGTTCATGTAAAAGAACCATTGCTGACTTTCGACAAGAGTAGCTGCAAAGTCGTCAGCGTGTTTCCGCCCTGTGATGGCCTGGTAAATTGTCTAGGGTGTACTCTGCCCTCGCCCGAAGTTGGCTGGGATGGGCGCCAGCCTCCACGCGACCCTAATTAGATTAAGCGGTTACAGAAAATGAACTGAACTGAACTAATCCAGTATAGAAAAGCAATAATAAAATAAATGAAAAATAAAAATGAAAGCCAAATGTAAAGAAATGTAAAAGTAAAAACATGAAAATGCAAAGAAGGTTTTAAAAAGTTTAATAAAAACAAAAAGAAAGAGCCATAATGACTCGGTGCTTAAGGCTCTGGGTTACTGATTAAAATGTTGTGGGTTCAAATACCAGTGTCACTTTTGGGCCCTTGAGTAAGACCCTTAACCCACAACTGCTCAGTTGTATAAATGAGGTAAACACTGTAAGTCGTTCTGGATAACGATGTCTGCCAAACACCATGAATGTATCGCAGCGTAATTTAACAAACAGCACCAAAGACATGTACAAAGAAAAAAAAAATAAAGAGAGAAGGGGAGGGGGAGAGAGAGAGAGAGAGAGAGAGAGAGAGAGAGAGAGAGAGAGAGAGAGAAAGCATGGGATCCATAGCTAGATAGATAGATAGATAGATAGATAGATAGATAGAGAATGAGAGACAGTGTGGGGGGGATCCATCTCACAGCAAGAAGGTATTGGGTTCGATTCCCAGCTAGGGCATTTCTGTGTGAACTTTGCATGTTCTTCCCGTGCTTGTGTGGGTTTCCTCCGGGTTCTCCGGTTTCCTCCCACATGTCCTAAAACATGTCCAGTAGGTTAATTGGCTGTTTCAGATCACCCCTAGGTGTGAGCGTAAGTGTGAATGGTTGTGTGTATGTTGGCCCTGCGATGGCCTGGTAAGCTGTCCAGGGGTACTCTTCCCTCGCCCAGAGTTGGCTGAGATGGGCACCAACCTCCCTGTAATCCTAATTAGGATTAAGTTGTTTAGAAAAATAAATGAATGAATAAATGAATGAGATTGAGAGGGTGTGAGAGAGAGAGAGAGAGAGAGAGAGAGAGAGAGAGAGAGAGAGAGAGAGAGAGAGAGAGATTACAGCACTTGTCCCAGATTGTTCCAGTGAGGAGAGATTAAATGTCTCTTTAGATAAAACTGAAGCAGGGCACGCTGAGTGCTGAGTTCTGAATTCTGATTGGTCAGGAGCTCTTCAGTCGTTCTCAGTTAGCAGTGTTTGTACTCCACGCCTGTGTAAGGTTTCCGTAATAACAGCTCATTCACAAGGACCTAAAATATTTGGTCTTAATCCCTGATTAAGTGAAGTTTGTATTCAAGGACATGATGATGATGATGATGATGATGATGATGGTGGTGGTGGTGGTGTAACAGTTTTGGAAGGAGTCTTGAGTGTCAGTGCCTTGCAGTAGTTGGGGGGGGGGGTCTGGGGGGGGGTGGGTTGCTGTAGGAACAAGGTAAAGCCTAATGAAATGCTGTGATGGGAAATGAATCAACACTTTTTAACCACGCACTCAACTCCAAATTTCAGCTCATCATCCTCATCCTCATCACCCTCATCATGATTATCATCATCATCATCATTGTGATGAAGGTCAAGGTTTCCATGGAAACTCTCAGAAGCACGTGCAGTGATGAGGATATGAATAATCTATCACATCCAACTGTTTTCCACACACCTCATGCTGCGGGTGCATGTGTTCCTGTGTGTGTGTGTGTGTGTGTGTGTGTGTGTGTGTGTGTGTGTGTGTGTGAAAAATTTCCATACAAACATTGTACAACCAGCTCTTCCTATTTTGTGTCATCATGGAGATATATTGACCTCTATTATATATCTTTCCTTTTTTCATTAGATGTTTGAAGCCACCGTCTGAGTGTGTGTGTGTTCATCAGAGAGAGAGAGAGAGAGAGAGAGAGAGAGAGAGAGAGAGAGAGAGAGAGAGAGAGAATAATAATAATAAATGATCTGACGGCTCACTGCATGTGTGGGCATGTAATTGATGTGTATTTATTCTGTAAAGCTATTAAACTTTTTTATTTTACAGATCAATTATTTTTAAAAACCCGCATAATTATCTAATGGTTTTTAATTAGTTTCAAATTGTAGTGCATTATTAACACACACACACACACACACACACACACACACACACACACACACACACACACACTCACTTTCAGTCTGCCATTCTTTATGAGAACGCTACCATCTGGATCACAACATTTTGAGTGCACACACACACACACACACACACACACACACACACACACACACACACACACACACACACACACACACACACACACACAACTCTGGCATGTTGCGTTCACATCTGGAGATCAGCTTGATTGGTAAAGGAATTTGATTCTTAAATACACATTCCTGATATGGACCAGTAGGTAATTTTACACAAGTGGAACTGTTGTCAGTGCATGTGTGTGTGTGTGTGTGTGTGTGTGTGTGTGTGTGTGTGTGTGTGTGTGTGTGTGTGTGTGAGTGTGTGTACGTGCGTGTGTGTGTGCGTGAGTGCATGTGTGTGTGTGTGTGGCTAATCACTAGCTTTGTATGTACAATTACTGGAAAGTTCCACCTGCTGCTTTAGGAACCTTAACAGTGGCATTACGTTAGTGCCCTCAGTTGACAACACCCAATGCATTGTTTTGGGTTTTGCTAAAATGTGTGAAAGGTCTGCAGGAGGAGAGTGTGGTGGTGCCGAGGAAAGGGGCAGAGCAGTGTCTCCTCGTGCAGGATCATGTGGGGGTTGGGGTGGGGAGGGGTCTAATGGTGAGAGTAAAACATTTTTTAAATTTCTGAGTTAAAGAAGTACTAAACGATCGATTATACGTCAGAAGTACTGTATGGCTTTAACTATTCGAGGGCGTTTTGAGACATTTTCAAAAAAATAATAATTAAAAATTGTTTTGTTTTTTAACAGAATTGTTGTGTTTCACCAGTTTAATACTGTGGGTTCTTACATTAATGTTTGACAGGTTGTGTACATGCTCAAGAGAATTTTCTGAGATCCATCAATCTAACCTTGCATTTGCTGAACTGTTGAATTCCATTAAAGGCGTGAGGAGGCTGGAGCATATCTTAGGTGGCTTTGGGTAAGGACGGGGTACAGCCCAATAGCTCCCCAGTCTATTGCAGAGCCACAGACATCCAACCATTCACATGCACACCTAGGGGCAATTTAGAACAGCCAATTAGCCTAATGTGCATAACTTTAGACTAGGAAACTGAAGTACCTGGAGGAAACCCACACAAGCACGGGGAGAACATGCAAACTCTATACATAAACACACTCACTGAACCTGGAACGTAAACCCAGGACCTTCTTGCTATGAGGCAAACATGCTCACTCTGATTGTACTGCTGAGCATTCAAACAAATAAAATCATGTTTTCGCATCAAAGGTAGCCAGGTCTTTCATTAGAGGTCTCAAACCGATTCCCTTTCACGAGCATAACAGCACTTGAGCCAGCAAACCGTACCGATTATCAACTATATTAAGGTCATGAATTCAGAAATGTGCACTTGATGATGGTTCGATGTTTCTTCACTTCTGTATAATCTCCTCTATTGAAAAGGCTCATGCTTGGAAGCTGACCTCGCACTCAGACCCCAGTTTATGTACAATTAGTAGATAAAAGATAAATTGTTATCATTATTTTTTTAAAATATGAATGACATAAACTTTGGTTTTGCTCTTGTCTCCATGTTTTAGAGCTTCTGGGTTCTGCCAAGAGGATCAATGTGAATTTTCAGGACATAGATGGGTAAGTCTGGTAAAAACACACAAAGTATGTATGTATTGGTTCTTGGCTGTAACAACTTTCCAGAGCAGCATTAATTCTTTTTAATGCATTATTTGATCAAAATGATCGGCTCAGTGAGGTGTTCCTTAGCGGTTCCTTAGGTGGCGCCATCCTGAAGAAACCACATCTAAACAGCCGGGAAGTAGTAAAGTTCAATCGTTAATTTTTGTGACCCGCTTAATCCCAATTAGGGTTACGTGGAGTGGCATCCATCTCAGCCAACTCTGGCTGAGGGTGGTGTGTTGAAAAGTTCAAATTATAGTAACCCTGCATTATTCGCAGGGGTTTCATTCCACCTCTACCCGTGGATTCAGAAAATCTGCAAATTATTGGTGCGGTTTTAAAACCCTATGTATGATATTACGTGCGCTAAAATCTGCTTGTTAAACCCATTCTATAGACAGTCTTACTCATTAATACAGTAATAATGCAATAAAATGTAGTAATGATTAAGTAAAAACTTTTAAATTTTGTTCTGTGATAATATTTATGAATAAATAAAGTGCTGAGGCTCCTTACCAGAAGCTAGAGAAGATGCGGAGCGTTTGAGTGGCATCAGAGGGCTTAAATAATCATTAAAAACACACAAAAACAAAATGTGAATTCATAATTGAAGCAATCACGTTGATGACACATGTGAGAAGGAGGAACAAGATGTGTACACATGATCTGCAACCAATCAACAGGAGGGAGGAACAAAAGCTCTCAGCCACTGGCTAAATTTGAATCACGTGCCAGTAACTTCCGGGTTTGTCGCTAGTCCACGTGTATGCGGGGCCGTGAGCGCTGAATGGGCAGCGGCTTACTGTATTATAAAAAGCAGATACCGTAAATTGAATATGTAATAATTTGAATACAGTGATACCTCAGCTCACGAACATAATTGGTTCCCAGAAAGTGTGTGTCAGGCGAAAAGTTCGTCTTCCGAACATTTATTTCCCATAAGAAACCATTAAAATGAGAATAATCCGTTCCCAGGTCCCCATAAAACATAATTTTCTACTAAATAAGCCTTAAAACTACACAAAATATACCTTATTTTATGTATAATAAATGTCTATTGTATTGTAATTAAAGAAATAAACTGTACTGTATAATAAAGTGGTTTTATTTACCTTTGTGATGGTAGTTGATGGCTTGATGGAATGGAGTGGGAGGAGGAGGGAGGGAGGGACTTACTGTTTGGAAGGAGTGTTTGGAAACGCCTACTGTTTGGAAACACCTTTATCCACACACGCACCCTTAATAGCTTCCTTGTTCTTAAGGATGGGAGCAATGGTAGACTTAGCGTACTGGTACTGGGACGCTGAGTCACACAAACGCACACCTCGTTCGTGTTTTTCAATGATCTCCGCCTGTGGTGGGTCTTTTTCGGTCCCATAATAGCAAAAAGTACACTCAATATGGTCCAAAATGTCTAGCAAACACAAACCACTTCCGCACTCAAAGAAAGGGGGTGACGAACTGTGACGCCGTGAGCGTGCGTCAGCTTCTCGTGGCCGCCACCGTGGCGCTGTTCGACCGCGTGGTTTGATTCGTCCGCCGAAAACTAGTTCGTCAGCAGAGACTATATGCTCGCAAATTTAATGTTCTTGAGGCGAAAAGTTCGTGAGCTTAAGCGTTCGTCAGCGGAGATTTTACTGTATTTGAATGGATGCAGTGCTGAGTATGGAACAAACTAAGTAACCAGCTTACAAACAAATAAGCAAACATGCAACCAACTGACCATTAAACAAACAATTACAAATAAGCAACTACAAAACAAACAAAAAGCAAACAAACAACTACTAAACAAACAAACAAAAACAACCAGCCCACACACAAACATCAAAACCAAGCAACCATTCAACAAAAAACAAACAAACAAAAACAACTAACCAGCCATCAATTAAGCAAAAATTACCAATCAACCAACAAGCCACCATTAAACAAGCAAACAAAAACACTAAATAACAACCAGGCAAAAACAATCATAAACAAACATTAACAAACAAACAAGAATAAACAAAGCAGCAGCCACTAAACAGAAAAATAAACAGTCATTAAACAAACAAACAAACAATAGTAAAGAATCAGAATCAACCACTAAACAAAACACAAACACACACACACACACACACACACACACACACACACACACACACACACACACACACACACACACACATTAAATAGACAAGAGAAAACAACTAACAAACTATGAAACTAACAAAAACAAAAACAACCAACTAACCAACAAGCAAACACACAAACAAAAACAACCACCCGAAGAGCCAACTGATCAGAAAACAAACAAACAACAAACAAAAACAACGAACTGGCCACTAAATTTGAATGTTTGTGCATGTACTCTGCGATGAACTGGCAGACCGTACAGGGTGTACCTCTCCTTCACCCAGTGTTGGATATTATTATTATTATTATTATTATTATTATTATTATTATTATTATTATTATCATCATCATCATCATCATCATTATCTTCCGTTTATTCCAGGGGCAGCCTATGCAATGAGGTCCAGACCCTATCCCCAGCCACTTCCTCCAGCTCTTGGGGGGGGTTCACTGAGGCATTACCAGACAAGCCAAGAGACATAGTCCCTCCAGCGTGTTCTAGGTCCACCCTGCATGCCCGAAACATCACACCAGAGAGGCATTCGTGAGCCCAAGCCACCTCATGCCTGAGCCACCTCAACTGGCCCTTCTCAATGCGGAGGAGTAGCAGTTCTACTCCGAGCTCTTCCCGGATGGTTGAGCTTCTCACCTTATCTCTAAGGGAGAGCCTCGCGACCCGGCGAAGGAAGCTCATTTCAGCTGCGTGTATCCGCGATCTTGTTCTTTTGGTCACTACTCAAAACTCATGACCATAGGTGAGGGTGGAACCGTGGATCGACTGGTAAATTGAAAGCTTTGCCTTGAAGCTCAGCTCTCTGTTCACCATAACAGTCCGGTACAGGCTCCGCTTTACAGAATAGGCTGCAGAGATCCGTCTGTCAATCTCGTGCTCCATCCTTCCCTCAATCGTGAACAAGACCCCAAATACTTTAACTCCTCCACTTGGGACAGGACCTCATTCCTGACCCGGATGGTGCATTCCACCCTTGTCCGACTGAGAAACGTGGCTTCAGGCTTGGACGTGCTGATTTTCATCCCGGTCGCTTCGCACTTGACTGCGAATTGCTCCATTGAGAGATGGAGGTCCTGCATTGATGAAGCCTAAAGGACAACGTCATCTGCGAAAAGCAGAGATGAGATCCGATGGCCACCAACCAGAACTCCTCACGGCCTTGGCCGCGCCTAGAAATTCTGTCCATAAAAATTATGAACAGACTTGGTGTCAAAAAGACAGCCTTGGTGGAATTTAACCCTCACCAGAAACCGGAGCAGAGGTACAGCGATCAAATGGCCCACAGCAAAGGATCCGGAGTGTCGTACTCCCAGAGCACGCCCCACAACATTGCTCGAGGGACACAGTTGAAAGCCTTCTCCAAATCCACAAAACACATGTGGACAGGTTGGGCAACCTCCCATGCCCCCTCCAAGAGCATATAGAGTTGGTCAAGAGTGCCACGGCCTGGAGGAAAACCACAATGTTCCCGCTGAATCCGAGGTACACCTATTGGTCGGATCCTCCTCTCCAGTTCCCCCCGTATAGACTTTCACGGGTAGGCTGAGGAGTGCGATTCCATGATAATTGATAATAACCCTCTGGTCCCCTTTTTAAAAAGGTGGACTACCACCCCGGTTAAGCAATCCAGATGTATGGCCCCCATCAACGTGATGTTGCAGAGGCATGTCACCCAAGACAGTCCTACAGCATCCAGAGCCCTGAGATATTCAGGGCAGATCTCATCCACCCCTGGAGCCCGACCACCAAGCAACTTTTTGACTACCTCAGTGTCCTCAGCTCCAGTGATGGGTAGACCCCCACCCAAACCCCTAGTATCTTTCTTCTGCACGGATGGCGTGTTAATGGGATTGAGGAGGTCCTCAAAGTATTCCTTCCGTCTCCCGACCACATTCCCAGTAGAGGTGAGCAGCTCACCACTGCCACTGTAAACAGTATTTGTGGAGAACTGCTTCCCCCTCCTGACAGCTCAGCTCCTCTCTTCACCTGAGTGTCCAGAACATGCAGCTGTAAGTCTGGTGACATGACTACAAAGGCAATAATCAAACTACGACCTAGAGTGCCCTGGGGCTAAGTGCACTTATGGGCAACCTTATGTTTGAACATGGTGTTCGGGATAAACTAGTACATACTGTGTTGAGCACAGAAGTCCGATAACGAAACACTATTCAGGTTCAGACTGGAGAGGTCGTACCTATCGATCACATCCTTCCAGGTCACACTATCATTACCCACATGGTATTGAAGTCTCCCAGGACAACAAGTGAGTCTCCCGAGGGAGCGTTCTCCAACACACCCCTAAAGACACCAAGAAGGGTGGGTACTCTGAATTGTTATTTGATGCATAATCAAAAATAACAATCAGGACCTGTCCCCTCACCTTAAGGTAGAGGGAAGCTCTACCCTTTTGTCAACTGGAGAAAACCCCAACTTGTGGGCACCAAGACGGGTGCCCACACCGGCTCGCCACCCCACCCCATGAGCAATTCCAGAATGGAATAAGGTAAAGCCTCTCTCGAGATGGGTGGTGCTAGCACCCAAGCTATGCGTTCATGTGAGTCCGAATATATCTAGTCGGTAGCTCTCCACCTTATGCACCAGCTCAGGCACCTTCCAGAGAGGTGACATTCCATGTCCCAAGAGTCAGAGTCAGGAGCCGAGGATGGGTCCGACAAAACCCATGTCTTCGGCTGCCAGTAAACTCATATTGCACTTGACCCCTATAGCCCCTTTCCACAAGTGGTGGGTACATGGAAGGGCAGACCCATGTCTCCTTTTCTGGCTGGGGCTATCCAGGCTCCATGTGCAGAAACCCGATCGCCAGGTGTTCGCCCTGGATCCCCGTCCCCAGGCCTGCCTCCAGGGGGGACCCCGGCGATCTGTGTCCAAGCAAAGGATACTGTGTCCTTATTTTCCAATTATTTTCCATAGAGGTCTTTTGAACCACACTTGTCTGGACCTTCACCTAGGAGCTGTTTGCCTTGGGTGACCCTACCAGGGGCATAATGCCCTCGACAACATAGCTCCAAGGATCATTAGGACACGCAAACCCCTCCACCACGATAAGGTGGCAATTCTAGTAGGAGTTGTTATTATTATTATTATTATTATTATTATTATTATTATTATTATTATTATTATTATTGGCTTTCATCATTTGCCACCAAAGCTTATGGTTATGCATGTTGGATATGTTGCTATGTTTGAAAATAAATGTTGCCATTTTTGATCAGCTAATGTTGAAATTGTGATTGTCGATACAGGAGGTGTAAAAAAATTGCAGAAAATACATCACTGTTTTTTAGTTCTGTGAGGTGATTATCAACATTTAGTCATGGCTCACATTATGCCCGAGTTGTATTTATTTTTTAATTTGTGACAAAGATATTTTAATAAAAGTATCAAGGGTGTATCTGAGTTGAACAGACGTCTGCATGTCCAAACTTGTAGCTGATCACATCGTCAGCAGCTTTTTCTCTTTTTACAAGTGCCAGTTTATGAAGTGAATACCACTTAGCTTTTGCTGATCACTGATGTGAAAATTACATTTCCTTCTGTGAGAATGAAAATAAAACGTGCACGAGGTGAGTACTGAGTCCATTTTAATACTAAAATCTAAACAGTAAAAGCACTTCTTCAGTGATTTCATATCAGAGATGTTTCAGTGACATTTTGCAAAAGATAGTTTACATTCAGAGGACACCAGGGTGCAAAAACTTTTTATGATAAGTTTGTTCCTTTCTTTCCCCTGAGTAACATAACAACCTGTGTCTTTAAGTTGCTTTATTAAGTTACAGAGACATAATGAAAAAGACAAAGTCTGAGAGGCTAGATTGAGATGGTTTGGACATGTATAGAGGAGGGACAGTGAATATATTGGTAGTAGGATGCTGAGGTTGGATCTACCAGGCAGAAGGCCTAGAGGAAGGCCAAAGAGAAGATTTATGGAAGTGGTAAAGGAGGACATGAAGGTAGTTAGTGTAAGAGAAGAGGATGCCGAGGATAGGGTAAGTTGGGGGCAGATGATTCGCCGTGGAGACCCCTGAAGGGAACAGCCGAAAGGAAAAGAAGAAGAGACATAATGAAAAAAGAAAGGCTGGTGAGGATATTGGTATTTATAACTGTTTTGTGTTAGAAGTGTCATGTGTTTTGTGAATAGTTAAAATGCAATGTGGTTTTAAACAGGTAAAAAGTGCATGTTGTTTGGAGAAGTGCTGTGATAGAAAACTGAAAGCAATTACTAATGATAGTGTAGAGTTAGCGTACCCACCTGACAGCAAGAAGGTCCTGGGTTTGAGTGCTGGGTTATTATATGTATGTATGTATATATGGGAGTGCACATTAGTCGAATTGGCTGCTCCAAATACTTTGTTGGTGTGAATGGCTCTGCAGTTGTCTGGCAAGTTGATCGGGGTGTACCTCGAATTCTACCAGAGTAAGCTGAGTTAAACTACAACCTACTTGTGACGAGACAGAAAATAAACATCTTGGAAACTGAATGGAAATATTAATAATTAACATAATGAACAAATTATTCAAACAGGTCCGGGGTGAAGGTCCAGACGAAGTGCGATTCAAAAAACCCCTATGACACATGACATCTGAGAGAGAGAGCACAGGAAGCAGTCTCCCTTGCCTGGACGCGGGTCACCGGGGTTCCCTCATGGAGCCAAGCCCGGGGGAGGAGCTCGAAGGCGAGCGCCTGGTGGTTGTTCTTCTGCCCATGGAGCCTGGCCAGGCTTAGCCCGAAAAGGAGACATGGGTCCGCCCTCCCATGGACCCACCACCCGTGGGAGGAGTTTTAGGGGTCGGGTGCAGTGTGAGTTGGGTGGCAGCCGAAGGCATGGGTTCTGTCGGACCGATCCTCGGCTACTTACTCTGACCCTCGGGACATGGAATGTCACCTCTCTGGTGGGGAAGGCGCCTGATCTGGTGCGCGAGGTGGAGAAATACCGACTAGATATAGTCGGGCTCACCTCAACGCATAGCTTGGGCTCTGAAACCATCCATCTCAAGAGAGGATGGACCTTATTCTATTCTGGACTTGCTCATAGGGAGAGGCGATTTGCCGGTGTGGGTATTCCTGTTGCCCCCCGTCTCTGTGCCCAAATGGTGGGGTTCTCCCCAGTTGACGAAAGAGTAGCTTCCCTCCGTCTTTGGGTGGGGGGACGGGTCCTGACTTTTATTTGTGTTTATGCACCAAATGACAGTTCAGAGTACCAACCCTTTTTGGAGTCTTTGGGGGGGGGGGTGCTCCCTGGGGAGACTCACTCGTTGTCTTGGGAGACTTCAACGCCCATGTGGGCAATAATAGTGTGACCTGGAAGGGTGTGATCGATAGGTACGGCCTCTCCAGTCTGAACCCGAATGGTGTTTCATTGTTAGACTTCTGTGCTTGACACAGTTTGTCTATCACAAACACCATGTTTGAACATAAGTGTGCCCATAAGTGCACTTGGCACCAGGACACCCTAGGTCGCAATTTGATGATTGACTTTGTAGTCGTGTCATCGGACTTGCGACCATATGTTCTGGACACTCGGGTGAAGAGAGGAGCTGATCTGTCTACCGATCACTACCTAGTGGTGAGTTGGCTGCGGTAGTGGGGGAGGCTGCCTTCCAGACCTGGCAGGCCCAAGCATGTAATCAGGGTCTGCTGGGAACGTTTGGTGGAGTCCCCTGTCCAAGAGGCCTTTAACTCCCACCTCCGGCAGAGCTACAACCATGTCCCGGAGGAGGCGGGGAACATGGAATCCGAAAGGGCCATGCCTCCATTGCTGAGGCGGCAGCCTATAACTGTGGCCGTAAGGTCATCGGAGCTTGTCGTGGCGGTAATCCCTGAACCAGGTGGCGAACACCTGCGGTGAAGGGGGCCGTCCAGCTGAAGAAGGAGGCCTATCGGGTCTTATTAGCCTGTGGGACTCCCAAGGCAGCAAACAGGTACCGGCAGGCCAAATGTGCTGCAGCCGAGGCTGTCGCAGATGCAAAATCTCGGGTGTGGGAGAAGTTCGGTGAGGGCCTGGAGAGTGATTATCAGTTGGCCTCAGAAAGGTTCTGGACCGCCATCCGACGCCTTAACAGGGGGAAGCAGTTCTCCACAAACACTTTTTACAATGGATGTGGGGAGCTGCTTACCTCGACTGGGGATGTCGTCGAGAGGTGGAGGGAATACTTTGAGGACCTCCTCAATCCCACCAACATGCCCTCGAATTAGTTTCTGATGGGAGTTGGAGTCTGCCAAGGCTGTCCTTTGTCACCGATTCTGTTAATAATTTTTATGGACAGAAGTTCTAGGCGCAGTCGAGGCGTTGAGGGGTTCTGGTTTGGTGGCCAACGGATCTCATCTCTGCTTTTTGCGGATGATGTTGTCCTTTTGGCTTCATCAAGTCGGGACCTCCAGCTCTCATTGGAGCGATTCACAGCCAAGTGCGAAGCAGCCGGAATGAGGATCAGTACCTCCAAGTCTGAGGCCATGGTTCTCAGTCAAACAATGGTGGAATGCACCCTCCGGGTCGGGAATGAGGTCCTGCCCCAAGTGGAGGAGTTTAAGTATCTTGGGGTCTTGTTCATGAGTGAGGGAAGGATGGAGCGAGAGATCGACAGACGGATTGCTGCAGCCTCTGCTGTTAAGCGGTGCCTGTACCAGTCTGTCGTGGTGAAGAAGGAGCTGAGCCACAAGGCGAAGCTCACAATTTACCAGTCGATCTACGTTCCAACCCTCACCTATGGTCACGAGCTTTGGGTGGTGACCAAAAGACAAGATCACGGATACAAGCGGCTGAAATGAGATTCCTTCGCCGGGTGGCGAGGTTCTCCCTTAGAGATAAGGTGAAAAACTACCATCCATGGGGAGCTCGGAGTAGATCCGCTGCTCCTCTGCATTGAGAGGGGCCAGTTGAGGTGGCTCGGGCATCTGGTCAGAATGCCTCCCGGACGCCTCCCTGGTGTGGTGTTTCGGGCATGTCCAACCGGGAAGAGACCCCGGGGTCGACCTAGAACACGCTGGAGGGACTATGTCTCTCAGCTTGTCTGGGACCGCCTCGGTGTCCCCCCCCCCCCCCGGGAGAGTTGGAGGAGGTGGCTGGGGAGAGAGATGTCTGGACCTCTTTGCTTAGGTTTCTGCCCCCGCGACCCGACCCCGGACTTAGTGAAAGATGATGATGATGATGATGATGATGATGATGATGAACAAATGAAGTGTGTGTGTGTGTGTGTGTGTGTGTGTGTGTGTGTGTGTGTGTGTGTGTGTGTGCACATGCACGTGTGCTGCAGGTTCTCAGCCCTTCACCATGCTGCATTGAATGGTAATATGGAGCTGATCACTCTGTTGCTGGAGTCACAAGCCGTTGTGGATATCAAAGATCAGAAAGGTGAATGTAACACACACACACACACACACACACACACACACAAGTTTTTGAAAGATGTCGATTTGTTATTTACAGTCATTCACAACTTCCCTTGCTCTTCATTATCAGGGATGCGACCACTGCACTACGCTGCCTGGCAGGGAAAATGTGAGCCAATGAAAATGCTTTTGAAGGCAGGATCTTCAGTCAACAGCCAATCAGATGAGGGACAGATTCCACTGCACCTCTCCTCCCAGTACGGCCATTATGATGGAGTGAGTGTTCAGAAGTGTAGTGGACGGCACTAACTTTCTGTAATATAATCAACTCGATCCTCATACTGATTCAGAAGTTGACAGAGGATGTGGCGTAATCAAATGCTATTATTATACACGATCAATGATGGATTCGGGGAGGCAGGGAGGCAGTGCCACACCTGTCAATCTTGAAAAGAAAAAAGTTAATCTTAAAATACAATAAATGTTATCAGTGGTGGCCTGGTGGTAAAGGAGCTGGATGACTGATCCTAAGGTTGAGGGTTTAAGCCCCACTCTCAACAGGTTGTCACTGTCCCCCAGTGCAGCTCATTGGGTTATCATAGGCCAGCTATATCTCTCACTGTCTGTGGTGGGAGGTTCATGTAAAAGAACCATTGCTGACTTTGGACAAGAGTAGACTGCAAAGCCATCAACGTGTTTCCGCCCTGCGATGGCCTGGTGAGCTGTTCAGGGTGTACTCTTCCCTCACCAGGAGTCGGCCTGGGATGGGTGCCAGCCTCTTCGCTAACATAATTAGGATTAAGCGATTACAGAAGATGAATGAATGAAGAAGAGTAGAATTTCTAGATGTCCCATTAAGTTACAGGGCGGAGCTGCATGGTGAGGCAAAGCTTTGCTGTACCGCTCAGTGGATTGTTTCACAAACTGCGCTGGTATGTGATGCAGATAGTGTGTCACTGTCTCTCTATATATAGCAGATTAAATGCTTTCAAACATACAGATTATTTAATCTACCTTTACACAATGTATGAAATGTATTTCTGTACCGTGTTTAGGCTGCAGATTAATCATAAAACCCAGTGAAAATTTCCTCAGTGAGGCGAACAGTACCCCTGACTCATGGTAGAGGGCGCTTGCGAGTCCACAGATTCTTGTGTGACCTACAAGCTTCTTCATTTGTTGTTCTAATCCTTTTATAATCTGCTTTATAAAAATAGATTACATTTCTTAGCTAAGAAAACACAGAAATCTAAACTTTTAATCAAAACAAGAGGTGATAGCATTTATACATTTCCATTCATTCTGTATCTGTTTTATCTGATATTAGTAACCTCTAATTTCTTACATGAACACACACACACACACACACACACACACACACACACACACACACACACACACACACACACACACACACACACACACATACACGCACTAACTCTTACTTGTAACTTTCCTCATGATTAATAAAGTATTCTGAAAATATTTAAAGGAAGACCAACGCGGTCAAAATAAATTTTAACCTGAAATTGAACATGCATAATGTAGCCGCGGGGGTGTGTGTGTGTGTGTGCACAAACCAGTGTCTCTCCCTCACGCCTGTCCCAAGCCTGGATAAATGCAGAGGGTTGCGTTAGGAAGGGCATCTGGTGTAAAACAAATGCCAAATAAAATATGTGAATCACAAGAAAGAATGTCATACCGGATCGGTCGAGGCCCGGGTTAACAACGACCGCCATCAGTGCTGTTAACCAACAGGGTGCTGGTGGAAATTGGACTACTGTTGGTCAAAGAAGGAGAGGTGGGAGGCGTTTCCATAGGCAGAGAGAAGAGGAAAGGCATGAGTCTAGGACTGAAAGTAGGATGTTGGAACTATGAAAGGAAAAGGTAGAGAGCTGGCTGACATGATGCAGAGGAGGAAGGTGGACATACTGTGTGTTCAGGAGACCAGGTGGAAAGCTAGCAAGGCTATAAGCTTAGGAGCAGGTTTAAGCTGTTTTTTTATGGTGTGGATGGGAAGAGAAATGGAGTAGGAGTCAACTTGAAGGAGGAGTTTGTCAGGAATGTTCTAGAAGTGAAAAGAGTGTCAGACAGAGTGATGAGTCTCAAGTTAGAAATTAAAGGCGTGATGTTCAATGTTGTTAGTGCTTATGCCCCACAGGCAGGATGTGAGCTAGAAGAGAAGGAGAGATTCTGAAGTGAGTTAGATGAAGTGATGCAGAGTACCCCCAGAGGTGAAAGTGTGGTCATTGGTGCAGACTTCAATGGACATGTTGGTGCAGGAAACAGAGGGGATGAGGAAGTGATGGGGAGGGTTGGTATCCAGGACAGGAACGCAGAAGGGACAGATGTTGGTAGATTTTGTGAAAAGGATGGAAATGGCTGTGGTAAATACTTTCTTCCAGAAGAGACAGGAGCATTGGGTGACTTATAAATGCGGCTGTTGGAGCACACAGGTAGACTCCATCTTGTGCAGGCGATGTAATTTGAAGGAAGTCAGTGACTGTAAAGTAGTAGTGGGTGAGCGTGTTGCCAAACAGCATAGGATGGTGGTGTGCAGGATGACGCTGATGGTGAGGAAGGTGAAGAAGGCAAAGGCAGAGCAGAAGACAAAGTGGTGGAAATTGAAAAAGGAAGAGTGTCGGGTCGTCTTAAAGGAGGAGTTGAAACAGGCTTTGGGTGGTCAGGAAGTGCTTCCAGATGACTAGACAACTCCAGCTAATGTGATCAGGGAGACAGGTAGGAGAATACTTGGTGTGTCATTTGGAAGGAGAGTGGATAAGGAGACTTGGTGGTTGGATGAGGAAGTGCAAGTGTGTATACAAAGGAAGAGGTTAGCTAAGAAGAAGTGGGACGTTGAGAGGACCGAAGAGAGTAAGCAGGAGTCCAGAAAGACACAGCGTAAGGCAAAGGTAGCAGTGTCAAAGGCCAAACAGAGGGCGTATGATGACTTGTATGCTCAGTTGGAAAGTAAAGAGGGAGAAAATGATTTGTACAGGTTGGCACAGCAGAGAAATAGAAATGGGAAGGTGGAGGATTTTAAGTACTTCGGCTCAACAATCCAGAGCAGTGGAGAGTGTGGAAAGGAGGTGAAGAAGACTGTGCAGGCAGGTTGGAATGGTTGGAGAAAAGTGTCCGGTGTGATGTGTGATTAGGAGGGTATCGGCAAGAATGAAAGGAAAAGTGTACAAGACCGTGTTGAGGCCAGCGATGTTTTATGGTTTAGAAACAGTGGCCCTGAGGAAAAGACAGGAGGCAGAGCTGGAGGTAGCGAAGATGAAAATGTTGAGGTTCTCTTTGGGAGTAACGAGGGTGGATAGGATCAAGAATGAGCACATCAGAGGGACAGCACATGTCAGACGTTTTGGAGACAAAGTCAGACAGGCTAGATCGAGATGACATGTACAGAGGAGGGATAGTGAGTATATTGACGATTCATGGATGTGGTGAAGGAGGACATGAAGGTAGTTGGTGTCAAAGAAGAAGATGCAAATGATAGGGTGAGATGGAGGCAAAATGGTTTGCTGTGGAGACCCCTGAAGGGAAAAGCCGAAAGGACAAGAATAAGAAGAAGAAGAAGAAGAAGAAGAAGAAGAAGAAGAAATTGAATATGCGTCACATGTTTGATTAAAAATGCCTATACTAGCATGAGCTATAAAGCACAACACATTGTCTGAAAATAATTTCACGTATTTTAAAAGGTACTAAAGGTTTTAAAATAGAAGGAATCATGATCTCTGACTGTATTGCACCTCACATCCAACCCCATACGAACTGTGTGGACAGTTGTGCCATTGCTTCTCTTTTTGGTATTGATTTGATGTCTGTTGTTCAACAAATGATGACTAATAGAGAGTAATAGAGTTCTGAACTTCTGAGTTCATTTGGATTTTAAATCTGACTCTAAAAGTGTAAGTGCCTCACCAGCTGTCAACCTGACCACATGCTAGGGTACACAACTAATTAGCGTAGATGCCATCTTGTTGTCAATTCAAACATTCACCGAACATTGTAATAGAGTACTGTTAGTTTTCTTTCATCTTTCATCCTTCACCCTCTTTGTATTCATACAGAATTTATTTGTTTTTATATTCAGTCGCTTGTGCTTGTTGTGTGTGTGTATGTGTGTGTGTGTGTGTGTGTGTGTGTGTGTGTGTGTGTGTGTGTGTGCATGTGGGGGCTTCCCACCTCTCTCGTTTTACATCGCCTTGCTCATTATTACCAAAAACAGTTCAGCATTTATACATTCATTTGCTGAACTGCTTAATCTTAATGGGGTGGGTGGTGGTGGTGGGGGGTTGCAGCCTTTCTGGCAAAACTCTGGGCAAAAGTGGGATACACCCTGACAGTGAACAGCTCGCCAGTCTATCACATTCACACTTACAACTACGGGCATTATGGTAAAATCAATTATCTTAATGTGTATGTTTTTGGACTTTGGGTGTGTGTGTGTGTGGGGGGGGGGGGGGGGGGTCAGATACCTGGAGGATACCCACACAAGCACAAGGCCAGTATGAAAATGCTACACAGAAACACCCAAAGCCCCATGTGAACCAAGAACCTTCTTGCTTTGCTGCCCCATCTCAACACAGAGTCACAATATTCCAAACCCCGAGACCCAACTGTACCCTGACCAACTTATCATCTCATAATCATCAAACTATTCATGGAGTATTAGAATATCTGATCAACTTGCACACACCTGAGCCTGCATCGTGAGGTATACACCTGTACAGTGAAATGAATATTGAAGGAAAAACCTGTTGTCAGGATGCATCTACATGTTTACCTTCATGTTAGCCATTATGTTTTTCTTCCTTCTAGAGTGAGATGCTCTTACAGCACCAGTCCAACCCCTGCATCAGAGATCACGCTGGAAAAACCCCTCTGGACCTGGCCTGTGAATTTGGACGCGTCTCGGTCGGTGTCTCCAAATTAATACTGAATTTTAGGGTCATGTTTCCTGACGTACATGATTTCTGTTTGTGTTTTTGTCTGTGCGCACGTTACAGGTCGTGCAGCTACTCCTGAGCAGCAATATGTGTGCTGCAATGTTGGAACCAAAGCCGTCAGATCCCAACGGCGTCAGTCCTCTTCACTTGGCAGCCAAAAATGGACACATCGACATCATCAAGTGAGAGCTTGAACGTACTTTAGAAGTACTAAATAACTCAGCTTTAAGTTGTTAACACAGATGTAAACTGACTAGCAGTGTCACCAGCTCACGGATTAAATCATGGTATCAGGAGATACTAATACAGTAGGCCGTCGACATTCGCGGAGGTTCAGTTCCGATCCCTCCCGTGAATCCCCATGTAACACGTCACATGCGTGAATGAGCAGCCGGAAGTAAAATACTATGTATCCATTACACGCGTTAAAATATGCTTCTTAAACACATTCTATAGACAGTATTACTCATTCAGTATTAATGTAGTAAAATATAGTAATGATTAAGAAAAACCTTTCAATTTTTTACTCTTATTTTTATTGATGATAAAATATACACTTTATACAGCATTATACTAATACTGTTGTAAAGCACTCGTTTTAAAGTCTTTTTTAATTATTATTCCAGTACAGTACCTACGTTAATTCTGAGAATGTTTGTGTGTGAGATTTTATGTTCTGTAGCATGTTTAACAAATGATACCAAAAGGATAAACTTTATTACGCTTCATGTCCTTCTACATTGAATTTGGAGTGACGTCTTGGAGTGATGTCTCCAAGATGGCACTGCCTAGAGGGCAACCTCGCAGAGTTCTCAGAGTCAAATTGTTTCTTTGTTCATTTTAATTTGTTATATTTGTTTGTTCATGTTTTGCACTATGCTCGTTTATGATCGGTCGACCCTACTACAGCTATGAGCAGCTTCAGCTTTGGGCAACTAAGCACGCAACAACTTCTATCATGAGCTGCTATGCCATGCTATGCTATGCTATGGGAGCTCAATAAGCCCAGGCGGAGTTCTCAGATTCTCCGGCGCTTGATTAGCACTACCGGCCATACTGCTTGAAAATGTTCAGTCCCTGCGAAACAAGATGGACAAGCTTCATGCTCAGATTTTAGTGCAGAGGGATCTACAGGACTGCGTTTCTGTGAAACATGGCTTGAGGAGAGTACACCCGATAAGACGATTATACCAGCCGGCTACACGGCCTTCATCCCCTGCAATCCCAAGCGCCGGAGTCATCATTCGGCCCCTTCCCACCTGGGCTTCTTTGTTAGCTGGGATGCGGCTCGCATTGAGCTGCCTCCCACAGTATGTTAACTCTGCTAATAGCATGTTAGCTCTGCTTATAGCATGTTAGCTTTGCTAATAGCATGTTAGCTCTGCTAATAGCATGTTAGCTCTGCTTAGTTAAACACGCCCGAAGATACTCCGATCTTATAGCTGTAGTAGAGTTGACCGGTTGTAGATGAGCATCGTGCAAAACATGAACAAACAAAACAACAAATAAAACAAATTAAAACGAACAAAGAAACAATTTGACTCTGAGAACTCCGCGACGTCGCCCTCTGGGCAGCACCATCTTGGAGACGTCACTCCAACTTCAATGTAAAAGGACATGAAGAGTACTGTAATAAAGTTTATCCTTTTGGTATCGTTTGTTAAACATGCTACTGAACATAAAATCTCACGCATAAACATGAACTTAGGTACTGTACTGGAATAATAATTGAAAACAATTTTAATACAACAGTTCAGAGAAAAGTGTCGTTTCTCTGGAGAAAGTCTTATTTCTTCAGATGAGACATCCAGCGTTTTCTATCGCTTAGCCAGAGAAGACGCATAGCGTTTGAGTGGTATCACAGAGCTAGTAATTAAAACACACACAAAAAGAGGCTCATTGACAACTTGTGCGCAGATGAGGAAAAGGGGGCGGGGCATCAGCTCAACCAATCAGGAGAAAGAAGGACAGCCATTGGCTGAATTTGAATCACGTGCCGGTTGCTTGGCAGTCAGCGAATACTCAAACCGTGGGTGCAAAACCGCGAATAGTCAAGGGCATACTGTACCACAAGGGACAGTTAAAAATGTGCTGGAGTGACAGAGTTGACAGAGGTTTGAGGTTCGGTGAGGACAAAAAGGTTAAAGGTCAGGATTTTTTTTTTTTTTTTGAAACGGAAGTGTTCTTTCAGGCATTAACATTTCGGTTAAATCATACAGTTGGATCCCAATCAAGATGAATTCTATGCATTAATACCACAGCAGGGGTGAATGCTCAAATGTGATTGGTCATTGTATTGGAAAGGTATTGAGTAAATTCCATTGGTTTATTTATACGGTTTTAATGTATTCAAAAGGGATGTTATGAACAGCATATCACCAAACTTCTTGTTCCTTACACTGTATATAAAGACGTGAGGACAAAGGTTCTTAATGAGTATCAAACAATTCAACAGAACAATCTTAAGCCAGAGTCAACAGTAAAGGAGTCGTGAGACTATATTAAGAGCCCCGCGGTTACAAATGAAGGCGCTCTATAAATAGGATGTTGGCTAATTAGTGGTTTGTACAAGATAGAGCTCTAAATAAATCATAATCATGCTCAGCGAAGCCCTGCTGCAAGGGCAGAGGAGAGATACACGAAGACCTCGAAACCTTGATTCAAAATGCAAGACAGGGAACAGAACATTTAATCAATCACCATCAAAGTATTACTCAATACATTACGTCGATCAATTAATCCGTCAAGTCAGCCTTATTTATGCAGCACGTTTAAAACAATCGAGGGTGACCAGAGTGCCTAACAAGTGGAAAAAAAGATAAAATTAAAAGTACCAAGAATTATACACTTAAATACTACAGTAAAACATGACAATAAATACCACTTCGAGAGAAATTGAACAAAAATAACATTTACTTCCCAAAAACTAGGGCGGCACAGTGGTGCATAAGCTAACTGGCTGCTCCATATTGCCCTGAGGTGTCAGTGTGAATGAGTGTGCGTTGGCCCTGCAGTGGTCTGGAAAGCTATTCAGGGTGTACTCCTTTCTGAGTCAGCTTCGTTCTGAGTCCCACCTTCGTTCTGAGTCTGAACACCCCAGATCACAGACTTATTGTCTGTTATTTACCTGCGCTACATCCTGTTTTGGTTCCGTGTCTGTTTTTAGTAATAATATAATAGAGAGAAATGGTCCTGTGCATGTGCAAAACCTTGGGAGTATAACACAGTTCCGCAGCGATTGAAAGAAACAAGAAAGTGAAGATGGTATACATTTTTTCACAATAATAATTTAAAAAAAATCAACTAGCATACTACATTTACCCTCCTCTCTCTCACTCTCTCCCCCTCTGTCTCTCTCTCTCCCCCCCTCTCTCTCACTATCTCTCTCTCCCTCTCTCCCTCCCTCTTTCCCTCTCTCTCTCTATCACTCTCTCCCTCTCCTCCCCTCCCCATCTCTCTCTCTCTCCTCCCCCTCCCCATCTCTCTCTCTCTCTCTCTCTCTCTCTCTCTCTCTCTCTCTCTCGCTCTCTCGCTATTTCTCTTTCTCTCTCTCGCTCTCTGTCTCTCATTCTGTGATCAGGAATCACGTGTGTGTGTGTGTGTGTGTGTGTGTGTGTGTGTGCTCGCACGTGTGTTGACCACGTCTTCTTAGCAGAATTATAATCGTAGAATGACCATGGCACCAGGAATCACTTTCATCGGGAATCACACGAGCGTGTGTGTTTGTGTGTGTGTGTGTGTGTGTGTGTGTGTAGCGATATATATATATATATATATATATATATATATATATATATATATACAGTGGTACCTCACCTTACGATAGTCCCAGCAAACGAAAAATCCAGGTTATGAAAATCATTTTCCAAAAGTTTTTTTTATGTATACGGAACAACTTCTTACGAAAAATGCCAAACGCGCCATTCAAACGCGCCGTTCAAATATTCAAACAATGCACGAGTTGCTCTCCCATTGACTATCTCCCAACATTGCGCCCTGCTGGCCTCCCATTGGCTACAAGGGATGACGCAGCTCCCTTGAGCAGCAGCTAGTTTCATGAGTTTTTCGAGTGTGCTCATTGGAACTTTATTTTTTGGCTCAGGATTTTAACCTTGCATAAACATTTGTAAGATTATAACTCTGCTAAGAAGACATGGCCAACAGGAAGTAAGTACCTTAAAATGTATGCTTTTATAATTTTTAAATTGTAGTATTGGGGGCCTTGGAATGAATCGCGCGTTTTAAAATGTGGTTCAATTTACAAAAAGTCCAGGATACAAAAGCCCTTCCGGAACGGATTAATTTCTTTAATTGAGGTACCACTATACCTCAGACATATACATATATATACAAAAATAAAAGGACAGGACAAAGACTTTCTATTGAAACTCCATTTATCACTACAGATCTGTTTCGAGGGGTGGTGAAACCATCCTCTCTCTTCAGGTGATTATAGGAGAATATTCGTATATGTGCGGATGTGATGATTTGAGCATCACAGTGAGCAGTTTGATGCACTAAAATTCAAATCTAGATTATTTTGACAAAATCTAGATTATTTTGACAAAATGTGAGGTAATATATATATTGAAAAATCATTGTATTGCAGTAGCTGCAGGTACAGGGGCTGTTGAAGAGTCACAGTGTTTTCAGTAGATATGGCACTAAACCCCCAGTTTTGTGTGTGTGTGTGTGTGTGTGTGTGTGTGTGTGTACGTGTGTGTGTGTGTGTGTCTGTGTGTGTCTGTGCGTGTGTGTGTTTCAGGTTGCTAATCCAGGCTGGCATAGACATAAACCGGCAGACAAAATCTGGCACAGCGCTGCACGAAGCTGCACTCTGTGGAAAAACTGATGCAGTTCGCCTTCTTTTAGATGTGAGTATACACATCTACACATTCTGTTGGTGTATTTTATTTAACAGATTTAACATGATGATAGTATATATTGTTCTTATTGATTTATAAATGCCCAAACCCAATATTTTCCTTAACTATTTTAAGCATGGTATAATTGCATAAACAAAAGTGGTAAAACCCTTAAAAAGACTTTAATAATAAAATACTTTTAAAGCGTCGTTAAAATTTTAATGTGATGCTAAGGGATAGAAGTATATAAAAATGTTATTTTCAAGTTAAAAGAAATAAACTTAAATTATGCCTTGGAATATTAAACATTATTTTTACATAAACTTAAATTTATGGAAATACAGATGCCACCTGAATAGCTCAATGTGTTTTTATTTAGTGTTTAAAATGTGTAATGATCTAAAGAAGTATGTGTAGATCACAATGCGCCTGCTGTTTTTGCTTGTTTGTTTACTTGTTCTTCAGAGTGGTATTAGTGCCAGTGTGAGGAACACGTACTGTCAGACAGCGCTGGACATCGTCAACCAGTTCACCACAACACAAGCCAGCCGAGAGATTAAACAGATGCTGAGAGGTATGGATGAGAGCAAGACAGATTGTTGCAGGCTATTAAGAGCAATGTTATAATAATAACATTGCCGAAGAATCTTTTCATGAATAATGTATAGTAAACATGCAAGTTATTACGATTGCAGCAAAAGTGCATACATTTATTATACTCTCCTATTATATATTATATTGCCTTTGGGCCAATCAGAATCCAGATTTCAACAAAGCTACGGTATAAAGTAGAATACATAATCCTCTCGATCTCCCCCTTTGTTTGTGTGTGTGTGTGTGTGTGTGTGTGTGTGTGTGTGTGTGTGTGTGTGTGTGTGTGTGTGTGTACAGATGCCTCTGCAGCCATGCAGGTGAGGGCGCTTAAGGACTACTGTAACAACTATGACCTGACAAGCCTCAACATCAAAGCAGGCGACATCATCACGGTAATTACCCAAAATTCAACACTTAGAGAAAAAGTCTTTTAATGAGAAAAAGCAAACAAGTATCCAAAGTAAATATTGACCTGAAAAGTGGCCTGATTTTTAAGAATGGGGCTTTTCCATACAGACATGCCAATGTGTACAGCGCCATCTGCTGGGTTTGGAATCATTTAAAAAACAAACAAACAACACCCTGAAAAAATTTGTATGGATCCTGAGCACAGAGTTATTTTATATATATATATATATATATATATATATATATATATATATATATATATATATATATATATATATATATATAATGCAGCCGTGAGGGAGGGCACAAATAAATGTCCACCCTCACGCTGGTCCCAAACCCGGATAAATGCAGAGAGTCGCAGCAGGAAGGGCATCAGATGTAAAACGTTTGCCAGCATACAGAAAGCAAAACGTGAATACAAATTTCATACCAGATCGGTTGAGGCCCGGGTTAACAACGACCGCCATCAGTGCTGTTAACCAACAGGGTGCTAGTGGAAATTAGACTACTGTTGGTCGAAGAAGGAAAGGTCGAAGAAGGAGAGGCAGGAGGCGTGCCCATAGGCAGAGAGAGAAGAGAAAAGCATGAGTATAGGACTGAGAGTAGGGACTTTAAATGTTGGAACTATGACAGGAAAAGGTAGACAGCTGGCTGACATGATGCAGAGGAGGAAGGTGGACATACTGTTTGTTCAGGAGACCAGGTGGAAAGGTAGAAAGGCTAGAAGTATAGGAGCAGGGTTTAAGCTGTTTTATCATGGTGTGGATGGGAAGAGAAATGGAGTAGGAGTCAACTTGAAGGAGGAGTTTGTCAGGAATGTTCTAGAAGTGAAAAGAGTGTCAGACAGAGTGATGAGTCTCAAGTTAGAAATTAAAGGCGTGATGTTCAATGTTGTTAGTGCTTATGCCCCACAGGCAGGATGTGAGCTGGAAGAGAAGGAGAGATTCTGGAGTGAGTTAGATGAAGTGATGCAGAGTACCCCCTGAGGTGAAAGAGTGGTCATTGGTGCAGACTTCAATGGACATGTTGGTGCAGGCAACAGATGGGATGAGGAAGTGATGGGCAGGGTTGGTATCCAGGACAGGAACGCAGAAGGGACAGATGTTGGTAGATTTTGCAAAAAGGATGGAAATGGCTGTGGTGAATACTTTCTTCCAGAAGAGACAGGAGCATTGGGTGACTTATAAATGCGGCTGTAGGAGCACACAGGTAGACTACATCTTGTGCAGGCGATGTAATTTGAAGGAAGTCAATGACTGCAAAGTAGTAGTGGGTGAGAGTATTGCCAAACAGCACAGGATGGTGGTGTACAGGATGACGCTGATGGTGAGGAAGGTGAAGAAGGCAAAGGCAGAACAGAAGATGAAGTGGTGGAAGCTGAAAAAGGAATAGTGTCGGGTTGTCTTCAAGGAAAAGTTGAAACAGGCTTTAGGTGGTCAGGAAGTGCTGCCAGATGACTGGAGTTGTCCACAACTCCAGTGAATGTGATCAGGGAGACAGGTAACAGAGTACTTGGTGTGTCCTTTGGAAGGAAAGTAGATAAGGAGACTTGGTGGTGGAATGAGGAAGTGCAGGAGTATGTACAAAGCAAGAGGTTAGCTAAGAAGAAGTGGGACATAGAGAGGACCGAAGAGAGTAAACAGAAGTACAGGTAAACACAGCTTAAGTTGAAGGTAGCAGTGTCAAAGGCCAAACAGAGGTATGATGACTTGTATGATAGGTTGGGCAGTAAGGAGGGAGAAAATGATTTATACAGGTTGGCACTGCAGAGAAATAGAGAGGGGAAGGACGTGCAGCACGTTAGAGTGATTAAGGACAGAGAGGGAAATGTATTGACTGATGACAGAAGTGTGCTGGGAAAATGGAAAGAGTACTTTGAAGAGGTGATAAATGAGGAAAATGAGAGAGAACAAAGAGTAGAAGAGGTGACTGTTGAGGACCAGGAAGTAGCAAAGATTAGTAAGGGTGAAGTGAGGAGGGCATTGAAGAGGATGAAGAATGGAAAGGCAGTTGTACCTAATGACATACCTGTGGAGGTATGGAAGTGTCTAGGAGAGGTAGCAGTAGATTTTCTGCCAAGAACATTCAACAAGGTCTTAGAGAGTGAGTTATTGTGCCCATTTTTAAGAACAAGTGAGATGTGCAGAATTGTGGCAACTATAGAGGGATAAAGTTGATGAGCCATACGATGAAGTGGGAAAGAATAGTGGAAGCTAGACTAAGGGTAGAGGTCAGCATTTGTGAACAACAATTTGGTTTCATGCCAAGAAAGAGCACCACAGATGCAGTGTTTGCTTTGAGGATGTTAATAGAGAAGTACAGTGAAGGCCAGATGGAGCTGCATTGTGCCTTTGTGGATCTAGAGAAAGCATTTGACAGGGTGCCAAGAGAGAAACCGTGCTATTGCATGAGGAAGTCTAGAGTGGCAGAGAAGTATGTTAGAGTGGTGCAGGACATGTATGAGAGATGTAAGACAGTGGTGAGGTGTGCTGTCGGTGTGAGGGAACAGTTCAAGGTGGAGGTAGGACTGCATCAACGGTCAGCTCTGAGCCCCTTCTTGTTTGCTATGCTGATGGACAGGCTTACAGATGAGGTTAGACAAGAATCTCCATGGACCATCATATTTGCAGATGACATTGTGATCTGTAGTGAGAGCAAAGAAGAAGTGCAGAAAAATCTAGAGAGGTGGAGGTATGCCCTGGAAAGGAGAGGAATGAAGGTTAGCCTCAGTTAAACAGAATACATGTGTGTGAACGACAAGGACCCAAGAGGAACGGTGAGGTTACAGGGAGCAGAGATAAAGAAGGTGGAAGATTTAAGTACTTAGGCTCAACAGTCCAGAGCAATGGAGAGTGTGGAAAAGAGGTGAAGAAGCGTGTCCAGGCAGGTTGGAATGGTTGGAGAAAAGTGTCGGTGTGATGTGTGATAGGAAGGTATCAGCAAGAATGAAAGGAAAAGTGTACAAGATCGTGATGAGGCCAGCGATGTTGTATGGTTTAGAAACAGTGGCAGTGAGGAAAAGACAGGAGGCAGAGCTGGAGGTAGCAGAGATGAAAATGTTGAGGTTCTCTTTGGTATTAACGAGGATGGATAGGATCAGGAATGAGCACATCAGCGGGACAGCACATGTTAGAGGTTTTGGAGACAAAGTCAAAGAGGCGAGATTGAGAGGTTTGGACATATACAGATGAGGGACAGTAAGTATATTGGTAGTAAGCTGCTGAGGTTGGAACTATCAGGCAGAAGGCCTAGTGTAAGACCAAAGGGAAGATTTATGGATGTGGTGAAGGAGGACATGCAGGTAGTTGAAGTAGTAGAAGATGCAGAGGATAGGGAGAGATGGAGATGATTCACTGTGGCGACCCCTGAAGGGAAAAGCCGAAAGGAAAAGAATATATATATATATATATATATATATGTATATATATATATATATATATATATATATATATATATATATATATATATATATATATACAGTCAGCCCTCTACTTACGAAATTAATCCATTCCGGCGCCTTTTTCGTAACGTGGAGGTTTTGTAAGTAGAGGCGCACTTTACATGTAAAACATGTGATTCATTCAAAGGCTCCCGGGACTACCCCATAAACCCTTTAAAAATGATAAAAGTACAACAATTTTGTATGAAATATACATGAAATATGTGTTAAACGTAAAAGATAATTATTTATGAAACCGATTAAACATTTTATGAACAAATTTATTGATTAAAGTATTATTAAACATTTTTTCATTTTTTATTAATGCACATACACACACACACACAAACACACAGCACTGTCTCTCTCTATCTCTCTGTCTCTGTCTCTCTATCTCTCTGTCTCTCTTTCTCTCTCTCTCTCTCTCTCTCTCTCACACACACACACACACACACACACACACACACACACAATCACATAATACACATGTGCTCCGCTGAATGCGGGTCCGCCCACACGTAAGACGCTGGCGCATTAAGACGGGGAATTCAAAGCGCATCTCCTGCTTGACAGATCTGAGGTCCAAACTCAACTTTAACTTGTATCCTTGAGGGATCGGAGGTTCGGATGAGCTGCGTTTTGCTCACATTCGGCAGGGCGCGCCACATTTATTAAACATTTACTGAATTAAACAACTTAAAAAACTAAAAATAAGCTGCAATGTGCTCTTTCGAAAGAGAGTAAAGAACGCCTCCTTTCATCTCTGACTGACTCTGTACACAGTCTCTCTCTCTCTCACTCACACACACACACACACACACACACACACACACACACACACACACACACACACACACACACACACACACACAGACACACACACTGTCTCTCTCTCTCTGTCTCTCTCTCTCTCTCTCTCTCTCTCTCTCTCACACACACACACACACACACACACACAAATGCACACACAAAACTCTTTCTGTCGTGTTTTGTCAAATGCGGGCTCCACCCACACGTGGTCAGGAGCTGACGGAGAAATTGCATTTAAATGTTTAAATGGATGGGATGTTGTATTTAAAGCAGAATTACAGTTCCTGTTTGAAAGATCAGAGGTTTTGATTCAATATTAACTTGCTTCCTTGCGAGATCGGAGGACTTGTCCCATGGAGCACTCTGTTTCCATGCTCCTTCTGCTTCAATATCATGCCGAAATAATCACCTCCATCACTGTATTTCTGCTTTTCAGTATTTTCCGGGTCCATGATGGATAATGAAATATAACTGCAATGATCTCGCAAAAAGAACTCACGAGCCAACATTCCTGTTCAACTCTCCTCTCTCACACATGTGACAAACAGGAAGTATGGGCACAGTTTAGCTGCCGCCTGGCGAATGAGAGGCCAGCGGGGCGGGATGTTGGGAGACAGCCAATGAGAGAGTAACTCGCGCACGGTTTGAATTTTGAAAGTCGTGTTTGAATTTTTGAATGGCGTGCTTGGCGCTTTTTGTAAAAAGAGGATGAAAATTTAGGAAAATGTTTTTCGTAACCTGGAGTTTTCGTACCCAGAGGGTTTCGTAAGTAAGTAGAGGGACGACCGTATATATATATATATATATATATATATATATATATATATATATATATATATATATATATATACACACAGTAATCTTCTGCTGCTTCGCGTTTCCTACTTCGCGTCCCTGCAATATCTCAGGATTTTCTATCCTTCCAAATTAAAAGGGAAAAAAAAATGAAAGAAACATTCAAAATTCCTGCACACTACATGTACATTCACTATGCTATCCAACATGCTCTGTTCTCTTGCTTGACTTGAGTGTTCTCTGATTGGCTCAGGCCGTGAATCCACCAAGTTGATTGGTCGAGATTATATTTCCCAGCATCCAACACACCTTTCTCCCTCATGAAACAATGACTTTTATTGAGCTCAGGGGAAGCACTGGGGTCTGGAAAAAATCGTGTTCACCATAGTAGTGAGGGGAAAACAAAAACCAAAATCACTGTGAGAGGATCAACACAGAAACTGGTTGAGCACGGCGCTCCTCTTTTATAGTGCTCTTATGGCTGAGTGAATTCAGGTGCTTGATTTCGCCTGCGGGTAACAGCCATGCCCCTCACCAGCGCATGCAGTGTACAGGAAGAGAGAGAGAAAGAGAGTTAAATGCCGCCAACTAGCACAGAACATAAAGAAACAAAGCACAATAAGGCCATTGTGAAAATGGAAAATTCCTTATTGTTGTGGATTACGGACTGCCATAAAAATAATGTGAGTTTCAACACTAACATGATACGTACTGAAGCAAAGGCTACGGTGGCACTGACGAGCCCCAACCAAGCACCGGTGCCAGCAGTGATTCTTCTTCTCGACGTGGCCGTGGATGTGTAATTTATTAGGTTTGTTATACAGTATTTAAATATATGTATTGTCATTATCTATCTATCTAGTGCCTGAGTCATCGGACGACCATTGGCGACCCACCATGAAGGACAACGCCCTGGTTATTATCTTCATGGAGGTTTCCTTTGCAGTATTAATGCAGTGGCTTGCCATTGTCTTCTGCACGATGCAAACCTACGGGCAATTTAGAACAGCCAATTAACCTACTGTGCATGTCTTTGGATTGTGGGAGGAAACTGGAGCACCTGGAGGAAACCCACTGAAGCACATGCAAACCCCACACAGAAACACCCAGGCCGGGAATCGAACCCAGGCCTTCTTGCTGTGAGGCGGACGTGCTAACCACTACGCCACTGTGCCGGTGCACGCTAGTTTGTGCCAATCCGAGCAGATATTTAATTCATCTCTGTGTGTGTGAGACTTGCACCCATGCTAGTAGGCTGACACTTCTGACCAACCATATTTGCTTAGGGTGACAAAAGTTCACAAAAACAGTGTAAACACAAAGATCACAGAGACGACGTCTTAACACAAGGGTAACACGTTATATAACTGATGTATATATAGGGAAGACATATATATATATATATATATATATATATATATATATATATATATATACATACAGTAGGCCCTTGACATTCGCGGGGGTACGGTTCCGGGCCCTCCCGCGAATCGAGATAATTCGCGAGTTCTGTACCCGGAAGTAAATCCCCATGTATGAGGTAACATGCGCGAATGAGCAGCTGGAGGTAAAATACTATGTATCTATTACATGCGCTAATAAAGGCTTCTTAAACACATTCTACAGACAGTTTTAATCATTAATACAGTTTTAATGTAGTAAAATGTAGTCATGATTAAGAAAAACATTTTAATTTTCTTCTTCTTTTCCTTTCGGCTTTTCCCTTCAGGGGTCGCCACAGCAAATCACCCTATCCTCTGCATCTTCTACTCTTACTCCAACTACCTGTCCTCCTTCACCACATCCATGAATCCTCTCTTTGGTATTCCTCTAGGCCTTCTGCTTGGTAGTTCCAATCTCAGCATCCTACTACCAATATACTCACGATCCCGCCTCTGTACATGTTCAAACCATCTCAATCTAGCCCCGCTGACTTTGTCTCCAAAACATCTTACATGTGCTGTCCCACTTATGTGCTCATTCCTGATCCTATCCATCCTCGTTACTCCCAAAGAGAACCTCAACATTTTCATCTCTGCTACCTCCAGCTCTGCCGCCTGTCTTTTTCCCAGGGCTACTGTTTCTGAACCATACAACATCGCTGGCCTCAACACCGTCTTGTGCACTTTTCCTTTCATTCTTGTCGATACCCTCCTATCACACATCACACCGGACAGTTTTCTCCAACGATTCCAACCTGCCTGGACATGCTTCTTCACCTCTTTTCCACACTCTCCACTGCTGTGAATTGTTGAACCTAAGTACTTAAAATCCTCCACCTTCTTTATCTCTGCTCCCTGTAACCTCACTGTTTCTCTTGGGTCCTTGCAAAAATGTATTCTGTCTTACACACATGTATTCTGTCTTACTGAGGCTAACCTTCATCTACCTCCTTTCCAGGGCATACCTCCACCTCTCTAGATTTTCCTGCACTTGTTCTCTGCTCTAGACACTTCCATACCGCCATCGGTATGTCATCAAGACCAACTGCCTTTCCACTCTTCATCCTCTTCAATGCCCTCCTCACTTCACCCTTACTAATCTTTGCTACTTCCTGGTCCTCAACAGTCATCTCTTCTACTCTTTTTTCTCACTCTCATTTTCCTCATTCATCAGCTCTTCAAAGTTCTCTTTCCATCTTCCCAGCACACTTCTGTCATCAGTCAATACATTTCCCTCTCTGTCCTTTATCACTCTAACTTGCTGTACGTCTTTCCCATCTCTATTTCTCTGCTGTGCTGACCTGTATAAATCATTTTCTCCCTCCTTACTGTCCAACCTATCATACAAGTCATCATACGCGCTCTGTTTGGCCTTTGACACCGCTACCTTCGCCTTACGCTGTGTCTCCCTGTATTCCTGTTTACTCTCTTCGGTCCTCTCTGTGTCCCACTTCTTCTTAGCTAACCTCTTCTTTTGTACACACTACTGCACTTCCTCAGTCCACCACCAAGTTTCCTTATCTACTTTCCTTCCAGAGGACACACCAAGTACTCTCCGACTGGTCTCCCTGATCATGTTGGCTGTGGTTGTCCAGTCATCTGGAAGCACTTCCTGACCACCCAGAGCCTGTTTCAACTTCTCCTTGAAGACAACACGACACTCTTCCTTTTTCAGCTTTCACCACTTTGTCTTCTGCTCTGCCTTTGCCTTTTTCACCTGCCTCACCATCAGCGTCATCCTGCACACCACCATCATATGCTGTTTGGAAACACTCTCACCCACTACTACTTTGCAGTCACTGACTTCCTTCAAATTACATTGCTACACAAGATGTATATTTGATGTATCACCCTATGCTCTTTTCTCTTCTTGAAGAAAGTATTCACCACAGCCATTTCCATCCTTTTTGCAAAATTGATCAACATCTGTTCTTCTGTGTTCCTGTCCTGGATACCAAACATGCCCATCACTTCCTCGTCCCCTCTGTTGCCTGCACCAACATGTCCATTGAAGTCTGCCCCAATGACCACTCTTTCACCTCTGGGGGTACTCTGCATCACTTCATCTAACTCACTCCAGAAGCTCTCCTTCTCTTCTAGATCACATCCTGCGTGTGGGGAATAAGCACTAACAACATTGACCATCACGCCTTCAATTTCTAACTTGAGACTCATCACTCTGTCTGACACTCTTTTAACTTCTAGAACATTCCTGACAAACCCCTCCTTCAAGATGACTCCTACTCCATTTCTCTTTGCATCCACACCATGATAAAACAGCTTAAATCCTGCTCCTAAGCTTCTAGCCTTGCTACCTTTCCACCTGGTCTCCTGAACACAGTATGTCTACCTTCCTCCTCTGCATCATGTCAGCCAGCTCTCTAGCTTTATCCTTCATTGTTCCACCATTCAAAGTCCCTACTATCAGTCCTAGACTCACGCATTTCCTCTTCTCTCTCTGCCTACGGACACGCCTCCCGCCTCTCCTTCTTCGACGTCCAATATCTACAAGTACCCTTTTGGTTAACAGCACTGATGACGGTCATTGTTAACCAGGGCCTCAACCGATCCGGTATGAATTTTATTTGCTCATTTGCATGAGACATGTGGCAGAAGTTTTACGCCGGATGCCCTTCCTGTCGCAACCCTCTGCATTTATCCGGGCTTTGGACCGGCATAAGGGGGAGAGACACTGGTTAGACATATATACATATAGCACTGTGTACTGTACTGTACTGAATTTGCACATTCGTGGTTAAAAATGCTTCTCAGACGTCCACTAGAGGGAACCCTGGCATTTTTTATTGGACTGGCTGAGGACATGAAAAATATGAAGTGTACAGTAATTAACAAACTGGATGCCAAAGGGAGAAACTTGACTGCTCTAAACATACTGTACTGTACTACAGAGCATAAAATCTCACCCATAAACATCCTAAAATGAATTTAGGTACAGGACTGTACTCGAGTAATAACTTAAAACATTTTAATATTGTACAGTACTATAGAACTTTCCAACAGATTAATCATCTTCAAGCACTTCAAAAGAAACTGGCGTTTCTTCACGAGAAAGTATTATTACTTCAGGAGAGACAGGAGGTGGTGTATTTTCTTCAAGTGTGTGTTGTGTAGAAGTTTTCTTTGTTAGGTACATGATTATTGGCAGCTGGCTTTGTTGTTTTTTCATAATGGTGAAAAGGGTTTTGTAAGTTGCCAAGAGACAATCAAGTTCATCTGAGAATTGTAGTGAACGAACCATGTTTGGGTCCCATAATTTAATATTCTGTTGCAATAACTTTGCTGATTGCATGAATTCCATCAACCTTTCTAGAGTGAGACCATCCATTTTCATGGAGGTATTGTTATGCTTGAGGGATGAAGCACTTATAAATCCAGTTGGATATCAGGACCTTCGAAATCCAAGCCTTGGAATTATGCATCCAGAAGACAGGCAAGGTGTTTTTATTTTTGCATCAGGATACTTCTCCGCAGCGTGTGTATCTGCAGCTGTGCCTTCTCTGTGTGATTTTCAAATTTGAATCTGGTAACGTTTTACAAAACCATCAAACCAACCCTTGCTGGCTTGAAAAGGCTCTGCAGCTGATGCTGTTGATGGTCCTAATTGTGGTTCACCTTCGTTGCCTCCGCTGAATTGAGAATATAAACTCAGTGCCTTCTTACAAATCATCTTTGTGTCTAAAGGGATATTTTTCCTCCATAAGTCTTGTATCCAGAATACCAAGGCGGATTCCATCCTGACGATTCCCTTGTTTCTTACCACATTCACCTTCTTAGCACTTCCACAATAGCTCGATGCTCTGATGGCCTTCTCATTCTTCTTTATATAGCGGACTGTACTCTCATTTAATTTATAATGGCGCCCTACTGCAGCATAACTTTTCCCTTCCGGAAGCATATCAAGCAATTCAACTTTATCATGCAGCGTCATTCCTTTTAAAAGCGCTTCAGTGCTTTACCAGAAGCCAGAGAAGTTGTGCAGCGTTTTGGTGGCATGACTGAGCTTAACTGTGCTTACTGTAATTAAAAACAGGAAAAAAAAAACAACAACACATGCACAAAGACCAGCTCAACCAATCAGCAGAAAGGAGGACAGCCATTGGCTGAATTTGAACCATGTGCCGGTTGCTCGGCAGTCAGCGTATACTCAAACCATGAGTGCAAAACCGTAAATAGTCAAGGACCTACTGTGTGTATATATATATATATATATATATATATATATATATATATATATATATATATATATATATATATATATATATATGTGTGTGTGTGTGTGTATATATATATATATATATATATATATATATATATATATATATATATATATATATATATATATATATATAACTGAACTGGGAAGAAGGAGGGGCACGTTCAGGCTGTAGTTTGTAAACAATGGACGCAGCGTCATTGCGTCATTACGTCAACGTACTATGTCTAAACTCAAAATTTGACTTTTATTTTTGAAAAAAAAAGTAAAATCGAAAAAACATAAAAACGAATGAATGTAAGTCGGGGAGCATCTGCAATTTGGGTCATAATTAAAATTGGCTTAGAGGTCTTGTAAATAATGTTATAAAATTATACAACACTGATGAATCTCAATGCACCAGAGTTACACTACACACTACAATTTAACAAATATGTATTTACAGTTCAATTACAAAAACAATTAAATATATTTTACAACATTTGCACTTTATAAACACTTTCACATAATCTTCCACATAATTTTAGCAATTTAATAAATTTAATAAGCACTTTGGGGGAATCAGGTACACCCGTGGGTAGAATTGTAACTTAAAAAAATGGTTGTCTGTACGGGGGTGAACTGCAATCAAATATAATAGTTCAACCAAAAACATTCTCACATATATTTCAAACTACATCTGCAAGTACATATGCTAAAGAAAATTTACAAATTGAGCTAAAGTTATTTATCTATTCAAAAGCACAAACAAATATTTATACATATTTACAGCACAAAGCCATACTATGACTTTTATAAAAGTACTGACCATTAGGCTGCAGATACAGGCTGGATGGCTTATGATTATTTTGGCCATTCATTCTCTGTGCGTCAATGTTTGTGTTCTAACACATGTGCAGGAACCGGGAGCGATACTAAAAAACTGTGCTTTATTCTCACACTATTCTCACATACTGACTGGTTGGTCAGAAGCGTAAGCTTACTAGCACGTCTGATACGCAGAGATGAATTAATTGCTCAGATCGACGCAATCTACCATGCATACTCAGTTAAGCAAAGAGAGTTGTAAAATGAATGACAACCCAGAAAAGAAAGAGAACTCTCTGCTCTGCTGGTGATTCACATCAGTGCAGGCTAAGTTCTAAACGATTTCAACAGTGCACTTGCTCACTTGAAAGACCGGAAGTCCGTATAACCCACAGCAAGTACACTACTTTTGGTGTTGAGCGCCTCACATATCGTAAGCATTGATTGGCTGTTTTAAGCTTCATGTAGAGTCACTCGGCTCAGCCTCATGTAAAGTGACCATCCGTCGACCATCGGAACCCTTTACGAGCAGAAAGATCGCATCATAGAGAATGTTAAAGGTTATATTTTATATTTGATGAGTGAATTTGATTAAAATTTATCTATTTGAAATTATTTTGTTTGAATTTCATTTATTTGAAATTAATGTTGATATCATTTGATATATTTGATATTATTTTACAATGTTATGTTCATAATAATTGATTTAGGGGTGTTTTATGAGATACGGTAATATATTTATGGATGTATAGTACAGGATGAGCATCATACGTCACACGTCATACGTCATACGTCACTGTGACAACTTACGTTCACTTTCAACTTACGTTCGGCCGTCCGGAACCAATTAAAAGCGCAAACCGGGGAGCGTCTGTACACATAAATTCTTGTCCAGCGGAACGCAACTCCTGCTGCCGGGGTGTGTGTGTGTGTGTGTGTGTGTGTGTGTGTGTGTGTGTGTGTGTGTGTGTGTGCACATGCAGCCCTTCTGTGTTTATATATCTTCTTCTTCTTTCCTTTCGGCTTTTTCCCTTTCTCAGGGGTCACCACTGCGAATCATCTGATTTGCCCATTTGATTTGGCATAGGTTTTTACGTCGGATGCCCTTCCTGACACAACCCTTTTTTTAACAAGGGACAGAAACATGCTGGTGGCTTTGCAGCCTACTCTTTATATATATATATATATATATATATATATATATATATATATATATATATATATATATATATATATATTGATTCGAAAATCTGTTTTATTTTTCAGGTCCTGGAGCAGCACCCTGATGGCCGCTGGAAAGGATGCATCCATGACAACCGCACCGGAAATGACCGCGTTGGCTACTTCCCCTCCAACATGGTGGAGGTCATCAAAAGGGCAGGTGTGCCACAGTGTAAGCACATGGCCTTTTGGGTCATGTGATCTACGCTGCTGACAAACTCATCCATGTGCTATATGCAACTACATACAACAGTGCTTTGTGTGTGTGTGTGTGTGTGTGTGTGTGTGTGTGTGTGTGTGTGTGTGAATGTGTGCGCATGTGTGTGTGCGTGTGTGTGTGTGTGTGTGTGTGTGTGTGTGTGTGTGTGTGTGTGTGTGTGTGTGCGTCTGTGTGTGTGTGTGTGCCTGAGTGCGTGAATGTGCGTGCACACGTGTGTGTGTGTGTGTGTGTGTGTGTGTGTGTGTGTGTGTGTGTGTGTGTGTGTGCATGTGTGCTTGTGTGTGTGTGCATGTGTGCTTGTGTGTGTGTGCATGTGCTTGTGTGTGTGTGTGTGTGTGTGTGTGTGTGTGTGTGTGTGTGCGTGCGTGAATGTGTGTGCACATATGTGTGTGTGTGTGTGTGTGTGTGTGTGTGTGTGTGTGTGTGTGTGTGTGTGTGTGTGTGTGTGTGTGTGCACTCACCACCTCTGAGCTTGTAGAACTTTAACACAGTTGCATTGATTAAAATGGCGAGCTGAATGGGGGGAGGGCAGAGAGAGAGAGAGAGAGAGAGAGAGAGAGAGAGATGGAAAGATGATGATGGTGATGAGAGTCCATTCATTCCAGTTGCGTCATCATTTACATCCTCCTTTTTCCTCCCACTCACTTATTGGTACCATCCCATCACATCATGCACGCAGACCCCCAGTCAGTATCAGGTAGAAAGATAAATTTATTTTGTGTGGTTTCATGCGTAGTCGCCTGTTTGCCGAGTCTGAATCAGAATGAGATTTGTACTTTTCGTTTCTTTGCTGTTCGGTTTGATATCAGACTCCATTGAATTAAACCCCAAAGAAACAATGGTTACTGTTTAGGGGTTAAAAACTGTTATTGTGTTGGCGATACGAGAGTAAACAAATCTTTAACTTGTTATCCTGTAGTGATCACAGTAGACCCTTGACTATTTGCGGTGTTGCACTTGTGGCTTTGCATATTTGCCGATTGCCGAGCGACTGTCACGTGATTCAAATTCTGCCAATGGTTGTTCTCCCTCCTGCTGATTGATTGAGATGATGTAACGCCCCCTTTTCCTCATTCGTGTATTTTGTGTCTGTGCTTTTTTAGCGTGTGTGTTTTTAATTACAGTTAAGCTCCATCATGCCACCCAAACGCTGCACACCTTCTCAGGCTTCTGGTAAGGCGCCAAAGTGCCAGAAAAAGGTAATGACACTGCCTGAAAAAGTAGAACTGCTTCATATGATTCAGGAAGGAAAACATTTTACTGCAGAAGGGCTAAGAAGTTGAATGTTGTATGAAACAAGGTCATCATCAGAACGGAACCTGCCTTTTTTTCAGTATTCAAGAGGGGTCGGCGACCTTTACCATTCAAAGCGCCATTTGGACTCATTTTTCACATTAAAGAAAACACTGGGAGCCACAAATCCTTTTTTGACATTTAAAATCAAATAACACTGCACATAATGTTTTTCCTCTTTTTCCTTCATGTTAATATAAAACAACAATGTGTTGCATTGATTTAAATGACTGCAGAGACAATTAAATTACAAGTCTGCTTGCAACAAAAACATTTAGATTAAAAAAAAAAAATCGCCAGCCTCCCTGCGACCCTAATTAGGATTAAATGGTTCAGAAAATGAATGAATGTGTTCGAGTCTTTCTTGTGTTTCTATAATGAAAAAGCATACCTATCCCACGAAGTGAGGGATGGGCTGCAGCCATATGTGTACTAAACAAGTATTCAACACGCGCACTTGCTCACTTGAAAGATGGGAAGTCCAGATAAGCCGCGCTGTCTCACAAGCTCTGTGTGTCACTTGCTACAAGCACCTACTTTCGGTGGAATGCATCATAAATATTATCCACCGTCTCTTACATCAGCTGAGAGTTCTGTTCCTGGATTACAAACCTCGGCGGTGGAAAAATCTCTCTTGCTCGCTGCTCTGCTGCTGGCTGATGGTGAGAGCACTCCTTGCCATGAGCGCAAGAATTTGGAAATCCACCAACACAGCAGATCAAGAACACACACACAAAATCACCCCGCCAACACCAAATAAATATCCTCCCACACCCATGACTGTTAATTTTCATCTATGTAATTTTCAACCCTAAAAGAGCATTTTTCAAAGGTTACCCACTGGGTACCTGTGGGTACCCGACCGTTGCAGGACTCTGATTTAGGCAGATTCTCCCATCATTCAGATGAAAGCTGGTTTAACTACCGATGGAAGCCAGAAGTGCCTCCGATGTAAGTAAATAAGCGATATTTTCTTTTCGGAGTTGAGCCGCGGGTTTCCAACCCCTGATATAATGCAATGCAATACCTCTCCCTAGTGGGCATTTTTTGAAACCTACAGTGCTGTACGTTTAAAGAACGGTTTATAGTATTCAGTTCCTGCTCCTGGAGATCTACCTTCCAGATGACTTCATCTCCAACCCTAATGTGGCCAAGGGGCAGTGGTGGTCTAGTGGTATAGGGCGCTGGATCGCTGATGCAAAGGTTGGGGGTTCGAGTCCCACTCTGCATAAGGTTGTCACTGTCCCCCCCAGTGGAGCTAACTGGGTTATCAAAGGCCGGCCATGTCTCTCACTGTCTAGGGTGTGAGGCATGTAAAAGAACCATTGCTGACTTTCGACAAGAGTAGGCTGCAAAGCCGTCAGCGTGTTTCCACCCTGCGATGGCCTGGCGAGCTGTCCAGGGTGTACTCTGCCCTCGCCCGAAGTTGGCTGGGATGGGCACCAGCCTCCCCGCGACCCAAATTAGGATAAAGCGGTTACAGAAAATGATGATGAACCTAATATGGCCCATGTGACATGTAAGATCCAATCAGGTCTTAAGCCATTTCAAAGTCCCTTGATTAGGTGATTGGATGGTTAGGTGGGCATGATTAAGCTTGGAGCGAATGCCTTCTGGAAGATAGAGCTCCAGGAGCAGGATTGAGCACACCTGCTCTAGAACACATTTTTATAGCTACTTCCTTTGGCTCATTTTTTTTTTTAACCTGATGGGGAAATTTAGCAGCTTGTGTCTCACAGAGAAAAAAAAAACAAAAAACAAAACACATAACATATTTGGTTGATTTTGAGTGAAGTTGAATTGTCCTCAAGATAACTCGGAACTAAACTGAGACCAGCTGGAGATACTTGGAGAGGTGAGATCATGAGAAATGGCTTCCTGGGTCTCAGCCCAAATGAGAAAAGGTTTCTGAACAAAATTTGGGCCATGGGTTGTCAGTAACAAATGCTTTCTTCAAACATATGTTTGCTCAAAGTCATACCAAAGCATCCCCATGCCTTTATACAGGGGATAAGTCTGATCGACTCTTGTGCAAAGGCAGCGGAAAAGCTATGAATTGGCCACCAGTTGGTGCTGCGTTGATTGAATATACAAGCCAGATTTACCTGTTACTCTCAGGCGAGCTTTCTGAGTTGCTTGAGAGAATGACGCTGAGGTTTCAGTGAAAGACAAATTAACCCATACCAACAAAATGACTTCTCCAGTGTACCAAGAGGTAGCTGGAAGAAACTGGAAGGCTGTTGGTTCCTGCCATGGCAGTCAACTTTGGACATATTTGTAGACATCATTGGAATTACAGTTTAAAGGAGTGCTTTTGAGTAATTTTTCATCGAGGGCTCTTCTGATTCAAGTGAAAGCTCAGACATGGAAAGAGTTTGGAGATGCAAAAGAAAGGGACATTCTGGTGACTCACAGATTCTCTATCAGAACATCTGTTGCCTCAGGAGATGCAGATGATTTCATACCAAGCTCTGCTAAGCTGACATTGGGGAAAGGTAGCGGTGAAGAGACACTTTGAAGAGCTCTTTAATCTATTTGCAGGCGGTATTACTTGAAATGTACTGTTTTGAAGTGTTTGTGGTGAAGGTCGTAGACAACACTGTGGTGTTGGGAGAATGTTCACTTCAGTGTTACATTGAGATCTAGAGCAATGTGATTGGCCATCTCTGTGATGCACTCACTTTTGACATGAAAGCTGCTGGAGTGATAATCTGCACCTTTCAAGTTTTTTCAATAACATTGTGAGGGTGGAAACCTTGCCCTTGAAGAGAAGATTAGTTTTTTGGGGGATCTTACAAGTGATGGAAACAGGGAGTATACGATTGGATCAGTGACAGCAGTTGGTGTGCCTGTCAGTGATGGCCACTCAAGAAATTACACCGCAGATGAGCCTTTGTTTATTGACCAGTTGTAATCCCATACTTCATTCCACAATTTTAGTCATTATACCTCCACAAGCATAATTTGGAGTGAGGAGGGGTGTGTATAGGAATCACCCTATCCGTCCATTTTACTGTCCGTCCGGTCATAGAAGTTTATAAACGTAACTCCCCTTAAAGTGCTGAATAGATTTTTGATGAAACTTTAGAGATCTACTACAAAACCTGGGCATGTGCATGAAGTAAAACAGTTCAGATCCAATGTTTTAAAGTGGAGATAATTAAGTTTATTAATTTTTACAGTGTAGAATATAGTGACAGGCTCATAAGTGCAACTTCCTCTAAACGGTTGGATAGATTTTGATGAAAATTTACACATTTGTATTGTACCACCTGAGCATGTGCATAAAGTAAATAATTTCGGTTTGATAGTTCCAGGTAGAAGATAAGTACATCATTTTGTAGATTGTTTTAAATATGAAGTAAATTCTAGCTGACTTGGTTTGTACCTGACAGAATACAGTATTGAGAACACACACTGGAAATGAGGCTCCTCTTCATGCTCTCTGGGCTTTCTTTCCATGCTCAAAGAAGGAGTCTGTCAATCCATGAGTGATATGGACTTATGAAGGTAATACCCAAAGTTCAAAGGAGAACAGGCCCCAGAACAGAACATGATATATCTGTATCAGGCATGTCCTTCCAGAAGAAAACTGCATACATTGTGGTATAGTAAAGTTTGTCTCCAGCTTGTGAGAACGTTAGGGAGATCAGCAAAATAAGCCACATGAAGTGTCCCAAGAACCGATTAAGGGCCTTGCTAAAGGGTCATCAGCAGTAGCTCGGGGGTGCTGGGGCTTGAACCCCTAAGCTTCTGTTCAGTAACCCTGAGCCTTAACCACTGAGCCTCCACTGCACCTAAAACAAAGTGTTTTCTTGAATAAACCATGGCCAAGAATATTTTACTTCATGGTTTAATGCATTCTCTTTTGTCTCATTAGGCTGGATGGTCTCTGTATGGAGACCATGGTGTAGCTCTTTTCATGCGGCTATTACACCTTCCTGATGCAGCTCTGTGGCTTTAAAAGTAATGACTGTGTACTTTACAAACTTATCCATACACAAAAACCACTGCATCACCAAAAACAACTGCAAAAAGAAAATGCCACTTATTTACTCACACCGGAAGCACCCCGGGCTCCCAGGGGTAGAGAATTAAACCAGCTTTCACCTGAATGATGGGAGAATCTGCCTAATGCAGAGTCATGCAACGCTAGGGTACCCACAGGTACCCAGTGGGTAACCATGAAGAAAATGCTCTTTTAGGGTTGACGATTACATAGATGAAAATTAACAGTCACAGGTGTGGGCGGATATTTATTCGGTGTGGGCAGGGTGATTTTGTCCGTGTTCTTGTTGACGTGTCTGTCGTTATATTAATCAGCTACATTGAGAGTCTCAGTGTTTTTGATCTGCTGTGTTGGTGGAGGGAACATGCCACCAAAACCTTGTGCTCATGGCAAGGAGTGTTATCACCATCCCAGCAGCAACGCAGTGAGCAAGAGATTTTTCAGCCACCGGGGTTTGTAATCCAGGAACGGAAATCACAGCTGAAGTAAGAGACAGTGGTTGAGATTTGGTTTATGCACAGCAATCTCCGAATTAAATAACTCTCCTTCCAGTGACAAAATAAAAGACGAATAAAGAAAAAGAAGACGCCATGAACGGAGTGATGGTGAGGTAGGCTACCCAACCCGTTAACACATGTCTGTACCCCGTCCCTCGCTTCGTCAGATAGATATTCTTTTTATTTATAAACATACAAAAAAGACTCGAACACATTCATTCATTTTCTATTGCTTAATCCTAATTAGGGTCGCAGGGAGGCTGGTGACTTTTTAGAATCTAAATGTTTTTGTTGCAAGCAAAATTCTAATTTGTCTCTGCAGACGTTTAAATCAATGCAACACAAGGTTTTTTATATTAACATGAAGGAAAAGGGGGGGAAAACATTATATGCAGTGTTATTTTATTTTAAATGTCAAAAAAGGATTTGTGGCTTCCAATGTTTTCTTCCTTGTGGAAAACGTGTCCAAATGGCTCTTTGGATGGCAAAGATTGCCGACCCCTAGTGGTAGACAAATGATTGGCTGGAAAAATTATATCATATGGTTAGTTGGAGAATGTCTGGAGATCCAAACAGTGAAGGAAAATATGGAATCTACTAAGACCCTACTAGGAAATATGAAAAGAAACCACTGGGAATCCACCTGGACACATGAAAGGAAAATGCAGTCATTAAAGCAAATTTAGCAGCACAGGGGCATAGAAGTTGGAACTTCTGTCTCACTGCAAAAAGATCCTAGGTTCAGGCCAAATGCCTGACCAAGGTTTTTCTTTCTATGTTCGCCTGTGCTTGTGTGGGTTTCTTCTAGGTCTTTGGTTTCTTCTTTTAGCCCCAAATTACGCAAATTAGGGCAGTTGGATATGCTCTAGATCAGAGGTTCTCAATCCTGCTCCTGGAGATCTACCTTCCAGATGACTTTATCTCCAACCCTAATGTGGCCCATGTGACATGTAAGATCCAGTCAGGTCTTAAGACATTTCAAAGTCCCTTAATTAGATGATTGAATATTGAATGGTTAGTTGGGCATGATTAGGGTTGGAGCAAATGCCTTTTGGAAGGTAGATCTCCAGGAGCGGGATTGAGCACCCCTGCTCTAGATGTCCCTATGTGTAGAGCTGAGTGTAAAAAGTTGTGTGTGTTCGTCCTGTGATGAAATTGAGACTGGTCAGGGTGTTCCTGTCAAGTCAGCTGAGATAGGCTCCAACCTCCCCACATACCTGGTGAAGTATAAAATGGTCAAAAAAATGAAAAGTTTCGGAACTATTCTGTTTTGGGCTCGGAAAATGGACAAGTAGGCATGAAAGAATCCATAAATTTTCCCCATGTTACCCCTGTACATACATGACTGTACGCGGCATGATAGTTAATTGTTATAAATGTGTCTTTTGCACTGGGACTGTCATGTTATTAAAACTAGTATATACACATTTTGATTTCCTCATTGCATGCTATTCAAAAAGCTCTTTTAATTTGATAAGCTGTTAGGATCTATAAAGAATAGTGCCTAGAGTTAGCTATTTTTTTTTTCTTGAACATGTTTTATTTTGTGTTTCCTTCCCCTTGTCGTGTCATGTTGTGTCATGTTTTGGTGTCATTTGTGTTATTATTTCCGTCGTGCCCAGGACCGTCTACTCAGCAGTATCTTAAGATACACATCCGTCCGCCGGCAATTGGCTCAGTTGCCATGGTGAACGGTGACTCCCACATTCTCTCTCTTCCCCTGACCTCTCTGTCCCCTCCTCCCTCCCTGATCTCTTCTCATCAGCCCCTGTTCACGTCATTCGGGTATAATACACCCACCTGCAGCTCATTTGCGTTTGAACCACCCTCCTCCCGCTCAGAGTGGCCAAAATGGGAGACAGGTACAAACACGCACGAGTGCACATACACACATACACAACCCACACACACTAGGTGCATTTTTTAAAGCCAAGTAATTTATTTTCTAACCCCTCACCCCCACACTGAAATCTGAGCTCATTTGCATAATACGGTGTATTTTGACAAATATCTGAAGTGGAATACTCACTGGAAATTAGATTTGTAAACATTATGGCTACCACATGTCAATCACTCCTATGGGGTGGAATTATTTACAGTATAATGGTGTTAAAAAAAAAAAAAAAAAAAAAAGTTTATTCCAAGGAAATATATATTTTGGTTTCAAAAACATTTCTCCCCCTTTATTGCAAAAATTGAAAGAATTGAAGAGATCGTGGCCTTGGAAACTTAGGAAAGGGGTGGAGTTATGTCTGAAAATTGCTGAGTAATTGTTTCATTTCTCAGTTTTCTTCATTAAAAAAATTAAACTGAAGTGAAAACATCAACAACTTCATCTACCTCAACTAGCAAGAGCAGTTTTATTCCGTACCGGAGGTGTGGCTGATTTCTGGACCAGAAAATGTCAAAGAAAAAGAGTGAAATAAATTTTGTCAGTTTTGTATGTCCCTTTTAACTCTGTCAGGTAAAGTCGTGTTAGGCACCATTTCATTGCACAGAATTACAATTATAGAAGCATATAGAGCTCTAAAACCCTAAAGGCACTTTCAATTACAGTATTATGAAAAAGTATCTGAACCTTTTGGAATTTCTCACATTTCTGCATAAAATCACCATCAAATGTGATCTGATCTTTGTCAAAATCACACAGATGAAAAAACAGTGTCTGCTTTAACTAAAACCACCCAAACATTTATAGGTTTTCATATTTTAATGAGGATAGCATGCAAACAACGACAGAAGGGGGAGGAATAAGTAACTGAACCCTCTGCCTAAGGATTAAAGAGCAATTGAACCAATTTTTACCAAACAATTTAAGTCAGGTGTTTGCCCAATCACTGATGAGTGGCTTAAAGCTGCCCTGCCCACTATAAAACACACACCTGGTAAGAATTGTCTTGATGAGAAGCATTGTCTGATGTGCACCATGACTCGCTCAAAAGAGCTGTCTGAAGACTTGCGATCAAAAATTGTTGATTTGTATAAAGCTGGGAAAGGATACAAAACCATCTCTAAAAGTCTGGATGTTCATCAACCGACAGTCAGAGAAGTTGTCTACAAATGGAGAGAGTTTGGCACTGTTGCTTCTCTCCCAAGGAGTGGCCGTCCACCAAAGATGATGCCAAGAGTTCAGCTCAGAATACTCAGAGAGGTAAAAAAAAAACCCTAGAGTGTCTGCTAAAGACTTACAGAAATCACTGGCACAGTCCAATATCTCTGTGCACACATCAACTATATGTAAAACAATGGCCAAGAATGGTGTTCATGGGAGGACTTCAAGGAGGAAGCCACTGCTGTCTAAAAAAAAAACATTGTTGCTCGTTTAATGTTCGCAAAAAGGCACTTGGACACGCCACAGAAGTTTTGCCAAAATATTTTGTGGACTAATGAAATCAAAGTTGAATTGTTTGGGAGGAACACACAACGTCATGTGTGGAGGAAAAATGGAACAGCTCACCAACATCAACACCTCATCCCCACCGTGAAGCATGGTGGAGGGTGCATCATGGTTTGGGGCTGTTTTGCTGCCTCGGGGCCGGGACAACTTGCATACATTAATGGAAAAAATAATTCAAGAGTTTATCAGTATGTTTTGCAGGAAAACCTGAGGTCGTCTGTCAGACAGTTGAAGCTAAAAAGAGGATGGATGCTGCAACAAGACAATGATCCAAAACACAGAAGTCAATCAACTTCAGAATGGTTTCAGAAGAACAAAATACACGTTCTGGAGTGGCCAAGTCAGTCCAGACTTGAACCCCATTGAGATGCTGTGGCATGACCTCAAGACAGCGATTCATGCCAGACATCCCAGGAATCTGACTGAACTACAGCAATTTTGGAAAGAAGAATGGGCCAAGATTAGTCCTGATCGATGTGCCAGACTGATCTGCAGCTACAGGAAGTGTCTGGTTGAAGTTATTGCTGCCGGGGGGGGGCACAAAATATTAAATGTGATGGTTCAGTTACTTATTCCTCCCCCTTCTGTCATTGTTTGCATGTTATCCTCATTAAAATATGAAAACCTATAAATGTTTGGGTGGTTTTAGTTAAAGCAGACACTGTTTTTTCATCTGTGTGATTTTGACAAAGATCAGATCACATTTGATGGTGATTTTATGCAGAAATGTGAGAAATTCCAAAAGGTTCAGATACTTTTTCATACCACTGTTGATGAATTCGTGAATGTCATTCACGTCAAAAAGGCTGAATTCGCTGTTTCCCAAGAACAGTTTGAATTTATAAATCGGCAAATCGCTTTCTAAATAAAATGGCGACATTCCTTAGCGAATGAAAAACATGTTGCCATTGCAGACCGAAGCTTTCATTTGAAGATAATTAACATTATTTAATGAGTGCGTATTACCGTGTTATTATCACATTTCATAATAATACAGGGAATAATATGCAAATATAAATATATTTTAATTTGTTTATGTCCTTTTCTAATGTACATTAAATAACACATTTGTTCATTTATATTGATCTGTATCTATACATTTTTCTCTTTGGTTTCCATAGCATAACATTTTGTTTTCCCCTCTACATTTTTTTTCATATAAATATTTGTACAAACATCCATGTGTGCGTTTCAGGTTCCCGAGGTTCTGTGTCCAGCCCCCATGGCTCCCCGACTTTAAGTGGACAGCAAAGCAGTTCTAGTGAGGAAATCTGGGTTTTGAGGAAACCATTAGCAGGTACACAGTCTTATACACACCTATACAGTGCCTTGCAAAAGTATTCAGAAAAAGTATTCCTTATCATTTTTCATGTTTTATTGCCTCACACCCTCGAATATTTTAATTTTTTTTTGTTTTGTTTTGTTTGAAGGTTTGCATCATTTCTTTTACATAACATGCCTACAATTTTAATGTGCTTTTTTATAGCCACCATTTGTAGAAATTACAGCTGCAAGTCGCTTTTTAGGTTTTTATCTTGTGCTATATCTTGCCACTGGGATTTTTGCCTGTTCCTCAAGGCAAAACTGCTCTAGCTCCTTTATAGATAGATAGATACAGTTTTATTGATCTCACAATGGAGAAATTCACTGTTACAGGCTCTCAAAGTACAATCAGTAGGGGGTGGAAAATGGGTTACAATGTTCATGTTGGATGGTTTTCGCTTATGAACAGAAATTTCAGGTCTGTCTACAGATTCTCAATTGGATTGAGGTCTGGGCTTTGACTCGGCCATTCCAACACATTTAACATTTAAGGTCTCCCTTTAACCACTCGAGTTGTGCTATAGAAGTATGCTTTGGGTCATTGTTATGCTGAAAGTTGAACCTCTGTCCCAGTCTCAGATCACAGGCAGACTGAAGCAGGCTTTGTTGAGAAATGTCCCTAAGGTTACACTATCCATCTTTCCCTCAACTCGAATCAGTTTCCCAGTACCTGCTGCTGAAAAACATCTCCACAACATGATGCTGCCACTACCATGTTTCACTTTGGGGTTGGTGTTCCTGGGGTGATGGGATGTGTTGGGTTTGCGCCAGACATAACGTTTTCCATGGTGACCAAAAATGTCAACTTTAGTCTCATCTGAATAGAGTACCTTCCTCCATACTTTTGTGGAGACACCAACATGCCTTTTGGCAAGCTCAGAACATGCCTTCTTATTTTTCACACTATATAATGGCTTTTTTTCTGCTCACTCTTCTATAACGTTCAACGTTCGGAGTACATGGCTTATTGTGGTCACATGCACAGATACACAAGTTCCTGCTGTGGAATTCTGCAGCTCATTCAAGGTTATCAGGGTGCTGCCTCTCTGATTAATGCCCTTCTTGCCCCGTCTGTGAGTTTTGGTGGGTGGCCCTCTCTTGGTCTCTCTTTTCATTTGAAGGTGATGGATTTGATGGTGTGCT